>JAKSZT010053927.1:35515-48063 GCA_026826555.1 Tolypeutes matacus
TTTGTCACTGTGCTCTGAGAAAGGCACCCATAGATGCCCCGGAAGGCTCTGAGAAGGCAGGGCCATTCCTCTAGGTCTGAGAAGGCAGGGCCATTCCTCTACTGCACGGAGATCCTACTGCGAGGTTAGCTCTTTCTTACTGACTTGACTTCATAACAAAGAACGCAGTTTCTCACCGAAAGCCCCACCAAAACTTTAGCCCACATGTGATCGTGGGGGATTCCTGCTAAGAAGAGGTTCTGAGAAGTCGAATGGCTAGATCACTGCCCAGAGACCAGGCTAGACTTAGAAGATGGGGTGGCAGCAATTGAGTCAAGGTAGTGAGTTTTTCATGAAACAAGATTTACCCAATTTTAAAAATCTGAAACCATGTTCCTTACACTTTTACGTGTGTGTGTTAACATGGTCTTTTAAATATAAAATAACGGTGACAGATTTTTTTGGTATGTTTTTTTTTTTTAATGTCATTATTTGGCAAAGTAAAACTCTGACAACTGTAAGCCAGTTCCCCAAATTCTTTCGGAGATTTCACTCAGCCATAAAACCTGAAAGTCTGGAATCTAACAGATTAGATCATTTCTTCAGTTGCTGCTAACTCTCAGATTTTTATGGAAGCCCACGCAGACTGAAAAAATTCCCTCTGAATTTATTAAAGAGTAAAGAAAACCAAGTGAGCATTTCAATAATACAAAAATGACTTGGAATAAACACTGAATAACTGCATTGCATGGGTTAACAACAAATAGATAACTCTCAGGAGCAGCTGATACAAGGGGAAACACCTCACAAGCCACAGGAGGTAATTTATTCAAACAAAATGGCTGCCACGTTGAAATATCATTAATGGATCTGTAAGGACTTTAAAAAGGAATTATCATTTTTATTTTGTAACCATTTCTAGAGAAAAACAAACCACCATGATCTAGAATCTTACATCCAGTGCACATCTATGACAAAGAAATATATAATTCTACTTTGGTTGTATAATCTGTTATGCAATTACGATTTATTTTGAAATGAACTAGCCTAACAGAGCCCTCAGGAACATAAGCTAAAAGTAACAATTCATGGAGAGTGTTCTTTAATTACTGAAGAATTCATGCTTGATTCATGTCTCCTTCAAGGGCCAGGTAACAGCATTCTGACTGCAGGCTGAAAGAACAGACGCAGAGTGCGAATATTCTCTCTGTCCTGATTTTGTGATGATCAGGGTAGGCTAAATATTCGCTATATTAGAAACCATGCATGTGTCCCCAGACCTAGTTTTTCTCCCTAGATTTGGTTTTTGGAATGCTGGTGATAAACTAAGCCTGATTTATTACATGACCATCCTGTATGGGAAAAGACTGTAACTTTGGGTATCTTTGGTCAACCTTAAGGGATATAGCAGGGGGACGGATGTGGCTCGGGTGCCTGGGCATCCATCTCCCATATGGAGGGACATGGATTTGATCCCCGGGACCTCCCAGTAAAAAGAAAAAAAAAAAAAAAAAAAGAAAAATACAGAAGGGTGAGCCGCCAGGCCCCGTGAGCCACGCAGCAAGATGATGATGTAACAGGAGAGTGACACAAGGGAGAGCCAAGACGAGACATACCAAAAAACCAGGAACTAAGGTGGTACAGGCAGTAGGATGCCTCTTTCCCATATTGGAGGCTCCAATGATCGATTCCCAGTGAAGACAGGAGGAGAAGGATGAGAAGAGAGGGCAAGAAATGGACACAGAGTTGCCCAGCGAATGGACACAGAAACAGCAAAAACGGGGGGGGGGGCAGTAAAAATGGATAAAAGTAAATAAATAAATAAATAAATCCTTTTACAAAATGTATAGAGGAGGAAGATACAGACTATAGCTGGTAGTAATACTTTGACGATGCTCTTTCATGATTTGTTAATAAATGCTTCCCCACAATGTAGGGTGTTTGTTGGGGGGGTGGGGTGATGTGTGGGAGCCCTGTATGATGTCACGCATGTTTGTTTTGTAAGTTCACGATGTTTACCGAACACTTATGGTTTATGTATGTTCAGGTGTGAATGATATATTTCAATAAATTATTTAAAAGAAAAAAAGAAAAAAAAAAAAAGAACAGCCACAGGAGATTTTTCCAAGGACATTGCTCTGGGAAAATTAAAAATATGATGTTTCCTCCTAATTCTTGATACCTGTGCTGACTGCCCTTGGATACAGCCAGTGCCTGCTTCTCCCATTTCTCATTTTGCTGATTCGGCCTCCTGACTGGACCTAAAATCCACCTCTCGAGTTTTCTGAAGGCACGGGTCAATTTTGGGGTTCCCACACCAAGCACAGTTAGGCTGCCTGTTAGGTAGAGGCACACCATCGCCATCTGGTAGTGAGAGAGTTACTGCAGGGTTTAGTGGATGGGCGTGGAGGGCGAAGAGAACCAAATAGCCAAGCGTGCACCAGGCAAGGAGCTAGAAGCTTCACATACATCATTTTAATTACCATAAACCCCCAGTGAGGGCGCTATCATCACCCCTGTTTCACAGACACGGAAGTGATTGCTCAAAGGGTTTCAGTAATAAGTAACTCACCCTAGGTCACCCAGGCCACACACCTAGTGACACAGCTAGTGAGCAATGGAGACAGGTCTCTCTGACTCCAAAGTTCTCTTCTTTCTACAGTGCCATTGTGTCCCCCATATTCTGGAGACTTCAGAGTTTAGAAATATGGAAAACAAAGAACAAGAAGATGCAGAATTCATTTTGGGATGGTGATGGAGTAGGGTGGGTGAGGTATGGATGAAATAAGAAAAAAGGAACTAGTATTTTTGAGCTCCCACCATGTCTAAATCCTATGCTAGGTGCTTTTCATTTACCTCATTTTAATCTCCAGGTAAAGCAGAGTAGTAGAGAAGCACTAAGAAAATAAAAATGGATAGAACATAGAGAGACATCCAGAAGTAAGCCTGGGGTTTGACTGATTTGGGAAGAGCTTTTCCTGCTGGCCAGGAAGGAAGAAGTAAAATGAAGTGATAAAAAGTAAAAAACTGGACTCCCACTGTCTCCCAAATACCCTGGGTGGGTTGTGGGTAGGGTGAAGTGGGGTAGCTGGGTGGTGTCTGTGGGGTAGCTGCATCTTCTGGAGAGCTTTTTACTCCTACTAAAATTTAAATGTCAAGGCTGAGAGGCCTTTGCAACAAGTCCAATTCCCATGTCTTATTGAAGAGAAGACTGGGCCCAGAGAGGCTGCCAGCGAGCATGCCCAAGGTCAGGCAGCACTAAGAGGCTGGTGGTGGTGGTTGGGGGAAAGGAGGGCTGGGAACTTGAGCTTCTGAGCCAGGATCCAGGACATACCAGTAGTGGGGAGTGGGGGTGGGGAATGGATAAAGATTCTGGATGCTTCTCTTGTTTGGTGGCAGAGTTCAGGTTTCCTGAACACTCCTGGAGCCATGACAGGTGTGATGGATTTAATTATATGCCCCAATTTAGACATGTTCTTGGTCTTGATCAGCATTCCCGTGGGTGTGAACCCTTTGCAAATAGATCTCTTGAAGATGGCATTTTAGTTAAGGTGTGGCCCAACTGAAGGAGTGTGGGCCTTAATCCAGATAACTGGAGGCCTTTATGAGCAGGAAAAATTCAGACATGGTGAAAGCCACAGAGAGGAGTCAGAAGCCAGCAGTCAGCTGAACCCAGAAGAGAAAGAAGAGGACATCACCATGTGATAACAGGGAGGGATACAAGCAAAGGCACACCACAAACAGCCGGCAGCCAGCACCAGAATGTTATAGACCTTGGGGAGAAAGCTTCCGCTTGCTGACACCTGGAGTTTGGAATTCTCCTCACCTCAAAACTTTGACCCAATAGATCCCTGTTGTTTAAATCAACCCATTGTGTGGTATTTGTCATAGCAGCCTGGTAGACTAAGACAACAGGCTTCTGCCCACCTGGGGGCGGGGGGGGGGGGCCCCATTCCAGATCAAAGGAGTTGAACAAAAGGTGACAGCTGATGATCAGCATTTAGGGATGTCAGCCACATTTGCTCACTAATAACTCTTTCAACTATATTTATAAAGACAAGGGGCTAAAGAAGTAGATTCAAGGGGTTATTAGCTGGCCAGAGTCCTAAAGAAAAAGCATCGGGCTACTCGTTTGATATCTTAGGGCTTTGAAGATAGCAAAAAGAAAATTTGCAAAAATGTGTTTACCATAAATCTCTTCTTTCTTTGGTCCACTAAACATTCTCATTTACCTGTTCTAGGTTGCATCTGTAGCTGAACTAGCCATGGGGACTCAGTTAATGCCAGGTCGTGGTATGGGAGAGGAGTGGATCCTTTGGAATTGGATATGGGGTATGTAGATGGCTAATCTGAGCGATTGGGGGAAACAACTGGATCTTTAAAACTGAGTGAGTATTTCCACTGAATTAAAAGGATAGGCTTTCAACTTTTACTGAAGAATTGCCAATGTCACCTGTGACGTTGATTTTTTTTTTAAGTGTACCTCAATTAAGACAAATTAGAAATATGAAAATCAGTAATACAGCATCATGGTTCTCAGAGAAGTAAAATTCTCTCATGCCTTAAAAATATGATTTGACATAGCCTCAACATTTAACTTTTTAGGATCACAGCCTCTATGATACAAACAGGAGAGCTTCGGCTTACCTCTGGCTCACCTCTGCCTTAGAGGTGTCAGGCAGGGATGAGAGGACCAGGGACTGGAATCTTTTCCAGTGCATTATTCCAGGAATAATGTCCTATAATGAAAGCCAGCAGATGATATTAAGTATAAAGCCACTGTCTGGTGAGTTAAGTCTAGGAAGAACTTCCATTTCCTTCAGGAGCACTATTTTTCAGTCTGGAAAGTTTAGCTCCAAAATTTATAATTCCATTAAGTTTGATTTAAATTTTCTGAAGCTCAGAGACAATTGCATCAGCAAATGGCATTAAAAGAGACAACACAGAAATAAAGCAGGAACAAAGGAGACCTGTTTTCTCCTTCCTTTGCACATTAGGCACAGCATATCCTCTTGATGGAGGGAGGATTTGGCTTTTCTGGTCTTTACTGATGATTGCAAATGCAAAGCTAATGCAATATCCCAGGACCATGGGTAGCTCATCAAATGGCACTCCGGGGCTGGGGGGGGGGGCAGGCAGATGAAGCATGTGTGCAAATGAAGGAGGGTGCTGCAGGGGACCACCAGCTTGCAGGGTGTAGGGTGTGTGCTGGGGTCTGGAGAGGAGCGTGGATGGAGAGGCAGGCAGGTCACAGAGGGCCTTGTAGGCCAAGTTCATGAGCCTGGAGCTGCTCTTGCGGGCAGCAGGGAGCTATCCAGGGCTTCCGAGCTAGAAAACAATGCGTCTACGGTAGCTTTCTGGGGATAGTAACTGTGGCAGTGGCAGGCCTTGGGGTGGAGCAGAGAGGATGGTTCCACATGCTGTTGAAGAGGAAGACTGGGTAGACCCAATGATATTTAGACGCAGAGGATGAGGGAGAGAGAGGGGTCAGGGGTGACCCGGGTAATTGCCAAAGTGGGATAATGAACCCACAAGGGGTGTCCTGGATGGTAGATATTCAGGACAAGCTGGTCGCGGGGGGGGGGGGGGGGGAGAAGGACATCTTTGGTGCCACCTCCCTTACTGTGCACCTGTCACATCACCACCTCACCCATCCCTGAGTTTTAGACACTGGGCAACGCCAAAGAAAGAGGGGGTCTGCGTATGGGTTCTGCCCACCTTGGGACCATTTTTAGATGGCAGAAATGGAATGCAATGAGCCTCAGGAGTAGCCTCCAAGAGGAAAAGCAAGAGAGTGTGTTGGGGAAAGGGAAACATGCAGCCCGAGAGGCCGGTATGGACAGGGCTCGAGGTGACAGGGCTGGCAGAGAACGCACAGAAGCCACCATGGTCACTGCTCTTCGTCGTGGCTGCAAGCCTTCTTTTCCTCAACTCCAGTGGGAACCCGCCGCCCTCCAGCCCTGCGCCTCCCTGCAGCCCAGGGCCAGCTCGGCTGGCAGCCCGGTGATTACTTTACCGTGTGATGGAGAAACTGCTTTTGGGTGAGAGGAATGGTGGAACCGACGTGGGACTCTTTGGTGAACTCGTACTTGGGGTGAGGGCACAGGTGGTAATCTATCATGGTTTCCGTGTAGGTCAGAGGGTGCATCACAGCAAATAAGCCTGGGCTAGGATTCTACAGGAGAGAGAGAGAGAAAGTAAGATTGCTTCTTGTTTACCAGTTTCTGCACCAGGCGAGGAAAGACTCCAGCCGGTGCCTCTCTCCCATTAGCACTAACACTGACTCCATGTCATCTCATCTGGGGAAGAGAAGCAGGACAGCAGAAGTGTCTTCAAATTAGCAGGGTTTTCAAATGTCACAGACATTCACACAGGCCATGTAGATCCCACGTGGATTTACTGAGCTCACTTGGAAACAAGTATAACTGAAATGACAGCTCAAAACAGCAAAAGTATTTCTTTCTGAATATAATGAATTAGGGGAATTGCAGAATAAGCCAACCAACTGAAAAGCAAATAAGCTTCTGGTTTTGAAAAAAAAAATAGCCTCTTTAATGACTTAATGACTTTGAAGAGCAGAAAAAGAGGAGGATGACATTTGACATATCAGGAAATGTCAACACAACATTGTTTGGGTAAAGTTTTTAATCTGGGAAGGCTCCACTTGGATGCAGTGTCTGGTCCTTTGTGAGGTCCAGACCACTTTTTTGCTGTTGCTGTTGTTGTTATTTTTTTTTGCCAATTTTCCAGTAGAACTGATGAAGGCACGGAGCAATTATATCAAAATACTAAAATACTGAGACTTTTAATGGTCGTCCTGGGGCTTGCACAATAAAACACCTATTCCTAAGCGACACTCTTCTCCCTCTTCCAGTTGTTTAATTGTGGATGTCTGAGAACCGCTGAGATTTTTTTTGTATGATTTTTTAACAATTAAAAAAAAACACCACCAACTCCTCATGGGCATCAGAAACCCAACCTCACTGCAAAGAAACAAATGTCCCCCCTGCCACAAAATGAAACGAAGCAAAACCAGGGAAGCCTTGGAGCACCCAGGCACAGGGGGCTGGAGTCCTGGTGCAGAGTGTGGTGTGAGCTAAGGAGGCTGCAAAGACCATAGGATGTTAGTGCAGAGATGTTATGGGGAGATGGCTTTGGCCGAAGGTGTGGAGGTGAAGAGAGGGGGGAGGCAGGGAGGCAATGATGTCCACGGAGGGTCTGCCATCCCCCAGGAAGGAAGGATCCAGCACACATCTCAATGAGCACTCAATGCAGGAGAGTCAGGGCATGGGGACAAGGACAGAGTGCAACACAGGTGACACTGGGTGTCCCCTACGGAGCTGGTGACAGGGGAAGTGTGTACAACCCCTGGGGAAAGGGAATTCGCTGTTTGGCCTTCAGGAGTGTCTCCTACACTGGTTGACAGAGGGTCGACCAAGTTGCCACATGGCCAGCTCTCTTGGTCAGCCTCGGGCCAAATGTGGTGCATGAAACCTTTTTGGAAATGGCCATCTCACTGTCTCTAATGGCTGTCATGTTTCATAGCCACCTGGGTGAGCCAGTGGTCAGAGTCCCCTACCTGGTGCCTCACGAATTAGGAGTTTTCTGCTCTGGCCGGTGGGAACTGGAACTCTCTTTGGCCCTGTGTGAGTTTCAGGTTTACTCCCTTGAATCCTTTGGGGCTAATCTTTCCTGGCCTTGGGCAGTTTCCTGACACACATGTGCTAATAATAAATACTCAGCTGCTGACTTGAGAGAGCCCCAACACAAAGCTCCAGAACTTTCTCTCTGCAGCTCTCTCCTCTCCAGCATCCTGTCCCATGAACTCTCAGCTCTTTGGTCCCCTCATTCCATCTCATCAATTTAGGAAGGCTCCTGGGCTTGGCTTGGGTTCCCTGACTTTTGCCACAGCTTGGATGCTTTCTCCAGGCAGTAAGCTGCCTAGTCACAAGGCTTACCTCTTTTACTTAACATTCTCTCAGGGATCACTGTCCTTTGTGAGTTGATGCCCAATGTCTTGAAAAATGCTGTTTCATATGTCATAGGTCAGATTCCATTTGATGAGAGGGCCCTGCTGCTAAATGAAGTGTGGAAATCCCTAAGTTAAATGTCCTGTGAGGTGAGTTCCAGCTCTAAGATACTCGATGTCTCTGAGGAACACTTCCCTCACCCAGTAAGACCATGAGGAGTGTGTCCCATGATGACCAAAGTGCTAACATCACAGCTCTGTATAGGAAAGCAACCTCGATTTGGGAGCAAAGGTGAGGCAAGCAGTCAGGGCTCTCAGGCAGAATTCTGGTCCTGCTCTTGCACTAAGTAGCTGAGCAACCTTGGGTGTGACCATCAGCAGCTCTGCCCACAGGAGAGACAGAGATTATCTGGAAAAGAGGGAAGACTCTTAAGTAGTGTCTCAGGTCCGTCTTAATTCCATGTGTGCACGTGTGTGTGTGTAAGTGAACGGGCACGAGTGTGCACACGTGTGTGTGCAGGTGTATATGAATCTTTAAGAAAAGAGACCATAACTTGAGGAATGACTGTGGATTTTCACTGGTGGCCACATTATTACATAGAACCTCGTCAGATTCCCTGTCTGGATTTGATTCCATCAGGATTTGGGTAGACGGAAACATAAGGATAGAAGAGGGAACCCTGTGAGGGTACACAAGTATAAGTGAAGAGGGCACACAGTGTGGCTGGGACACGTGCAGGGCAGCAGAGGAACCAAGGGGTTGGGGTGTTATTACTGGCTTCCCATGATCAGGAGTTTGGGCTTGATTTGGTAGAAAACGGGGCTGGTGAAGAATGTTGAGCAGGGTGGTGGCCTGTGCAGAGTGTGCTTCAGGGAGGTTAATCAAGTGAGGTTATAGAAAAGTGGAACAGAAACGGAGAGGCAGAGGTACACATGTGGAAGGGACACTCAGACCTCTGCCCAAGGATAGAAAAAGGAATCAGGCAAAGCACAGCAGTGACACTAACTCTGGGTGACAGGGTTTGGGGTGATGTTGCTTTCTTTTTCTTTTTATTTCTTCTTCTTTTTTTAATATATGAATGTATTATGTCTAATGATAAAAGATCATAAAAACAAATGCTGGAATTGTTAAAAGATAGAAATGCAGATATTTTCCAAACAATAAATGCTGGCAAGCAATTTCCATGATGAGATAACGTTTAATGCTTGAAATTCCGAAAGAGAAAAATATTCTCTATTAATGCTTCAGCTTTCTTAAGTCACCGTTGAGATAAAGGAACAGAGAACAAAAGACTGTCACTTACAAAAATATAAAGCTGATCATAGTCTAGGGACCTGACCAAGGCCTCAGGCGGCTTCATGTTCAAGATCGAGGTCTTTCCAGAGAGCTGCGGTATGGCATCCTGCTTTGGAAGGGTGATGATCGTGGTGGCTTCGTCCTTCACAAGGACCAAGAGGAAGCAGTTAGTCTCAAGGCCAGGACCGGGTGGGGGAGGGAGTCGGGGGCTATTCTGGGAAATGGGGACTTGTTACCTCAGCTCCTTGCTTTAGCACTCGAGCAAGCTTTTGAGGTTTGTAACTTGTTGACGACTTCTGGATAGAGAATGGCTGATACCCCTTGATTGTGTACAGTTGAGGGACCTTACAATGAAAGAAGACAACAGTGTGAATATCCTTCAAAACCCATTACCCTTTTCAAGCACTACCACACATGCCGGGGTTACTTTAAGAGGTTGGTGGAATCTACTTCTAAATGACAGCATTTCTGAGCCACCGGATGGTAAAAGTAAAACAAGCATCACGTTGTAACTGTCATATTGTGGTGATTGCTAATTTGGACCAGCACTAGATAGACGTCAGTCTAGAGCCTTCTTCTGTGTCCCACCACACATAAAGGTTCATAATTCCTCTCCCATACCGGATGGCTTAACTGAAGAAAGACACCCAACACTGGTTGGTAATTTAAAATATTTACATGTTCCAAAACAGAAGTGGTCATATACCTCAAGAAAGGTTGACTAACTCTTAGTCACTTCATCTTGCCTTTCTTCCTCAAGTTTCTAGTATATGCAGTTTGGAGAGCTTCAAACTGTATGCACAATCTGTGATATACCATAGATAAGTTACTGCTTTCTGTGAGGCACGTTAGGAAAAAAACGATCTGTTACACCTCACACATACAATAAAATAACAGCAGAAAAGCACACATAGTATGCTACCCAGTATGACCCATAATAGAACAAAATGATAAATACAATTCAAACTCAAGAATATTTTATTGACTTCATAAGAAACCCAATCAATTAATGCCATGTGACACGTCTGACCTGCAAATTCAAGAAGGAATAACACTGCTTGATTTGAACTTCTGAAGACTTAATTGGAACCAGGCCAAGACCATCAGGAGCCTACAATGGGAAAATTTTTAAAATTGGCACATAATCCACACTGAGCAAAGGCTTCTATTTCTACTACATTTTTTTTTTTATTTTTTTATTATGGGTAAAAATCAAAATCCTCACAATACATACAAACATTTGCAAAATGATATATAAATATATATGCATATATGTGTATTTGCTTACAAAAATGTTATTTATATATATATATACACATATATTTTAAGAGGTGCTTAGATTACCTAAAATATTACACGGAACCCACTGGGATTCCCATGTTGCCCACCTCTACTACATTTTGAAAGATGAAATTGACAGTTCTCAAAGGAAGCCTTTCCATGACCCCACTTGCTACTCCATGCACAGGGTGCTGAGGCAGCTCAGGTTATGCCTCTCAGGATTGGGGAGGGACCACATTCCAGCTGGAGCTGGAAGAATACCAAACACCAGCGATAACCTTGAAACCATGTCCAAACAACAACTCAAAACGCTCCAAGAAAAACCAGCCTAGGAATTATAATGGAGGAAACCTAGTTTTCCCATGATTTCCTACCATAGGAAAAGTAGTTATTGGTAGCACTATATTAACCTGAGATTGATTTTTCCCCTGGATTTTATACCACTTGGATGAGATTCCTTATTAATTTACTAAAGACTGGGTGAAATTCTACTTCTGCTGACAGAATGTACAGCTCGAATTGCACTTTGAAGTCTTGCAAGGCACTGGCTTTGTCTCTGAAGTGAACGTAGGGTGGGGTGGAATGTAGACATTACTGTATACTTGTACTCCAGGTGGACAGCCAGGCATTTAAAGTCTGCTCTACAGGAGTAAAGGAATAGGTTTCTTAGGAAAGTAGGAATTTACCAAGTCAGGTAAAAAACACTATACAAGGTTCATCTTTTCTTGTTTGGCATAGCCTCATCAAGAAACCTTGAAGAATTAATGATCCCAACTTATGCTCTTACTAGGGGCTGTGGGGGCAGTTACAATACATAATAGCTAACATAAATTGAGCATTTCCTATATGCCAGGCAATGAATGAAGTGCTTTATATGCATTAGCTCATCCAATCCTCACAATAGCTGATAAAATTTAATGTCTCATTTCATCGATGAGGAAATTGAGGCTCTGGAGAATTAAGGAATAGGTGTTTGGTGGTGCCAGGACTCAAACCCAAGCCTGTATCCAAAACCCACACTCTTTGCCTATTTAAGGAATTAGCTTTGGAGGCCTGTCTCTGAGGTTTTTTCTATTCTCTCTCAAAGAGGAAAACTCCAGCAACCAACTGTTTTCATCTTTCTTTTCATTTCCCAAGAGCATCACATGCAGATGTGTGTTTAAGCCTTTGTTCCTCAGGTTGTATGGAGGTGTGGAATCAATCAGCAGCTCGACTGGAAAACCAGCCTGGAAGAATACTACTTGGCTCTACTCTCACATCAGTGCAGGATATAGAGATGATGACTACATTGTAATTCACTGCTGGCCTAACGATGTATTCTTGATTACAAAGTCAATTCTGGTTGATCTTGGGGAGGAGGAAAGCTTCTAATATCCAAATCTATCCTTTTGTCTGGAATTACTGTCCTGAAAAATTTCATATGAAATTGCTATTTTTGTAGGTCAAAAATGATTAACTAGCAGTAATTTCATATGGTCCAAATGAGTATTTCTAGAATTTTCACTGATACTTGTCTTCAAAAGGGGAATAATGATTATATATCACCATCTTCTGGGTTTATGGTTTCATGTTTGTGAAAATGATATTGTTCATTTTTTTTTCAATCAAGCAACAAGAAAGTAATAAAAGAAGGTAAAAATTTATTCAAAATTCTAGCATTTGGTTTTGGTAAACATGATTTCAGATCTCTTCTTCCTATATACAGGCATAAAATGAAAGTGATATTTTGAAATGGAATCCAAATATATAAAGTTCTAAAATTACAGTGAACAAAAGGAAACTAACAGAAAAGGAAACTGGGGTGAAACTGAAAACAATATGCCAATTATTTTCTAGAATGCCCCTTCCCCATATCTCCTTTATGAGTTCTTGTTTCAAGAAGACAGTATTATCTGAAAAAATTTTGAGCATATGGAGATTCCCCTCCACCTCCAAACTCTTCCTCTGTTTCCTGGGTGAATTCTTCTTCTATTGAATGTTTTTATCTGCTGCTGCCCTTTCTCTTTTCTTCTTCATCCTCCT
>JAKSZT010053927.1:64044-87890 GCA_026826555.1 Tolypeutes matacus
AAAGAGGAACCCCCATATCTCGAGAGCCTTGGCCTGTCTCCATTCATTCACTCATTCATTCACATCTTCTCTTGCTCTCAGGTCACCACACTCTCCTGAGCTTCCTCCCTCATTTCTCTTCCTGGGTCCACTTCCCCATGCTACCTCTGAGTGTCTGAGTGCTCAGGGCTCCGTCTTCAATCCACTTTTCTTCTCTATCCTTACTCCCTGGGTTGATTCTGTCCCCAGTCCCACAGCTTCATGTCCCCAGCTCTCACCTCTCTCTTGACTCCAAACTAGTATATTCAGTTTAATTTAACTTTAAAAATGAAAGTTAAAAGACAAGCAATGAACAAAGCACTAGGATGTCCAGAAAAGCCTATCAACGGATCAAGCCAAACTATCTCATATAGCATGCATTTGTCTGAATTATGTGGCTGTGCCACTTATAATCTGAGCCATCTGGGAAAGGCTGCATGGACTTTTAAGTGTTTCAGGTGGAGTTGGCACACTGAACTATGTTCAGCGCTGTACTTGACTATCTACGTAATTTCCAGGTTTTGAATAAATTTCAAAATCCCTTTTGTGAATTGGTATCATGTGTCTTTGGGCCCAATTTTCTAAAGAAGTCTGGCTAGGCCATGAGAGTCTTTAGCTATCTCCCAAATTCTCCCTTCCTTTTCCTTGCCACTGACACCAGTTTAGTTGAGCCTCTCATGGCCCAGATTATTTCAAAGCTGACACAATGGATTTCCTGGCCTCCTGCTTGTACCCTCCTCAGTCACTCCTGCCCATTGCACTGCACAGACCTTTCTAAAAAGCAGCTCCCATCGTGACTGCTCAAAAATCTCCCTGGTTCACTTCTGCCTAAAATAGAATGATAGACCATCAGGTGGGATGAGACTACATGGTTCAATTGGTCCAGTAGTTCCCAAAAACACCACACTGAAGAATGTCCATTATCAGAGTCACCTGGAGGGCCTTGTTAATAATACAGAAAACCAGGTCCCTTCCCAGACCGACTAAACCCAAACCACAAGGGATGGGTCCCTAGGCTCTATATCTTTCACAGATGTTCAACACTTTGGGGCCACTGCCCCAGAGTAACCATCCATCTGGATGTTTGGCTGCCCTCTGCAACAATGCCCCAGATGTCAGTGACAGCAAACTCACTGAGAGATGAACAACTATTTCATCTTTGGGTGTCCTCAGCTCTGCACTGGTCCTAGTTCTCCTTTTGGAGTCACATGACACAAGCCTGCTCCTTCTCCACACCACAATGCTTCTAATCACTGACAGCAGCTAGGCTGCCTCCGAGGGCAATGGGGTTCCTCTCTTTGAGGTTACTCACCCCCGTTCCTTCACTGACTCTGACATCCTTTTACTGGGAAAGGGCAGGATTACCTCTTTCTTGCTGGAATCTCTATTTCTCCAAGTGGGGTCTGGACTAAGTTCACAGGAGCTAGTGTAATTTATTGACATGTTTTATTGGTCAAATTTTTATAACCTCTCTAGAGCTAAGGCCAAAATTCAATTTGTACTTTATGAGGCAGTGTATAGGCTTTGGAACCAGGCCGACTGGGTCCAGATCCTAGCTCTGCCACTTACTTCTGAGTGAAATTGTAAAATTCTTTAATCCCTCTGTGCCTTTTTCTATATGTATAAAATGGAAGTGATATAAGTCAACCTTACAAACTTGTGATGAAGATTAAATGAATCTATATTTATCTATCGATTGATGAATCTATATCTATCTATCCTCTATCTTTCTGTCTGTCTTTATCAATCTATCATTCTAAAACAGTGCTTGGCACATAAGCACTAGGTAAGTGTTAGCTATTATTATTCTACCAAAGGCCTATTGTGAAAACATCAACTATACTTAAAATCAGAAATATTATCTTGTTTAGCATAATTTTAGTAACCACTTATTTTCTCTTAATTTTACAGATTAAATACCTGGAAACATTAAACCTCTTTTCTCTGAAAGTAAACAAGTCCCATTTTACACAATATAAATAGTAATTACCTTATATTTCAAAAAATCTTAGAATGGCTCCTGAAATCTACAGGTAACTAATAATTTAGAATTAATTCAAGATTCTGCTTTAAACACTCAGTTAGTGGACAAAATGCTCACTTGCAATGATAAAAAAGAGTTGTAAACAAATGGATAGCTATCCTGAAAAAAAAAAAAAAACTATTTTAGAGTTCACAGCAGACCACTGTGAACAGATATTTAAATCCCAAACCTAAATATCAAAGAACAGAAAACTGGAAAGCAGAAGTCGCTTCAGGTGGAAATTTTTACTTTCAAATGTCTCGAGCAGCACTGCAAACTATGTCCTTTGGGGCAGGCAAAGATGGATTTTTCACATCACACATGAGACAAATCTATTAAAACTGTCACAAAGATTCTGAATGTTTGGAAAGAAGTAATATTGCCATTTTATTTGAAATTGAATTGAAAGGTGAATAGCAAACCAAGGATGTACCAAAAGCCAAAATTAGAATGAAAGTGGATTAACTTCAGAATTTAACCATGATCTTGGAACCAAATTACCTGGATATTATTATAAATTATCTATATGATATAAATTATCCCAAAGTGTCCTTATTCCCAAGAGTCAAAACCCAATTTACATTGTCAGATATATAAAATGTGTTAATGTTACACATACAAAATTAGTCATTTTAAATGTTCCTTATTCTCTCTTAGAATTTGACATTGACTTTCCAAATCCTCTACTTGGTTAGAGAACCCTAAGGTAATTGGGAACTGGAAATCTTGACCTTCATTACCTGATGTTGGCTCAATAGTAAAGGCATGATGAGACTGAATCAAAGTGATATGAAATTCAAAATCTACAGGGCAGCTGCACTGCAAAGGAATAACATAATTTTTGCTGCAAAAGAAAAAAGAAGAGAAACGGGAAATATTATTTTTCTTTATAACCAGTTATTTTGGTAGCAAGGAAGAGAGACTTTCTTAAGCCATAAAATAAGAAATAGTCAACACTGAGAGAGTACTTCTTGTGTGCCAGGAAGTCTAAACATTTCCCAAAATTATCTATTTTAATCCTATGAGGTTGGTACCATTTACAGAAGAGGAAACTGAGGCACAAGAGAGGTGGTGTTCCACACAAGGCGACACAGCTAGAACCAGGCGGGAAAACCAGGATGGAATGCAGGTCAACTGTTGTCAGGTGTCCACACTCCCGACTGTTCTCAGTACTGGCCAGTGTAGTCTACAGATACTCATGGTGACAGGGAAAAGGCAATCTCGGCTATGCAGCCAGATCCAGGAAGCCCAGGACTGCTGACTGAACGGCATTCTAGAAAGCCTGGGAAGCCCTGGTCTTCACAGAGCCTAGAACGGTGTTGAAGAAACCTTGCTTTGGGTTGGGTTTGATTTAAATGAGCTGGAGATTCTGTGTTTGGTCAGAAGTGCCACAACCACTGGAGAACACAGGTAGGGGCTGTGTATCCATGAACGTTCTCTTAATACCCAGGCCCAGCAAGCCTCTTAAGGAAGTTGAGGCTGTCACAGACAAGTACCCTGGAAGCTGCCATAGCAGCCGCCATCTCTTGGAGAACCCTGTGCTGCTCCTAATAGCCTCTCCTTTTATCGGGACATGAGTGAGGACCGGAAAGGCAGAACTTCTCAGTGGTCTGAGTCCCCTGGAGCTGCTGTAACAACATACCACAAACCGAGTAGCTTAAAACAACAGAAATGTATTCTCTCACAGTTCTAGAGACCAGAAGTCCAAAACCAAGGGGGCCGGCAGGGCCACCTTCCCTCTGAATCCTGTAAGGGAGATTCCTTCCTCGCCTCTTCCAGCTTCTGCTGTTTGCCGGCCATCCTTGGTGTCCTTGGCTTGCAGCTGCAGCACTTCAGTCTCGGTTTCCTTCTTGGACGGCTGCCTCCCCTCTGTCTGTCCCTGCTCTCCCCTTCTTATCAGGACCCAGCCATATTGGATTAAGGGACCTCACGTTACTTTAATTAATCCCATCCACAATGACCCTGTTTCTAAATGAGATCACATTCTGAGGTACTGGCAGTTAGGACTTCAACATATCTTCCACAGGAGAAATAATTCACCCCATAACAGCATCCAGCGCAGCAATTGGGGCAGTTTTCTGGTCACCCTTTCAGAAACAAGAGTTTGTGCTACTCCTTCAAAGGGGACCCAGCCACTCCCTCCATCTCTGCTTGGTTATGTATCTCGTCCCGACTCCTCTGGCCACCAGCCAGCTCCTGCACCCTGGACTCTGTATATCTCTTCTTGTTCTGATAAGTTCTGCTGACTCCAGACTCCTGCTCCTTTCTGGCCCATCATGGACCCCCTACCTCATGGCTGGGCCTCACCTCTTAACCCTTCACATGAAAAGCCCCTGCCAACTGCCCACCCCTCTCCCATTTCCCAGTGTATCTTCCTGGTAGAACATGATCATCAGCAGGTTTGGGCAGCACAGCTAGACCAGTTCATGTTGGTGGGGCAAAGGGGACAACCCCACACCGATCTGGTCAGCCTCTGGGCTTCCCCCATCACAGCATTTGTTCTTACCTGCCCAGGGTCTTCTTCCTTGGGAGACTCTAAGTTTATGAAGGCACAACCTGTGTCCACTTGGTCATTCAGGAGAACCTCAGCACAATCCCAGCACCCAGCACAGAATAACACTCAACAAATAGTTGTTGGTGCAAAGTGAACCTTTTTTTCAGTAGCAATTTGGGGGATATATTGTAGTTCAAATACAGTACTTAAAATGATTATCGAAAGCTTTTTATTCGGCCTTAACAATACATAATCTCTTTAAAATTTGTGAAATAGCTCAGATATAAAGAAAAATAAAAGAAAGTTCTTTGAATTCACTGCCAAGTTCTATCAAGGCTTTTGCATTGGGTATATCAGTGAGTTTTTTTTTTTTAAGAAATAAAACATGATAGAACAATTAAACTCCCAGGATGCCCCTGCCCATCCTCTATCCCTTCTTCCCTCCCCAGAGGTAACCCTGCCCTGTATTCCCTAAGTACCATTCCCTTGCCTTTTAGAATATACTACACATGTATGTATCCACAAAATATATACTATTCTATTATTTGTTTTCAACAGTCATTCTAAAACATGTTCTTTTGGCTCAACACTGTATTTTTGACATTTACCCATGATAATACACCAAGTTCTACTCTTTCCTTTAACTTCAGAAGACTATTTCATTACATCACCACACCACAATATATTTATCTCCTCTCCTGCTGATGGATATTGAGGTTGTTTCCTCTTTTTTCACAATTGCAATGTAGCAACGAAGACCCTTCTGCATGACCCTTTGTGCTCTTGTGCAGAGCTACGCTAGGATTGACTGAGAAATGGAATGGCTGGTCAATAATAAAGTAAAAATATCAATTTACAAGATATAGCCAAAATGCTATCCAAAGCCCTGTTATCAATTTCTATTTCCACTGGCAGAGTATGAGACACATTCAGACATTTTAACTACCAACCTGATGAGGGTAAAATGTTAATTCGTTTTTTTTTTTTTTTTTTTTTTTTTTGTTAATTCGTTTTATTTTGATTTTCATTTCTTTGAGGTTGAGCTTCTATTCACATGAATCCATAAGAGTTTCCTCTTCTATGAATTGCTTATGCATTTCTTTTGCCCATTTTTTAAAATTAGTTTGCTTTTTTCTCATTAATTTATAAGTTCTGGGTATTGATTTTGTCAATTAAATACATTGCAAACATCTTCTCCAATGCAGTGTTTATCTTTTAATTTACTTATGGTGCCTTGGTGAAAGAGAAATTTGTAATTTTAAAGTAGTCAGCTTTATCAATTTTTATTTGGGGATGAATGGAAATCTGTTCCAAACTCTTGAACACAGTATGTCTCTAATTATTTAGGTTTTAATTTATGCCCTTCAATTAGGCTTTGTAATTTTATTCATAAAGAGCTTATACATTTTTGTTACATTTCTTTTCCAATGTATCCTATAGCGTCTGCTGTTATTCTGAATGGAATAGGATTTTTTATTTTATAATCCATTGTTACTAGTGTATTGCAATGTTATCGATTTTGGAATATTGATCCAAAACCATGCGAAAGTCTATCTGTTCTAAAAGATTTATCTGTAGATTTTCTTAGATTTTTTTATGTAGAAAATTATATAGTTTGGAGAAGAAAAAAAAAAAACAGGACCCTTTTCTACTTACTTTCCCAACTCTTATGACTCATGTTTTTTTCAGGCCACAGCATTGAAAATGACTTCTAGTATAACACTGAATAGAAGTGGTAATAGAAGGCATCCTTTTCTTGTTCTGACTTGATTGGAAATACTTTCACGTTTTACCCCTAAAAATTTATTTTTTTCGAATGTTTATGATAAATACCTTTTATTGGATTTCTTAATTTCCCTTCCATTCCTAAGATTTTTTTTTTCTTTTAACAATGAATGAGTTTTCTTTTTTTTAGAATTTGCCTGGTATACATATTTTTTTCTTTTCTTTCTTTTCAAACCTTCTGAAAAGTTTCATTTTAGGTGTGTCTCTAG
The DNA here is from genome assembly GCA_026826555.1 of Tolypeutes matacus. Lineage (NCBI taxonomy): Eukaryota > Metazoa > Chordata > Mammalia > Cingulata > Chlamyphoridae > Tolypeutes > Tolypeutes matacus. The sequence goes on from JAKSZT010053927.1 coordinate 70,574, forward strand.
AGAGCAGTATATAGATGGATTTTGCTTTTGTTTTTATACAATTTGATCATCTTTTCCTTTTAATAGGCAAGTTTAATCTGTTTACATTTGCTGTGATTAATGATAGCTATATTTGGACTTATTTATTCCATTTATTTTGTGTTTTCTTAAAAATCATCTTTGCTTCACTTTTGTCCTTTTGCCTGTTGCTGGAATGATTGTTTTTTACATTTCTTCTTCTTTTATCTCCTATGATTTGACAGCTTTAGATTATATTTCTGTTAAATTTTAAAAACATATATTGATAGCTATAGATTTCCCATCAAAGTTTAAATGTACCTAGTATTTATATCCTCCTTCCATACAAGGCATAGACTTTAGCATGCTTTTCCTGCCCTGTGAAGCCCGTTTCCTACCTTCATCCATCTAATATTTGTGATGTTGAGTTTTAGTTATAACTTACTTTCAACAAACAAACAAAATAATGAATTTTAAAAGTTGACAATATTTACCAACACATAGAATCAAAATTTGGTATTCTCCATTGTTTTTGGATTCCCATGGCTTTTCTTCTTGCTAACAATCATCTTTTTAAAGTTCTTTTAGGGAAGGATGTATGTGTGATAATTTCTCTAAGCCTTTATGTATATGAAATTATTTTTATTTCCCTCTCACTCTTTTAACTGGGAATTTTTTTTAGGTTGACTGTTTATTTTCCCTTGGCATTTTGAAAATACTTACTACATTGTTCATTGCTCATGAATAATTGCTGTTGCCATTCTTTTAATGTAATCACACATTATATCTCTTAAGGATTTCTCTTTATGTTTGATGTTCTGCAGCTTCATACCTAGGTGTCTAGGTGGGGACTTATATTTATCCTGGTCGATAACCAAAAGGAGCTAATATAAAGCTTCAAGTTTATCTTCCATTCGGGAAAATCCTCAGTTACTGATTTTTCAAATATTTCTTCTCTACCCCAACCCCCATTCTTTTCTTAGAGAATTCTTATTAGATGTATATTGGTGTCTCTCAGTCTAGCTTCAATATCTCTTAACCTCCCTTCCATTAGGAAAAAAAAAAAATCTCTGTTTATGCTGCTTTCTGAATTCCCCAGCATTATCTTCCAACTTATTAACCGTCTCTTCAACTGTGTCTAGTGTAAAATTTATCTGATCTGTTGAAATTTTTTATTTCAATTGCTGTTTTTAATTCCTAAGATTTCTAAATGGTTCTTCTTCTCTTCCACCTATTTTTAATTTCTACCTAGTTTTGTTTCATACTTTGTTTTTATCTTTAAATGGAAGTTTGCTTTCATTTATCTAATTGAGCATCCTAGTGTACCTATTTTAAAGTCTTTATCAAACTGTTCTGTAAATTTAATTTCATCCAATCATATTCTGATTATTGGGATTTTGGCTGTCTTTTTTAGTATGAGATTTATTCATGTGTTTTGGAATTTGAATTTGCACATTCATTTTGATAAAAGGTTTTAATTTTATATTGGGTTTTGTAATGATGTATGGGAGTCCATCCAGGCAGCCATTTTGAGGCTATGGTGTTTTCAGTAACTGGACCAGCAGGTAGCTTGGCTCACAAGCTGGATATTATTGTTCTTTCACATTCCTCTGCCCACAAAGCCCCAGGCAACAGGTCAGCAAAGGTTTTTCCAGCTGTCTTTCATGGGAGCTGCAAAAGTGGAGAGGCTCACTGTACCCTGGCTTTGAGCAACAGGCTGGATTCTGATCTCCTGTATCAATGGGAAAATTGTGGTCTTCTTTACCCCATGAGAGTTAATTCCAAGACCCCACTGCCTGCTTCAGAGCCTAAAGCCTGCAAAGCTGTGGCTTCATCCTGCTCACCAGTTAGCATTTCTGTTCCTACTCCACAGAGTTCTTTATCTTGTTTCTGAGCTTGGCTCTGTCTTTCTGGAGGTCTCTTTTTATATGTTGTAGCCAATGGCCAATTTAATGTAATTATGAATTCCAAAAATATAATTGGATCATACTTGTAAACTGATCTATTAATCTGGGCATGATTAAGTTATGATGAGGGCATTGACTGGGCCAAATCAGTAGGGCATTGAGCCCCACCCCTTGGTGGGTGGGGAATCAAATATAAAAGGCATGGCAAGAAGCAGTTTTTGAGAAGCAGTTCTGAAGTTGGAGTTTTGAGTAGCAGTTTTGATGTTGGAGAGAGGGCCCCAGGAGAAGAGAAGCCAGCCGTTTGCCTGATAGTCTACAGCTGGCCTTGTGGAGGAACCAGAGTTGCTAAGCCCAGAGAGAAATGCAGCCCCAGGAAGAGAGGAACCCAAGAAGCCTGAACCCTGGCAAACGTCGGCAGCTGTCTTGCTCCAACACGTGGCAATGGACTTTGGTGAGAGAAGAAACTTATGCTTTAAAGTCTGGTAACTGTGGACTTCTACCCCAAATAAATATCCTTTATAAAGACCAACCCATTTCTGGTATTTCACATTAGCACCCCTTTGGCTGACTAATACAGAATTTGGTACCGAGGAGTGGGGAAGTGCTTTTGCATATACCAAAATGTTGTAACGGTTTTATTAATGGGTAAGGGGTATTTTTTGGAGGAATTGTGAAATGCTTGATGGAAAAGGCCTAGATCACTTTGAAGAGACTTTTGATAGTAATATGGACGCTAAAGGGACTTTCTATGATGCCTTAGAAGTAAATGATGAAACTATTATTGGAAACTGGAAGAGAGGGGATCCATGTTTTAAAGGGTTATATGGAAGACAAAATTTGAAAATGGTGAACCGGAGCATTTAGCTGAAGAACTTTCCAAGGTAAACTCAGAGAATGTGGCTTGGCTTCTCCTTGCAGCTTGTAGCAAAATACTAGATGAGCGAAATACACTAAGGACTGAACTTTTGGGCACAAAGAAAACAGAAACTGATTCTGGAACTTCCAAGTTTCTGGAAATCAAATTCCCAGATGAAAATGCCCTATTTGAAGATTTTACTAAACTTGGAACTTGTAAATCAGAATTGAAGATGCAGTTATCTTGGAAAGACTTGTGGAAAGTCTTACTGTCTGATGGCTTGGACCCCTACTTCCTGCATGCTAAACCAACAAAGTTTTTGAGAGAGCTGTATGAACAAAACCACTGTCAACTTGGACAAAAGAGGACATGGAAAGGAGAAATTGAAGGAGAAACAGCTTTAAGAAGAAATCCATGGAAGCAGAGATCTGGGATTAAGACATCTCCTTGGGCCAAGAGAGGAGTCCCACCCATATGTACAGAGAGGGTGAGTTTTCCCCAGCAGTTGAAGAGGGTGGATGTCCCCACCCGATGTTCTGGGAGAGTTCTGCCACCCCAGGGTGCAGGGAGGGTGGAGCACATTCCTCAAAGATTAGGGCAGTTAAGGTCAACACCCCATAGGTCTGAGAGGGGTGTACCTGTCCCCCATGGATTAGAGAAGGCCAGGTGGTCAACCCATTGCTCTGGGAGGGTTGAACCTGTATGGCAAAGGTTAGGGAAGGCCAGATGGTCAACTCGTTGCTCTGAGACGGTTGAACCTGTGTGCCAGAGGTTAGGGGGGATGTTGTCTTCACCTCACCATACTAGGGGGGCAAAGACTCTAACCCAAAGATTGGGTAAGGTGTGGCAGACACCCCAATATTCTTGGAGAGTGGGGTCTGGAGCTTGGTTGACACCCAGATGCTTGATGAGGGTGGAACCAAGAAAGTGGCCATTGGGCAAGCCTGTGGAAAGGGTGGGTCACCATGTGGCCCCAAGGAGAAGAAACCATTGTCTTAAGAATGACTCTCAGACTTTGAAATTCAATGGAGGATGCCCTGAAGTTTTACTGAACTGTAACAGATCCATGACTAATGTTTAACATACCAATTTCTCCTTATGATAATGAAAATGTTTATCCTCTGTCTTCCCATTTGTGTATTGGAAGCAGTTAAATGGTTTTGTAAGTTTCTGAGGTCTATAGCAGATGGGACTTTGCCTTAAGATGAACTGTATGTCTTTAAAATGGTTATGATATGATTTTGTAGTTGAATTGTTACTGATTTAAGTTTTTTTTAAATATTGTAATGTATTTTTGGAATTCAGAAGGTGGAGTGTAGCCATTGACCAATTTAATGTAATTATGAATTCCAAAAATATAATTGGATCATGCTTGTAAACTGATCTGTTAATCTGGGCATGATTAAGTTATGATTAGGGCGTTGACTGGGCCACATCAGTAGGGCATTGAGCCCCACCCCTTGGTGGGTGGGGAATCAAATATAAAAGTCATGGCAAGAACAGAGTTGAAGCAGTTTTTGAGAAGCAGTTCTGAAGTTGGAGTTTTGAGTAGCAGTTTTGATGCTGGAGAGGGCCCCAGGAGAAGAGAAGCCAGCCGTTCGCCTGATAGTCTACAGCTGGCCTTGTGGAGGAACCAGAGTTGCTAAGCCCAGAGAGAAATGCAGCCCCGGTAAGAGAGAAACCCAAGAAGCCTGAACCCTGGCAAACGTCGGAAACTGTCTTGCTCCAACACGTGGCAATGGACTTTGGTGAGAGAAAAAACTTACACTTTAAGGCCTGGTAACTGTAGACTTCTATCGCAAATAAATATCCTTTATAAAGACCAACCCATTTCTGGTATTTCACATTAGCACCCCTTTGGCTGACTAAGACATGTTATCTATCACTACTAGGTATCTGGAGCAGAAGAGGTACACTGCAGCGTAAGCTTGATGCTTTATCTTGTCACATGTCTCTAAATGTAATTTTTTTTTTTTAGGAACCAGGACCAGGAGTTCAACCTGGGACCCATGCGGGAAGCTGGCACTCAATCACTGAGCTACATCAGCTCCCCTAAATGTACTTTTATGAGACCTACACTATGAATGCAGAGAGCTCCCAATACCTCCAGGAAATACCCTGATTTCTTATTAATTTTCACTGGCATTTGTGTTTTCTCTTCTTCATTTTTTTTTTTTAACACAGAAGTTATAGGTTTATAGAAAAATCATGCAGAAAATACAGTTTCCATATTCCTACCCCCACCCCCTCCTCATACACAGTTTCCCCTACTATATTAACACTTTGCATTAGTGTGGTACCTGTTACAATTAATGAAACAATATTAATATAATTCTACTATTAATTATGGCCCATAGGCTATATTATAGTTTACTGTTTGTGTTGTACAGTTTTATGGTTTTTTAAATTTTTTATTCTGTTTTGCCTTAGAGAAAGTAAAAATAATAAAATAACGTAATATGAATTCAAATTTTCCCTTCCCCTTCTCTAAACAAATGCTAGAAAAGGGCAAGGCATTATATTAATTTCCAGTTAATCATATATAAAACATTTGTTCTTACCTTACTCTGATATTATTTTCACCATTTACCTTAAAATTTACCACCATGTTTGTCAAAGCAGTAATCAAGGACTTTTTTCTGAGAGAACTAATGATCTTGTGAACTTACTGTAGATAACATAAAATAAAAAATATTACCCAATTTAAAAATCTCAATGTTGAGAGAGGGGAGTAAGTGGGCTATTTTATCACAATAAGATAGTGGCTCCTTTTCTGGATAACGAAGGTGGGCTGACTTGGGTGATCAACGAGCATCAAAATCCAACGTACATCTAGATGGCACAATAAAATAACCACTAGTTACTATGTTTGTATGAAATTTGAAGGAAACACCATCAAGACAAAGGGCAGCCTTCCCACAAAGATGTATGGGTAAGTTAAACTAGACCATAGATTGTAACAAGTGGTGGCACCAAGACCAAGCAAAGACTACAGTCAATAGGCTCAATTATCTCATTTTAGGTTAAGTCCATTTAAGCAGGAGTTTTCCTTTGTCAACTGCTGGTTGACATGAGAATTATAAAGATTAAAAGACATGGACGACAATGATGTATCTGTGTATCCTTCCCCTTACAAAATGTACAAAAGAAACACAGCCTGGGCAAGCTTTGGAGTTATACATTGTGGCAGTTTTGAAATAAGTCCATGCTATCTGTGACACTCCTATCATTGAGAGGTGAAGCCTCCTTCCCTGGGCTCTCTGACTACTTAACTAATATCAGTACTAATAGAATATGATGCAAATGCTGCTGTACCAGTTTCGGCGTCCAAGCCTTAAGAAGTAGGCAGCTCTCACTTCTCTTAGGATACTCACGCTAGAACCTAGCCACCATGTTGTAAGGAAGTCCAAGCAGCTTGTGGAAAGACTCCCATGGGAGTCTCTCCCAAGGGAGCCAGCCCTCAATACAGACTGAGTTCCCAGAATGATAGCCGGCCATGGGAGTGAGTCAACGTGGAAGTGGATCTTTCAGCCCCAGCTGACTTCTGTGTGGAGCAGAGATGAGCCTGCCCCATTAGGCCACAAACAAATTGCAGACCCCTAAACCAAATAAATGATTAGTTCGCTCTTTTAAGCCACTTGTTTTAGGATATTTATTACACAGCAGATAAATGGAACCAAAACTGCATTTTGTCTGTCCCACTTCACTTCTTCTTCAGTGAATAATTATCTTACCCTGTTTCTGGTTGCGATCTTAATGTGGCAATTTTAGTCTTTTTGTTTTGTTTTGTTCTGTGTTGTGTTTGGCCTATAATATGTACCAGTCATTGTGCTTGTATCTCAGTTAACTTTCTGAACATCCCTATGAGGTAGTTACTTTTATTATCTCCATTTTACAGATAAATAACCTGACATATAGAGAGGTCCTACATATAAAGAGCTTAGAGGTGACATGGGATGTAAAACCAGGTTTCTAGAACCTGAGCTCTTAACTGCTATATTATATCACCTCACCTAGAACTCTAATATTAAGAAGAGCTAATCACATGTCATTATTTGCATTATAGTCTTCTCCTCTACTGACATTCTCTTTGAAAGTAACTGCTCTGTGATTTATTTGTTGGACTTTTTAGGACACATTTCCTTCCATTAGTCAATCAGCAAGAAAGGCCTACAAAATCCCAAGACCTTTTCTAAAATGTTACCAATTTCCTCTCAAGTACTGACAAGCATGTAGAGAGAAAGAAGGAAATCTGGGAATTGGGCAATTCTTTTCATTTAAGATTTAGATGTGAATTGCTATATTCATAATGTGACCAATGAAAATGGAAGAAAATCAGACACAATGATTATCTGAGAAGTCAGACCCCCAATCTCCAACCCACCCCAACCTCCCAAACAGGCAACAATTTGAAAAGATATAAAAGAGTTCAAGTTTCAAAGAATGCTCTTTTATCTAACATAATTTATAGTCTTAGGAACTTTCATATGCTGCTTATCTTATTTTCAAAGACACAATTAATCTCACTGGGCCTGGGGCCTCAAACCAAAAGTGCAGTGGGCTTATAATCCTTAATGATAGCGTCAAATAAAGATCAACATACATTACATAATTAGATGTCCAAATAACAGGCATGTAATTACTTTTTACCTAGAAAGAGTGAAAAACCACCCTAATTTTAGGCTAATCTTAGGACAATATTAGAGGCAAAGGGATCAACGTATAAACAAGACTGTTTTTTCTCTTAGTGGCCTGACCTTCGAGCTCCTTCCTTTCTTTTCAATTTCTTCCTCAACCTACTTAGTCCTCTCTACCAGGAACTCCCTTCACCCCAGCAGTTTGGGAACAGGTGGAATTCTGGTGAAACCACTAAGCAATAACTTGAACTAAATGAAGTCACTTCTCCATCCTCAGTAAAAGAAGTTAAGCCAGGAACTGAATTTAGAAAAAGTTGGAGGTGACCAAATGACATGACATTTGTCATCTATAGAGAAAATATAAATGTTATTCATTTTTCAAAAACATCTTTTTAAGACACCTTTAAACAATGGAATGTTAAGTACAAGCAAAAATAAAAAATATTAATATTAATAGTGAATTTACTAGAAAAGAGTACTTTATAACTCACCAGAGTTGCAGATAATGTGGGATAATGAATGAATGAAATTCAAGAGTGGCTCATTGGAGATGAGCGCAGGGTCTGTGGCTGGAGATGACAGAACAGAGAGAGTTGGCCCAGGAACAGAAAGGAATGGAAAGGAAGGAGTTAATCATGATGTGAAGGGTGATGAAAAGCCTCCTGCAGAATGATTTTTTTTGGTTGGGAAAAATACAGCATGTATTGGGAGAAGAGATACACTAAAAACCACCAATACCCTTTTCTTCTTTTAGATTAGGGAGTAGAGATAACAACATACTGACTATATGCAAACCACACTTCCTCTGTGCTAAATGACCTATGGTAGCCTGGCCTCTAACAGGCCACTCAGCTGCCAGCTTACCAGTCGTGTGGCTTACCCACAAGCAATTATTAAAACAAGAAGCTCACTTGGCAGTGGAATAACAGATGAATGTTTTAAAATAAAGCAACTTAAATTCAAATACTTCAGGTGTTGAAATCGCAGCATATAAGAATTTTTGGTGAGGAATTTTGGATATATTTAACAGTAAGACACTATTTTAGAAAAAACAGCTACAATTCAGTTGACTGTTTGCTAGTTACTCTATTCTAAATATGTGGACAAGCATTAAGTAATCATGTCCTAGAAACCACGTTTAAAGTGTGTGTGTGTGTGTGTGTGTATAGTGCTTTTGTGAAAAATAAAATTCTCATGTTACCAATTCTTAAGAATTGGTAACACCAATTCTTATGTTACTGGGCTTCAGAAAGTAGCAGCAACAGTGACCAAATGTGACTGCTTTTACAGTGTCTGTGTGGGATGTGACAATTGTACAAACCAAGCAAGGTGGAGGAGTCACCCAGAAAGCATTCAAAGGACTCTCAAATGAGGGGCCTCTCATTTGAGACCATTTGTACCTTTGCTTCTCCTAGGAATGGTGCTTCAGGCAGACCCTGGAATTCCTAATGTTACATTCTTAAATACTAGAACTGGGAATTAATCCAGGAATATATTTACCAACAATATTTTAAATTAAAGTTTCTTTCTTCTTAACACATGGTACCACCTTGATAGTTTCATAGAAGCCAAAAACAAATATGCTACTGAACTTAATGAATCATTCCAAGAATTTATACAAAGGCTAGAAGACCCAAATAAGAAAAATACTCCACCTTTAACTACTGCCTCTGGCATACACATTCACTTGTTCTAGATGCTGATAATAAATTTGTGCTGCTTTGCCCCTTTGCCCTGTGCAAACCATTTGAGCAAGGCTTTTAAAAAGTCAACACTGGCTTCCTCCATTTTAGGTTTTTCATCCTTTCAATTGCTTTCTCCAGGAGTCAAAAGTCTAGAATTCAATATTTAAGAAAGTAAAAACTAACTTGGATTTTCCACTGAAAGTTCCTTTTTTTGAATATCTCTAGCTGGTAAAGGAAAGGGGGGTGCATTTTATGCTTCATAAATACAATCCCTATGATTTAGAGGTTGAATGATTTTCTTTTCCTGCTAAAATTCATAAAGAGAGACTGGGTCAAGATGAGTAACTAGATCAATACTAGGTCAGCAAAGGGATATGAACTCAAAGAAACATATGGGAGAAGTTTTTATATAGTAAAAATTCAGGTTGCTGTTAAGTGACAGTGATTGTTTAATCGAATATCAATTTTGAAACACTTTTGAAAGATAAGTAGTGAGATAAGCTCACTACTGTTGGATACACCAAGCAAGAGCTAAAGTAAATAAAGGTCAAGTGTGTTGATGAGCTCAAGTCATGCCAGATGGTTTCCATAAAATGCTGCTGGTCCTTCACACCAGCTTTGAGTTTTGAACACATAAAATGAGTTTGGTCAAGAGTGTGTTTTCCTTCACATGCAGAAAAATGTGAATTTCTTCTCTTTCAGTGGGAGTGTTTCAAAAGATCCTTTCAAAGATCAGTTGTATGGTCTCACCCTGACGCCTTCGCTCTAACCCAGTTACAGCTGGTTCTCTGCTCCCTCAAATGGAGGCTCATGTTGGCATAATCTAGATGGAGCTTGGTTATTGGCTATGCTGGGACCAACTCTCACGATCTCACTTCTAGCCAGGCTATTTACAAATGCATATTCCCACACGGCCCAGACTCCTTAAACTCCTGTGAGAGGGAGAAAATTTGGTTTCATTTGGACATCATGTTCTGACCTTGGTTATTCCTACACTTTCTAAAATAAACCCTAAAGTTCATTGCCTAAGGAAACATATCAAAAATTCAGTGAATTCTTAAACTTACTATTTAAAACTTCCAGAATCTCTGTTCATGGATTGGAAGACTTAATATTGTTAAGATGTCAGTATTACCCAAACAATCTACAGATTCAATGCAATCCCTGTCAAAATCTCAGCAGCCTTCTTTGCAGAAATGGAAAGACAATCCTCAAATTCATATGGAATTGTAAGGGCCAAAACAATCATGAAAAAGAAGAACAGAGTAGGAGTTCCCAATTTCAAAATCGACTAAAAAGGTATAGTAAGCAAAACAGTGTGGTACTTGTACAAGGATAGATATGTAGACAATGGAATAGAATTGAGAGTCCACAAATAAACTGACAAACCTATGGCCAGCTGATTCTTGACAAGAATGCCAAGTCCCATTATCAATATCTCTAGTCCATTATCAATATCTCAAGACCAATATCTCTAACAAATACAGATGCAAAAATATACTCAACAAAATACTTGCAAACAGAATCCAAAAGCACATTAAAAGAAGTATACACCACAATTAAGTGGGTTTTATCCCAGGTATGCAAGGGTGGTTCAACACAAGAAAATCAATTAGTATAATAAATCACATTAATAAACTGAAGAAGAAAAATCACATGATCCCCTTGATTGATGCAGAAAAGGCCTTTGACAAAATACAACATCCTTTCTTCATTAAAAAAAAATTTTTTTTAAAAACACCCCAAAAGATAGGAATAGAAGGAAGCTTTCTCAATATGGTAAAGTGCATATATGAAAAATCTATAGCTAGCATTGTACTGAATGGTGAAAGACTGAAAGCTTTCCCACTGAGATCAGGAACATGATAAGGATGCCCGATGTCACTGTTATTATTCAATATTGTGCTAGAGGTTCTAGCTAGAGCAATTAGGCTAGACAAAGAAATAAAGTGCACCCAGGTAGGAAAGGAAGAAGTAAAATTTTCATTATTCACTGACAACATGATCCTGTATCTAAAAAATCCTGAAAAATTCACAAGAAAACTACCAGAATTAATAGACGAGTTCAGCAAAGTGATGGGATACAAGGTTAGTACACAAAAATCAATAGCATTTCTATACACTACTGATGTGCATCTGAGGAGGAAATCAGAAAAAAAAAATTCCATTTATAATAGCAACTAAAAAAATCAAATGTTTAGGAATAAACTTAATCAAGGACATAAAATACCTGTATTCAGAAAACTACAAAACATTGCTAAAAGAAACTGAAGACTTAAATAAATGGAAGGACATTCTGTGTTCATGGATTGGAAGACTAAATATCACTAAGATGCCAATTATACCAAACTGATTTACAGTTTCAATGCAATTTCAATGAAAATCCCAATAGCCTTTTTTGCAAAAATCAAAAAGCCAATAATCAAATTTATTTGGAAGGGTAAGGGGCCCCGAATACCAAAAAGTGCCTTAGAAAAGAACGAAGTTGGAAGATGCTAACTTCCTGACTTTAAAGCATATTATTTAGCTACAGTGGTAAAAAATAGGATGGTACTGGCATAAGGACAGACAGATTGACCACTGGAACCCAATTGAGAACTCAGAAATTGACCCTCACATCTACAGTCAAGCAATTTTTGACAAGGCTATTAAGCCCACCCAGCTTGGCCAGAACAGTCAATTCAACAAATGGTGCTGGTAGAACTGGATAGCCATAGGCAAAAGGAAGAAACAAGATCCCTTTCTCATACCTTATACAAAAATTAACTCAAAATGGATCAAGGATTTAAATATAAAAAACAACAACCATAAAACTCCTAGAAGAAAATGTAGGAAAATATCTTCAAGATCTTGTGATAGGTGGTAGTTTCTTAAACCTTACTCTCAAAGCACGAGCAACAAAAGGAAAAAGAGATAAATGGGACCGCCTCAAAATTCAACAATTTGCACCTCAAAGAACTTTGTCTAAAGGGTGAAAAGGCAAATATTTCCTCACTGGGAGAAAATAATTTGGCAATCACATATCTGATAAGGGTTTAATATCTATGATATATAAGGAGATCATACAACTCAACAATAAAAAGACAAAGTATGCAATTTAAAAATGGGCAAAAAGACTTGAAAAGACAGCTGTCCAAAGAAGAAATACAAATGGCAAAGAAACACATGAAAAAATGTTCAACATCACTAGTGATTAGGGAAATGCAAATCAAAACTACAATGAGATATCATTTCACACCTATTAGACTGGCCACTATTTATTAAGAAGTCAGAAAACTGTAAATGTTGGAGAGGATGTGGAGAGATTGGAACACTTCTTCATTGTTGGTGGGAATGCAGGATGGTACAACCACTATGGAGGACTGTTTGGCAGTTCCTAAGGAAGTTGAATATAGACTTGCCATGGGACCCAGCAATACCACTACTGGGTATATACCCAGAAGAACTGAGAGCAGTGACACGAACAGACATCTGCACACCAATGTTCAGAGCACCGTTATTCATGATAGCCAAAAGCTGGAAACAACCAGGTGTCCATCAACTGATGAATGGATAAACAGATTGTGGAGTATTCACACGATGGAATATTATGCAGTGGTAAGAAATGAAGTCGTGAAACATATGACAACATGGATGAACCTGGAGGACATTATGTTGAGTGAAGCAAGCCAGGCACAAAAGGACAAATACTGTATGATTTCCCTATTATGAACTAAATATTTTATGTGAAATATGAATATGGGTAGAATTGCATATATCAGAACATTTTTCTCTGAAGCTGAACAAATGTAAGTTAATAACACAAAATGTTAATATCAGACAAAAAAAACCACATTATACTAAGTGAAGGAGACCAGACACAGAGTACTACATATTATATGATTCCATTTATATAAAATGTAAATATAAATCAATTTATAAAGATGAAAGGAGATTAGTTGTTATGTAGGTCTGAGGAAGGGATGCTAAAGGGTGTGGAGTCTTTCTTTTTGGAGTAATGAAATTGTTCTAAAATTTTTGAGATGATGAATGTACAATGTTGTGATTATACTAAAAGCCATTGATTATACACTTTGGATTGAACAGCCAGAAACAGCAGCTATATATGGGGTGGAGGCAGCATAGAGAGATTGAAAGATGAGGAATTTTCTTGTTTGTCTGTTTTTTGTTTATTATTATTATTATTGAAGTAATGAAAATGCTCTAATAATGACTGAAGTGATGAATGCACAACAATGTGATTAGAGCAAATACCACTGATTGTACATTTTGGATGAATTGTATGTTTATTAAGATTGTATCAATAAAATTGATCTGTAAAAAGAAAAAAAAAAAACCTGGATGAATGAAGAGATGGATGGATAAACAAAATGTGGTTTAGTCATACAATGTGATATTATTCAGCCGTAAAAAGGAATGAAGTTCTGATACATGCAACAACATGGATGAACCTTGCAAACATTATGCTAAGTGAAATAAGCCAGACACAAAGGACAAATGTCATGTTATTCCAGTTATATGAAATACTCAGAAGACGCAAACTAAAAGAGACAGGAAATAAATTACAGGTTAACAGGGAACAGGAGGAAGTAGGAATGGGTAATTACTGCTTAGTGAGTACAGAGTTTCTGTTTGGGGGGGTGAAAAAGTTTGGCAATGGTTGGTGTTGGTGGTAGTACAACATTGTAAATGTAATTAATGCCATTGAATTGCACCTTCAAGATGGAACCTTTTGTTATAACATAAATATGTGTGTATGTTAGCACAATAAAAAATTTTTTTTAAGTTCCAGGAACTAGAAAATCCTGACATTGGAATGGAGTGGCTGGGGACATGTTCTGGTAATATAGTGACTGTGGCCTTGCAGTCTTTGGAGTGGCCTGAGCCTTGAGATAAGCACGAGGCTGCACCTAGGAGTTCCGTGCTCCACGCCCATGCAACCAGACCCAGAACAAAAACTGGGGTAGTGAGGGGTAATCCAGAAGAGGCCCGAGGACATTTTCATGCAAGTGTGTCTACAACACACCAGCCAACTGGTCAACAGAGGCAGCTTGGCACAAGGAAGATCAGTTGATGCCACATGGAGAAAACAACTGGCCAGCTGACTGGATTTGCTTGAGATGTCACCCAGTTTTTTGTTACACGAAACTTTTTAGAACCATGGAAAGGGACAGATACAAAATTTCAGTGCCTAATATAAGCATGTTCTTATTTACTTGCCCAGGAAGGGTGAGATCATATTTTGTCTACAATGCCCTCTAAAATAGTGAATAATCACAAAGTTCAACAAGCCATGGTGGTTAGGGTTACCTAAGTTCTAAAGTACAGCTCAACCTACAGACGGGAAAGAGCTGAAAGTCCTTCTGCACCCCATGATGCTGGGTTTGATTTTTAGAGATGTTGGACAGAAACTGGAATGCCACTCTTTGTTATTTACAGAGGCTGTCAAAATACCTTTTAGCAGATTTCAAGCCACCAACACTGTTTATATAGGCAGTTGGTAAATGTCCAATGGAATTTGATCTCAGTAAGGAAATTTTACAATGATCAAACCCAGCCAATGAAAATTTAGTTGATGAATACATATATTTTGTGGGAAAATGTACTGAGGCATTATCCAGTCCTCAGAGAAGCTCTACGTGGATCACAGCTGCTTATCGACAGTGACACCAAAGTGAGAAAGCAAATTTAGTGGCACTAGATGCAAATCCTACAACTTCTGGCAATTTTGTCCACGTTTTTCAAATGTGCAAAGGGAAAACAACTTTCCAAATCTGAGTTCTCCCCTCACCTTTGTCCTTCCCATAGTGTTTCTTCTTTAACTGTAGAAATATTCGTTTTGTTTTGATATTTTAAAATATAAGTCCTAGTGGAGTCCTCGTACATTGCTGGCAGGAATGGGAAAAGGGTGCAGTCACTGTAGAAAACAGTCTGGCAGTTCCTCAACATGCTAAACATAGACTTACCACATGGTCAAGCAATTCCCGGAGATGCTCAGAAGAAAGGAAAATAAATGTTCATATAAAAACACATGTCCATAGCAGCATTATTCATAATAACCAACTCAAACATCCAGGAACTGATGGATAACCACAATGTGGTCTATCTATACAATGGAATACTACTTGGCAATAAAAAAAAAAATGAAGTACTGATACACGCTCCAACATGGAGGAACCTTGAAATCATTCTGCTAAGTGAAAGAAGCTCCTTATGAAAGACCATATATTTTATGATTCCATGTATCTGAAATACCCAGGATATGTGGATCTATAGAGACAGAAGTACATTAGTATTGGGCTGGGGGATTTGGGGGGTGGGGAGAGGGACACACTGCTAGTAGGTATGGAGCTTCTTTTGGGGGTGATGAAAATATTCTAAAATTGATTGTGGCGATGGCTGCACAACTCTGTGGATGTCCTAAAAACCACTGATTTGCATATTTTAAATTGGCGAATTTTATGGTATGTGAATTATATCTCAATAAAGCTATTTTTTTTAGTATGAGTACCAAGAGAAGTTAGAAGCTGTCCTCTAATCCCAGAGCCATTCCCTCATCTCAAGTCCTCTGTGGAACTACCATTGGGGCCACCCTCTCCAGCTTATGCACAGTCCCCGGCAGGCTGTTTTGGGGGTTTCACACATCCATCTCTGCCACTAGACCCATTCGCTAGGTGTTGGAAGCCCACCTTCTACTTGGTCAGCCAGACCTTCCACTTCTCCGTCTCTTGTTGCCATTTCTCTATGTGTTGTCTACCTCTGTTAGTAGGTAAGCCAATCTGGCTGGAACTCACCTGTGAATTCCTTAGGCAAAAATCTCTACAAGAATAACCATAATCGTAATCATCATAATAATAGTAACAGTAATGATAATAATAGGTAAGACAAAGCACTAACTAAATGGTAGGCAGCATTCTAAGTGTTAAAAAAACTTTAAACTATTATTATTATACATGAATAAGTCTTATTTTAACTCAGTTAATCCTCAGAACAATTCTACGAGGTAGGTACTATTACTAGTTGCATTTCATAGATGAGGAACTTAGAGGCCCAGAGAGGCTGTTGATTGCCAAGATCACACAGCCCTCAGGAAGCAGAGCCGGGATTGGAATCCAGGCAGGATGGCTCCAGAGCCTTGGTGCTTCATTGCATTGCCTCCTCTCCTTTTCATTTGCTTTACTGATAAAAAGTCCTCATGAGCTAGGCAATAACAAATGAGGGAAGAGGGCCGAGTGTGAGGGGACAGAAAGAGATGGGAGCTGTGACGAGCTGGAAAGGGCAGTCCTCGCTCCAAGGGGCAGCTGCTACTCAGTCCCAGCTGAGTTGACTGTGACCATGCAGGAATGCAGGTCCAGGATTGCTGCAGCTTCCCTTTTTAAAAAAAATTGAGAAGGGGAAATCCACATCCCTACGTGAAGTCTCTTTGACTTTCAAATTGCATGGGCCACCTCGCCCACGTGAGCCAAACTCTGCAGGTCAGCCGGCTAAATTAAATCAAAAGTTACAAACTGGGAGCCAGCAAGCAAATGGATGAATGAGTGAGTGAATGAGTGATGAAGCCATGACAAGTTGAGGATTTAAAAAAAAAAATCTGCAACAGACTGGATTTCAGTATTGAGGGACCACTTCTCCTTTACTCTTTTCCAACAGTCTAAAAATTCCTTTATAAACTATCCTCGGCTTGGGGCTTTCCCTAAGGAGGTACAAATGGAAACATGGGGCTGGTGGGGGATGGGACTACCAGGGGATCAGAATGAGCCACTGGCAATGCTGCAGCAGAGTCAGGGGTCCCATCTCTTACAGACACAGTGAAGAAGAGCTGGAAGAGAAGCTAACTGGAGACTGCCCCCTGGGTGGGCACGAGAGTAAGGGGAGGGGGTATAACTTAGTGGCTGAGCGCCTGCTTCGCATGTACAAGGTCCAGGTTCTATCCCCAGTACCTCCTTTGAGCTGGGACAAGCAAAGAAAGGCAAGCACCCATACACCCATCCCTTGCTGGTCCCAAAGCCTGACTGGACAAGCTGCCCCTGAAGAAATGAATGGAGCCACGGTGGTGTGATTGTGTGCACATGGAGTGGGGATCGTGCTGACGCAGAGAAAGGGCAAGGGCTGGGCAGCTTTCCAGCTCGGAGGAAGCATGCCAGATAGGCCTCACAGACCAGGAAAGGCTGTGAGGGGAACAAAACTGGGCACGGCACGCTTGGAGACCGACCATGGACGAGATGCTGCTTTTGT
>JAKSZT010053928.1:0-179062 GCA_026826555.1 Tolypeutes matacus
CCAACTTTCAGGACCAGTGATTTTTCCAACTTTAGTTTGCACTGGCAGCAATAATTCTAGGAATCTATGCCAAGGAATTAAATAGAAATTCACATATAAAGATGTCATAACATCATAACAATAAAAAAAGTAGGCATGCCCTACATATCCAGCAATAGGTAATTGGTTTAAAAAAATGGTAAGATATACAATATAAAGCCATCCAATGGAATACATGCATGCATTTAAAAAGCATCTCATATTTAGAAGAATATATACTAGCATGGCAACATATTTATACTAATTTAAGTGGAAAAAGCAGATTTTAAAACAATGTATACAAATTTGATTTTAAATACCATGTAAAAATTTTTTTTCTCTGCATACATATTACATCACAGATCTCAGACTTACGAAGGTATATTAGGTTACAGTCCACCTGATTAAGACAAGGCCTGGAATATGAGTTTTATACATACAACCAGACTCTTGGTTTCCTTCCTAATGATACCAAATAAGAGCCTCTCTATTTATGAAGATGGTCTGAACATAAACATGATGGAAGTTTTACCTTGTGCCAGCCTTTTAAAGGCCATTTTCTTTTCTTCAGCATAAAGCCTTCATGTTTGTCTGGTTTCTGGACATTGGTTTGGCCTATTTTCAGCCCTTCTATAATTTCCCAGCTGTCAGCTTCCTGAGAGAAATAAAGAAAAACAAATCACGTTTCCAGGTGGTGTATAATACACTTAAGGCAGATTCTTACGTAGAAGTTGCTTTTAAACTAACACTCAACCCACTAAAAGTAAAGAGCAACATTCCAGAGCAAATTCTAACATTACACACAAGCTAAGCACTTTTAGTGAGAATTAAAATGAAATTTTCAGGTAGATTTGGAGATATATGGGGTCCACCACAGACTTGTTGGCGTCATCTTGTCTCTTTGGAGTAGAATGGAATTTTGATTACCTGTATGCAAAATGTTTAAAATGACTTTTTCCAGACAGTTAGTCTCTGGGAACAGATGCACTTTAAAGTTTCAAAATAAGACTGTTTTGATGACAAATGTTCAATTAGTTGTTTATGGCTCTGACTTTCTGCTTAGAAATGGAACAGGCCACGATGGGTCTAAAGTGGTTCATAACCTGCCATTAACATTAATGAGCAGCACTGTGGTCATGTGTTTCCTTTTGGTGAGGTTCTGTGCATTTCAGAGTGCACATAAAATGCCTGGCTCACTCAGCACACACCAAGACACACTCGCCCTTTGGAGCCTACAGAAAAGAGCAGCAGACTGCAAGGAGAGACACCTGGGTTCCAGAGGCCACACTGTCACCCTCTTCTGTTAACAACTGTGACTAGATCACAGTTTGCTCATTCTACAAGGCTTATTCATTTTGCTTGTCTAGTGTGTAGTAAAAAAATTTAATGAGTTGCCAACACTGAAAAATCAGAAGACTTCAGATTTTAAAAATCTACATTTCTAGCATTTTCTGAAAGCCTATAAAATCTGGCAATACTGGGACTGCCCTGAGTGAAGCCTGCCTGTCCCTCTTGGGTCTGCTTTCCTGTTAACTGCCTGGACCTTGGTGACATCCTGAGTTTTAAAAGCCCAGGACTAGGTGATTTCTAAGGCCCCATGAAGCTCTAAAATAACCGTTGACCAACCAAACACACCAACAGCCCATACTCTAGATTTCAGGTATGTCTGGTGAAACCCAGGACAGTGAAAGCACTCTTTTTTAAAAAAAATTTTAATTTTTACTGTGGTAACATATATACAACACAAAGTTTCCCATTTTAAACGCTTCCATATATATAACTCAGTGATATGAATTACATTCACAGGATTGTGTGCTACCATCACCACCATCTATTACTAAAACTTTTTCATCATCCAGCAGTGCCCTTTTAACAATTAAGCAGAAGTAGTGGCTCCTGAGAAGGAGCAACAAAGACTTTTCACATCCTGTGCGTAACTGCTACAATCTTGCCTGTAACTCAAAGAGGCAAAATCTCTCAGTATAACCTGCTCTGCTGCCTCAGTTTCCAAAGCTGGATATGTCTACGGATCAGGGCAGGCCTCTGCAGAATGCCCATCCCAAACTGAGTCGGGATGTTACCTTCTAAAAAGATGTGCCCGATTGGAAATTAGCCTTAGACCACAGGGCAATGGGTCAGTGGGGTGGAGGTTTTTGCATAAAACTTTGTTTCCAAGAGAAGGGGCTAAAGATTGCTACATTCTAATATCATTTGTCATTGAGGATAGGATATGCTAGGCTCTGAATACCTCTAAACCAGGGGTTCTTAACCTTTTTTCCCCCCATGGACTCTTCTGCCAGTCAGGTGAAAACCATGGACCCTTAAGAAGTCCACACTGTACTGTGAATTATTTAATAAATACACCACACCCACACCAACATGTCCCCACAAGAGTAATGTTTTTTTGAATTTCAATTCAAGCTCACAGACCCCTTGTTAAGAACCCCTGCTCTAAACCCAACATCATGTCTCGTCTTCCACGCCCAACCGCACCCCCTACGGAGGCAATCTGAGACTAGTGTCATCTCTTCATCTTCTTGGTCAAGTTGATGACTCAACTATCTGTCTTACAGAAACACACCTACTGTCGTTCATTTGGAAAATATTAAGAACCCTGTAAAGGGGCTATAATTTTAATGCTTCTGATGAGACAATTGTAAGCTGTATACCAAGTTTTTAGACAACAATTTACAAGTGCAGGTGGTCTTACCATTCTGAGTACCAAGCAGACCACGTTGGCATCCCCATTTATACTGAGTTGCATTTAACAAGTGAGTACTGCATATAAATAACGTTAGATGGGAATGCAGGATGGTACAACCACTATGGAGGACTGTTTGGCAGTTCCTAAAGAAGTTGAATATAGACTTGCCGCGTGACCCTGCAATACCACTACTGGGTATACCCAGAAGAACTGAGAGCAGTGACACGAACAGACATCTGAGCACCAATGTTCATAGCCACATTATTCATCATTGCCAAAAGTTGGAAACAACCCAGGTGTCCATCAACAGATGAATGGATAAACAAACTGTGGTCTATTCACACGATGGAATATTATGCAGCAGTAAGAAGAAATGAAGTCATAAAGCATATGGCAACATGGATGAATCTGGAGGACATTATGTTGAGTGAAGCAAGCCAGACACAAAAGGACAAATACTGTGTGAATGCATTACTATGAACCAAATATATTGTGTAATATATTGTTTGACTCACACACACAAAAAAAAACAAAAAAACAAACAAAAAACAAAACAACAAAAAAATTTACATGTATCCATTACATTTAATTGAGAAATGTATATATTTATTCATCTGTGTTTACTTTTTAGTTTTTTATTGCTTATATTTTCAATTATTAAATGTACAAAATAAAGTTAAAAAAAATAATAAATAAATAACGTTAGAATAATAGGAGAAAATGGTAGGCCCTTATGAAAAGATCAGTATTTTTCCTGTTCCACTCTCACTGGAAAAGAGATAACAATCTACTCCATAAAAATGATGGCTTTTTCCTAATTTCTTTTCAAGTCTGGCATAACCAAGAAATTAAAATACCTCTCCACATATTTGTAAATATATTAATTAGCATTCTCTCTGTTCTTAGAGAGATATCATCTGTATTTAATGACATTTCTATTTTTAGTGGCCCCATTCATGTATAGCATCTCTAGAAGAACAGCATTTTTATTTCTGGCTAGATCTTATTTGGAAACTTATTTGTTTATTTTTGATTTACTCTCTGTGTAAGTGTGCAAGTGGAAACACTTAATTTTAAGTACAAACGCTTTTCCTCCCCAAAATGTGAAAAGTACATCTAATTTATTAAAAATGATGAACACTATCTTTATGGAGAAAACAATTTTCAGATATAACATGTAAGGTTCCCTGCATAATATATGATGGATATACAGAGTACAGAGCGTAAACCAAGAATATATCAAGAACATCAAGTAGAGAGATTCAAAAAGTCTGAGGTGGGTCATAAACATCTGTATATTAATACAACTCCACAGGTAAGTGATGTGAATCCCCTCACTGGCCTAGAAGATGCTAGGTTCAAATTTTAAAAGTAAACTGTGATCAAGTTAACATAAGTACAAATTTTTTTGAAATTTTTTTCCTAATTAAACAGGCATTAACAACCTGTCCCTGTGGGCTATAGCTACTCGTTTTTATCACAGGGGTTTTTTCTTCTTTGGAAGTTTAACTGCAGAGGTTTAAGAAAAAGGACTAAGACTGAAAAGGTGAAAACTTAAAATACATTTCTTAAGCATAAGGGCTCTGAACAAATAATTCCATTTTCTAATGCAAAGCTGACAAAAGAAACTGAAAAGAATCCTAATATAGTTCTTATACTTAAATAAGCCGTCACCCTGACAAAGAGGCAAAAGGACAAAACCAGAGCAAACAATATTCTCCCCATTTCAATTATAAATACTGGTGACAATGTTACAAATAAGGTATGTAGGAAATGAAACCACCTACCACAGTACAAGATAGAACCTTCTCTACTCTATTTTTGTTATGTTCAAATTCCCCCTTCTATGCTTAGTAGACTAGGTCTATCTTAAGAAAGCTAAAATCCCTTTCTGAAAGTTGAGGATTTTTTTTTTTTGTAATCTCAAGATTAATTTTCTGCTTAAAAGTCTCCAATGCTCCTAGGTTTACTTATAATACAAACAGAGTCAAAAGCTCTCAAGTGATGATGTCAGTATGTGACTTGAGTCAAATAGACCAACATTTTTGCTACTATAGAAAATGTTAGTGTTCTTCTACCACCAACCAGTGCCTCACAGGCCATCTTCTCTTGAAAGAGCTGGGAGATGGTGGGATGCTGTGGGCTCTGGACTGGATGTGGCCCTCTGCTCTCATGGGGCCCTAGGAGATGTAGTGTCTACTAATGCAAAAGACAACAAGGCTTTCTTAGTCTACAGCAAGACCCAGATGGGCAGTAACTTGGAGCTGTAATGAGAAGTGGATGCTGCTGCTCCTTACCTAGATCCCTTTATCAGGTCCCAGCTGCCGAGAACTGTTAGTGGGCAACCAGCTCCCTCCACCTATAGCTGGGACCTTCTAGCCTGAGAGATTGCTGCCGCACCAGCCTCCTCCATACCTCTCTCTCTGACTGAAAGACACAGGAGTACAAATAACTAAGGGAACAAAAGGTTTCCCCTTGCCTCAGGTGAGGTCAAATCGGTGGTACCATCCATGCTCCAGAGCTCTCCATGGGTCTGGCTGAAGGTAGACTCCAGCTGAAATCCATTCTTGCTTAGCTCCTACCCCTGCTCTATCTTCTTCCCTCACTCCCTTCTCCTGAGAGCTCCTCCCCAATACATCACAAGCACCTGAAGCTTGGTCTCAGGCTCTGCTTCTAGGGAACCTGCTCTCAAACATACTGCAAAATCAAGAAATAAATGTGTTAAGTACTGAGACAGGGTACACAAGACAGTCTGGGTAGGGAGTTGATGAGCAGCAACTGACAAATAGCTCTTGTGAGCCTCACTTAAATTTTAGCATCACTTTAGGAAGGGGACAAAGTGGAACAGCATTCTAGACAGGGATGACAGAAGGAGCAGACACCCAGCAACGGAAGAAAGAAATAGCATGACAAGAGCAGGGAACTATAAGTAGTTGGAGGTAACTGGAGCATAAAGTCTTCTTTTCTCTGTGTGTCTCTCACTATCAAGGTCTCTATTTCCCTCTGTTCTACTTGTCATATACTTCCCAGCTAACTGACTCTGGACAACATTATACTCCCAAGTCTGTTTCCTTATGAGTAAAAGGAGAATGATATTAGGACCCACTTCATCAACTTGCCTGCTGATTGAGAGAATGCATGCACTAATCCAGTGCCTGGCACATAGGAGGGGCTCAATAAATGTTAATTGCCTTTTTGATTGCCCCTATATTTATTCTCTCTCTCTTTTAACTGCATATAAGATGAAACTGAGGTTTCAAAGAGAATACTTGTTATATTTACCAAGCAGACATTCAAATAGAAATGATCAGCCATTCTTTATTTCTTTCCAAATTATTTTTCACCCTTTATAACTTACCCTTTATTACTTTAACAGCCTACTCCTCTCTGACAGAATAAACTTTATAGCTTGAAATGTCTTCAAAGTATAGAGGTATAAGTGTGTATATTTCACAATACTAGGGTAGCAAATTGTGTTCTTTTATTCTTTTCTTATTGTATCACCAATACAGGAAAAAGAACAGTTTACTACCCTAGTATTGTGGAATAAAGGACTATGTTTAACAAAGGAAAAGCAAAGAGGAAAGATCAGTTATGCATTTTAAGACGTTAACCCTCTTTGGAAATAAAATGCTATATATATTTTTTTAATATTAGAATTGAAAATCTGCATGCATTCTATTTTCAGAGTTCCTTGATAAAGTAGCCAGCTCATTAACTATCTCAGGGAGTCAGTTGAGGGTTTGGGGATGAGTAGGATGGCATCTCCTTAGCTTTTCTTTATGATTTTTGTAATTGAAATCCAAATGCATTTAGATGTTTCCTTAGTCCAGGGCAGAGAAGGCTGAAGGGGAGGGAGTGTTGGCTTCCACGAAAGGGAAAAGGTTTTAATAAATAATCTGTGGTGTTCTCCCTGAGTTCACTCCAAAGAAGGTCTAATATGAGGATACCAGAAATCTGAATGCATACCAACCTCTCTGTGTCGGTACTATTTTACCTACAGGTGGTATAGAGCTTAAAACCATCGGCTGTAGTTAGATCTTAGTTTGAATCTGCTCTGCTACTTACCAGCTTTTTTTTTTTTTCTGACTTGGAGAAAGTTCCTAACCCTTGTTTTTCATATTTGTAAAATATAATAAATACCTACGCTGCAGAGAGCTGTTCATAAGGATTACATTAAAAAGGATAAGATATTTAAACACTTAGCATGGTGTCTGATATGCAATGTGTGGCTAATAAATAGTAGCTATTATTACTATTATTATTATCATTACATCATCATGATTATTATTATAGGACTCAGTGATCCCTTTCTATGAGCCTTGCATTGAAATAATTACTCATCTCTCCAACAGGAAATTGAAATAGGGTCTCTTGCTGTCTTTCTTTCAAATAAAAAGTATTTTAGACCTTTGGCTGTAACCCTGCAAAATCCCCCCAAAATGCATGTTCCCTCTTACTACCTCCTTACCCAGGGTAGAGAAACTCTATATATTCGGGCAAAAAGAAATGGAAGGCTAACCATTACTGCAACTGGCTTCAGAGCTACTTTAGGTGTAAAAGTTATTTACAGTTCAATAGTGCCTCCTGAGAAAGAACCAATACTCTGTCACTGACCTTGGAGATGGGGGCCGGCTCCGGTTCTAACAAATGCCGACTTACAGAGGGCTCGGTGCTAGAGGAAGCAGTCCTCTCCAATACGTGGACACTCTGAAAATAAACGAAAAATAAGCCCAGGATTAGATGGATGGATGTGGGGGTGAGATCATGTAGATCAAAGCAAAGGCGAGTAAATTGTGTTAAAAAATGGCTCGTTCCCAAGGAGACCAAAATCAGCAGCAGCAGTCAGAAAAACTTCAGATTGTGTCTGTCCCTCTTACTGATAATGCTGCTGAACTTCTGCTGCAATGTTGGTTTCAGTCTTCTTCTGTAAGAGCAATGTCCCTTGAAAAATTTTAGGACACACACACAAAAAGAATAAGTCTGAACTTTTAAAGAATAACTTATGAGAATGGTAATTTTACTACTTAGACAAAGAGAAAAATCTAGGTAAAAAAAAATCCAGAGCCTTAATCCCATTCAGAATGTCTCCAGAATTTCTTATAAAAATGCAGAGAAGAAAGCAATTCATCAAATACAGTAAATAATAGATATCTACTATGAAGACTATAAAGAGCATTTACAGATCAATAAGATAACATTCTAATAGGCAAAGTACAGGATCAGGCAACTCACAGAAAACATTTCAAACAATATTCAACCTCAGAAGTATTTAAAGAAATAAAAATCAAAATAAGATTTTTCACCCAGGATTGGATTGGGATTAGTGGAAAGGGATTAGGTAATTGGGTATAATAGGGCAAAATTTCTCTATCTGATAGATCTGTGAAATCTAGAAAACAAGTTATCTGCTTCCAATATACAATGGTGGGACAGGCAGAGGATAAACATTTTCATTCCAGTAGGAAGAAACTGGAAGGAAAACAGGGATCATGGTCCCAAACAAGTCCAAAACCCAGCAGGGCAAACTCCATTGGATTTCAAGCTCTGAGAGCCATCCATGGATCCAAGTTTTGTCCTCTGGGCCTGATGGAGTGGCAGCCCACCCCCTCTAAGCACTTTTAGTGCAGTGGCCAGGCTCTCCAGAACACTGGGTTCAAGGCCCTGCCCTCTCTCAGCATCTGAATGGCAGTCAGGGTTGCACAAATGCTGGGGCGCAGGATTCACCATCTCTGAACTTTGGGGTGATGGCCCTCTCCCTGAATGATGGGGCACAAGGCCCTCTCCCTCCAAGTATGGTGGTAGATGGCCTCCCCCTCGAAGCACGGGGGCAGACTCGCCCTATCCTCATACCTGGAGGTAGGCCCACTCTCTTGGCCTAAAGAGATCTGCCCTTGAAGTCATTCTTCCTTCAATTCATCCTTTCTCTATCCCTTTCAGTCCAAGCTGGCAGTGACTCATACAAATTTTGCAAACACCTTGTCAGCTTTGCATACAGTTCCAGGGGGTCTAAACCATCAGACAATAAAACTTTCCAAAGATCCTTCCTGGATGACTGCATTTCCAATCTTGACTTCCATTGGATCTATGCTTAGCCACACCCTCTTTAGCAAAGGATTGTTCAGCTAAAACCCCCACATGGAGCCCTGTCCTCTGGGGACTCACTTCCTGAAAGCTCAGGGAGGTCCCAGATAGAGCCACTTCTGGCCCTAGTCTTAAAGCACACTATCTGGACAGGCTGAGATTTTCCAAATCCTCAATTGCTGGTTTTTTTGCACTCAACAGTTCAATCCTCAGTTTATCTTTTCCCTCTCTCATTTCACTATAAGCTGCAAGGAGAAACCAGGCCACATCTTTCACGCTTAGCTTGAAAATCTCCGCAGTGAAATATCCAAGTTTAACTCTTGTAAGTTCTTCCTTCCATCCAACATGAGAACAAAATTTCACCAGGTTCTTTGCCATTTTATAACAAGGATCGCCTCTCTTCTCATTTCCAATAACACAGTCATTTCCTTTTAAGGTCTCATCGGAAGGACCGTTAACATCTATATTTCTACCAACAGTCTCTTCGAAGCAATCTAGGCTGTTTCTATCAATTTTTTAGCCTTTACCCATTATCCAATTCAGTTTCCTGGCTGCTAAGACATATACCACACAATGGGTTGTCTTAACTTAGCTTTTCTGTTACACGGCCACGCACATGCTGGTGTCTTCTCCTTTCTCTTCTGGGTTCTGTTGACTTCCAGCGTCTGGCTGCTCCCTGTGGCTTCATTTTTTTCTATGCACCATTTCCTTAGCTTACAAGGACTTCCATATTGCATTAAGGCCTACCCTCTTTCAGTTTGGGCACACCTTAATGAACAATAGCTTCAAAGGTCCTATTTACAAATGAGTTCAAACCCACAGGATGAGGAGTTAGGACCTGAACATGCCTTTTGTAGGGGACATGGTTCAATCCCCAACAACCAAAATGTTATTTTCCTTTTTTACTCTCATTCTCTCACTAGCACATAGTGGAGATTTCCAGAGGATACATGTGATACATGTGATATTCTAACATATTGAAAACAGAAGCAGAAATGAGAGTCTTGTCTTTTATTAAGCCAGACATTAGAGAGACTTGCAAAATATAAAATAGTAACATTTAAAACTTTTATGTTTTGGAAATATAGGGATTTTAAAAAGTGAAAATACTATTTATGTTAACATCTAGTGTCTACTGTTATTTTTAAATAAAGTGAAAAACATTTTTTAACAGTATCCATTTGAATATCTAATACATTGTATATTTTTTTTTATTTTATTTTAATTTTATTATTTTATTTTATTTTCTAATCAATTTTATTGATATATATTAACAAAGCATAATTCCATCCAAAGTGGACAATCAGTGATATTCGGTGTTATCACGTAGGTGTGCATTCATCGCTTCAATCATTTTTAGAGCATTTTCATTGTTCCAGTAATAATACTAATAATACTAAAAACAAAACCCAACTAAACAAACAAAACTCATCACCTTTCAATCCCCGTGTGCTTCCCCTGCCATACATACCTGTTACTCTGTTTTCTTCTCTCTAGTTTGTTTGTGTTTTATTTTGTAAAAACAGTCTCATATATGCAGGATCACCCATATTCATATTTTACATGAGCTTTTACTATGTTATACAGTCCCATGTTACATTTTTTATCTTTCCTTCTAATAATATACATGTTCTTAGGCTTTACCTTTCAACTACTGTCATACCCACATAATAGCTCTGCTAGTCAGAAATACCATCATGTGCTCTTACCATTTCCATTCATTTCCAAAGACTTACAAACAACCTTTTAACCAGTTCTGCACAGATTAACCATCAGCTTTCTATTCTTTACCCTCATACTATTTTTCTGATAACCTATATTCTAATTATTAATTCTATGAGTTTACATAATATATTTAGTTCATAATAGCACAATCATACAGTATTTGACCTTTTGTATATTGATAGATATAACCAACAACCAAAAAGCTCCTTCAAATCCTCAATATTTTTTAAGAGTATAAAGGAGTCCTGATACCAAAAAGACTGAGAACTGCTATTCTAGAAGAACTACTCTAAACAATTTTGTGTTTATTATTAAAATGGAGAAGTGTGATATGTATACAAATTATGCCTATCTTTTCTCAAATGTTTCTTTTGAGGAACACATTAAGAAAAAAAACTAAAGCATTTCAAAATTTCTTTACAACTTCTTAAATTCAACTTAATCTACATTTTACATAAGTTACTCATTAATAACCCCAACTATCCTGACACAATACATAAGCCTATAAAAGGAAAATAAACCTTGTTTCATGTACTCTTCAAATACATCTGAGCAAAAGTTTCCTAAAAGTAAATTACTTCAAGATAAAAATCCCTAAAATTATTTTTAAAATGCATTAGTTGATTTTTCTAAAAAAAAAAAAAAAAAAAACTTGAGCAACAAAAGTTATATTCTAGTGATATAAAAAAATTCTCTCCATGCAAAACAAATTATAACTTGAGATGACTTCCTACAAGAAAAAAAAAGTTCCCCCATATATCTTTTTTTTTTAAATCAAGGATTGGAACCATTTGGAAGCCACACATTTTAGTATCAAGTTACCTGATCACTATTTAGTGGAATATCAGCAGCAACAACAACAACAAAAATAAAACAGTAAAGTACATATAATAATGTAGAAGAACAGAAAGTGCCAGTGAAATGTGTCATTCAATCATTCATGTATTTATTAGTTCTTTCAGACATTCATTTAATCAACAAATCAATACTGGGGTGTACCTGCACTGTGCTAGGCTCAGGTAACAGGTCTATGAAGAAGAAAATAGGTGAGAGAATGCTAATATTCTGAAGAGAGGTCTTACCATACAAAAGACCAAATAATGCTGAAGCACTTTTAAAAATCTCTGCATTACATGTCTTCCATGTGGTTACTGCTTTTTACTTGTCATTTTTCCAGCCAGGTATCTTGGGTCTGAGCTTCTCCTTAAAGACCCTCCCCATCCACATACTTACAGATTGCTGGACAATAAAACACATAAATTGCCTTCCCTATTCTCTCAAAAACAACCAACCCCAACATGATGATAAAGCAAAACCTGAAAAGAAACTTGACCTTAGCAACTAAGTAGGCAGAAAAGAAAGGATTAACTCAAGCAACTTAGCCAGGGGAAGGAAGCAAAATCCTCTGATATCCAAATCAAGCTACACAAAGCAATCAATCTGATATACTTAACATGTGCTAAAAATGTGTTTTGTTTCTATAGGTATTTGGAGATACTTAAAATGTTGCTAGAATTTTGTGGGTCATAAGGGTTAGTAACCAAACAAACCAGGACTTTCCAGAAAGTACACTGCCCAATTTAAACAAGATGACATTTCTAAAATACCTACACTTCAGTACCTGGCACAAAGAACAAACTTAATACTAATGTATTTGCTACCTCATTTAAAAACCAGAGTATATTACTGAAGAAAGAAGGCCATTCATTTCAAAGAAACCCCCAAATTTTCTTGCTTTATCAAGGCACAGGGAATCATAAAAATGTTTACTAAGAAATACTAAGTAAATGAATACTTTTATTCAAACTATCTACCATAAATGCATATATTATTTTACATAAAAACTTAAAGCATAATTTAGAAAATTATTAGCTGATATCCATTATTATAAATGTAACTAGCTTAAAAAAATAAGTTTTCACTTAACCTCCAGAATCATAATAAAGAAGCCAAACTCTTATACAGACTTTCAAGTCTTACATTTGTGTATTATTAGAACCTAAACCCATCGTTGTATACCCAGTAACTTAAAAAAAAAAAATTAATCCACACTATCTTAAGAATTATCTTCATGGGAGCAGATATGGCTCAAGCAGTTAAGCACCTGCTTCCCACATGGGAGGTCCAGGGTTTGATCCCTGGTGCCTCCTAAAAAAACAGAAAAAGCAAACAACACGCAAACAAATGAAAAAACCAACTAAGGGGAGCCAATGTGGCTCAGTGGTTGAGCACCAGCTTCCTACCTATGAGGTCCTGGGTTCAATTCCCAGCCCCTGTACCTAAAAAAAACAAAAAACAAAAAAACTTCAAACTCATGTTTTTAAAACCAAAATCATATCCTTGAATAGTTATGTAGTCACACACCTAGATGTTCATTATTTTCCATGAAATATTTAAATACTTGAATGCTATACTTTTAATATCAATAGCTATGAAGAAGACAGTTTCTTCACTTACCATACTTAGTCTTAAACTTTACTTAGAGTAAATGCTTCTTGAGGGCTGAAACCAGGTCTTCTTGATCTTGGCATCCCACCACTCACCCTCCAACCCAGGCCCATCCTAGCATGACACCCTCCACATTGCAGTCAAAGTTTCTGGAATAGCCGTTCTGTGCTCTCTGACTAATTTGTAGAGAACAGTCTTTTAGCAATCATTAACACATGACTGGGCATAAAACTGCCTTCTAGCTTTAGCCTGGAATGATAAAAATCCTGGCTCTAATAGAATACAACCTTTAAGGCTGAAAAAGCACTCATCACAAAGCTCTTAAACTTATGTTTAAAACTAAGACTCGTCAATGGGGGAACATGTCAAATTTAATTTGCCAAAGTCTTCAGTAACAAAAACTGTACTTCTCATGAGGTCTCATATAAGATCATAATGCATGGTATATTTTTTTGTACTTTTCTTCACAGGATGGTTGCTTTCGTATTCATTCACAGTGACTTAGAAACACAGGCCACGTAACCTCAAGGCCCTATATGTATTTCAAAAGTAAGTTAAAGAAAGGGTTACATAAACTCCATTACTCTTTTAAATCAAGTTTCCTGTCAAATACTATAACTACCAGTTAATTTCCAGCTCAGTTTTTTAAGGAACTTAGAATAGGCAGAAGGTGAAGTACTTACCCGCCACTTCCCCCTGCTCAGAGGGAAGAACTGCATATTCAGCTTCAGCTTGACTCAAGTGAAATCAACACAGGATTTCACTGCAGCCTTTTAACATGGCAAAAGTTTGTTTCCCGGGTTAGTGTTCACTGATCTCAATACCTCCCAGGCAGCAAATGGAAATCTGCCAATATGACTGGTATTCTAGTTTCTTGGTATCAAAGATGTAGGTAAACAGACTGACAATGAGACTTTCAAGGATAGCTGAACTGGTTTACTGCAACACACACAGAGACGACACGACTCTCAGAGAGGAGAGTCCAGAAGATAGGTTCAACAGGTCTCTTGGTTGGACCTGGCATTTACTTACTTTAATTTCATTTCAAAGACATAAAGGAATTACATGAAATATTTTAGGCTGTGGCTATAAATTTCTTTATAGACTCACCTTTAATAATAATTTAGGACAGTAGTAAGGGGAATTGGACTGCTACTCTCTTAATGTTAATTCCATAGAAATTCTTTGATTATCTTATTGAAGTTATTTTTATATTCTGAAGTATATGAAATATTTTCAAAGTAATATATCCTAAATAATTTCAAAACTTCTAAGGTATGGCCTTCTTCAAGCTTTTGATTGTTAGGATTGTCTCTCTTCCATCTATGTCGAATTTGAACCTATCAGTGATATTTCTTTTTCTTTTCTTTTTTTTTTTTAAGAAATTTGTGCCTTGGGGGCGGATGTGGATCAACTGGTTGCGCATCCGTCTCCCATATGGAGGGACCTGGGTTCGATCCCTGGGACCTCCCGGTAAAAAAAAAAAAAGAAATTTGTGCCTTTGTTAGAATGGTGTTAGGCTTTAAATACACCAATTTTGATCATCAAATTATTGCTTTTTAAAATAAGAAATGACACTACAGAACTGAAATACTGGTCCAACAATCTTGTCTTTACTTTTCATTTAAAGCAAGAAACAGAACGAGAATAATCTGAAAGCACTAGCAGGCATCAGTTAATTGAAAATACTAGCTTTTTAGTTCCAAAAGCACTTGGAAAGAAAACCATTGAGAGGATGGAGGGGGATGGAAGCAATTCCTAATAACTGGAGTTCCATGAGTATGTACAAGTCCCGTGAGGCTGTTTTTTTGAAATTTCCTTTTACTTGGTCACTTTTTTCCTCAAATCCTACATTTTTCTTTGACTTTTTCCTCAAAGTAAAAAAAGTATGAAATATAAACAAGCTCTTGAATTGCACACTTAGAAGTGTACAATTCAAGCATTATAGAGCTATCTACATACAGAAAAATCCCATCAAATCTTGGATAATTCAGTAATATATAAAATATCAGGGCACAGAAAGAACTAAAACCCACTTCTTTTTGTTACACAAAAGATTCAAATATTTAATCTAAAGAAAAAAAGTCATATTTTAGCTTTTCTCTACATTTGCATGTTGATACACTTATTAAAATATTCCTGTATATTATGTTTGTCTTATTACTGTCAGGTCAAGTTTAAAACCTCAAAACCAGCCATCCAGACAAAACAGGTAATCAGAAAGATTATCTCTTCTCCACCTCCCTAGCCCCAATAACTAGAAGTCAATATTACAACATGACCTCAAACACTGGGTCTAGGTCCAATTTCCTCATAATCCTTTTTGGTGTGGCAAACTTGGTAGAACTCAGGTGTGGAGGCCAGCATAGATCCCCCAAACCAAACTGCATATTGCTGCATGTGGTGTGTAATCACTTGTACATCAACAGGCTTTGGCTTCAATCTACCGCCACTCAATCCTTCACTTAATTTCAGCCTGGCTTCTACAGTCCTTTTCAAATCTCTTTGCAAGCGATATCCAAAATCCCTGAACATGGGTGAGTCTCCAGAGAGGACAATGTTCTTGTAGAGAGGACATCTGACATCAATAGGACAATTCTGAATTACTTCATCTACAACTTCTGAGATAGGTTGTGTGAAGTCTGGATTAGCAAACTCTGGGTGAAAAAAAAATTAAGGTCCCAAGAATCTCTCATAACCAACATCAATGGAAAATTCTTTTTTTGAGATAGCATTGATTCCAGTATACTGCTTAATTCACTTTGACCAATCTTTGTCATACTTGTTAAATTCTTTTACTAAATCTGGACAAACGTAACTATAGCACTCCTTTACTGCCTTAGCAATCCAAGGATTGCTCTGGAGGGATTCCTACTTCTCGGTCTCTCAGCAATTACTGAATAAAATTGCTATATCTTGTCCTGCAATTGGACTGTGCTTAATGCGGCTGCCAATCGCATACCCTTCAGCCACAGGAATAACATGAGTGACACCATCTCCACTGACTATTACTGTACCAGTCAATATCAGTTCTCCTACTTGTCTTGAGATCCAGGATGCAGCTAAGGCAAGAATAGCCTGCACAGCAATGTACAAACCTGGAACACTGAAGGTCCCAAACATTATTTCAGCAGTATATTCCCTGTTTTCTGAAGTATTCAGGGGAGGTTCAGTCAAAAGAAAATAATGGTCTTCAAGTTCTGCCCTGAAGTATTTAAAGATCACTTGCTCCATAAACCTTTCCATCAAGTCCCAATCTTCAACTATTCCATGGTAGACTGGCCCCTTTGTTGCATATGTAGGTTTTTCTATTGCTTCATCACCAGTGAAGAAGTCTAGGTCATCAACACCTTTCATTAACTTCCCCTGAGCTTGATCACCCACTTTTGCTGGCTCCTTATTAGCTATACAGGAAGGGATGATAAACCGTGGTTCTGTATTTCCAGCATGTCCGAGTTTTGTATACCCTGTGCCACAGCCCACCACACAGGCCGGCAGCCATCCCTCCATCTTCCTCCTCTCCTCCTGCTGCCACTGCCGGCGTCTGCTCCGTGCTGGTTGAGGCTGGGGATTGGCGGCGGGAGCTGGGGGCTATCTGACCATCCACAGCCAGGCCACCCGCTCCGTCCTGGGGGGAAACCCGGAAGCAGCTGATTAAACTTACGTACAGAGATGTTGTACGTAAGTGTTGGAGTAGGAATTTGAGCCAAGATTTTACTTTAGAGCCCAAGCTCTTAAATAGTGTCTTCAACTGAAGTTAAAGCTAATGTTAAATGATATTACTGCAATTTCAAGTAGCATATGCCCTCAAGACTAACTGAATGCATAAAAAGCCATCCTCTCCTGTAATCTTCCATGGAAAGAGTATAGATATGAGAACCAAAAAAAGGTAACATCATTCTTAAATATGATGCAATCTGAAGGTTAATTTTTTTTTGGCCACCCCTGTGGCAACCTCGAGGTTAATTTCCAATTTCAAGAACTAGGAGCAAATCAGACAGCTTTTACTCCAGGGATATAGTACACGATGTAAAGAAGAGAGCACAGGCTCTGAAGTCATACAGACCAGCACACCAATCCTTATTCTGCTATTCTCCATGTGACTTGGGCAAACCATCATTCTCACTCAGCTTCAGTGTCCTCTAGCCATTAAATGAGAATAATAATGTCTACCTTACAAGATATTGTAAGCCACAGAGTAGGCAGCCAGTGTATATACAGTGCTGCCCAGAGATGAGAACACAGCAGGCATTCAATAAACATCTTAGTTATAAATACTACAAGAATAAATGTCTAGGAACATTATACATTCTCTTTGCCACAGAGAGGTATCTCCAAACACCCTGCAGGACTATGGCCCTTGTAGGTCAGAGGCTCTGCTTTCCACAGTCTAGGTGCACTTTTGGAAGGAACAAATCCATGCCTTACATGGCCATCAAGCTACCCAGTCAACCCAGTAACTGTAGTCAGCACCACCTTGTGACCAGAGCATGAGAATTTACTGAGAAAGCTGATGAAGTGAGCAGAGAGAGAGGCCCTAATTACCTGCCAGTGGGAAATCAACAGCAGCGGATGGCAACAAAGACCCTTCT
Source organism: Tolypeutes matacus (assembly GCA_026826555.1). Lineage (NCBI taxonomy): Eukaryota > Metazoa > Chordata > Mammalia > Cingulata > Chlamyphoridae > Tolypeutes > Tolypeutes matacus. The sequence goes on from JAKSZT010053928.1 coordinate 17,572, forward strand.
GAATGCCTGCAGCAAAAGATGTGCAGGGACTTGCTTACTTAATAATTTCCATTAGGAATTCTTTTCAATAGCAAAAAATATTAAAATCACCAAAGCCAGAAGGCCACAGCTAAAGTAGTAATTTACTACTTCCTCTCCAGTAACAATTATCTTGCCCTCACTGAAAGATGGCAGAATTGAAGTAATGATAAATTCCCACTAAATGAATGAAAAGCATCACTAAATGAATGAAAGTAGGAAATATTATAAAAAGTGATCAGAAAAAGTCTGAACACACACCCAAGAATGCCTGAGTTAGAGAAAAGCAGTGTCATCAGTCTTGACAGTTTTTGCACTACAATATGAAAGTCACTATGAACCAAAAGCTATAGCCCCATATTGAACTAATCTGTTTTCGAAAACCCTGTATTATAAGAAATACTGACAAGTGTATACATCAAGTGTGTAGACCACTTGATGGGTCCATTTATAGCCGAGAGCAGCTCTGTGATCTTGACTGTGAAGGAGTAAAAGGCTTAGGAATAAACAACTTTTTAATTTCCATGGTTGCCTTAATGTAGAAATAGAACCAGATCTTACTGATGAACTTGCACCTCATTCTGAACTCTCAGCTCTCACAAACAATTAGCAAAACCACTGGAAAGCCCAGTAACAGGAATAAAAGCATATGATGATCATACCTCACAACAAACAGCAATTAAAGTGGACAAATGCTGAGCCATTTCAAGAGCAAAGGGTCTGGAATGTGTAGAGTTAATCACAAAGGCAGGGTAACAGTTCCATGTGACTTAAAAAGAACATGAAAGTTAATTTGTAATTTACTGTAAGACTATTAACATTATGCAGAACAAACACAGGTTCTCGGTATGGTAATCACTCACATGATTTTGCTAACAGTATGAATTTTAAAAATCCCATATATAACATTTTACATTTATGTATGCATATTTGAGACGGAGATTTGCACTGTTTTGATCACTCTTGTAAATTCTGAGCACTATGTCTATAATATGACCATATATACTCAACAAATATTTGCTGAATGAATGCAAAAATGCCATAAAAATACAGCATCTAAATTCCCACTTTACAGCAGGAATGATTAAATTATCATGGGATAAATATAAATATAGGTAGTAAAGAGAGCAAAAAGTGGCCCTGGCTCTTGCCTTAGCACTTCAAAGTTAATTTTAAGAAACTTGCTCCAAGTTTCCCACATGGCATATCCTTCATATTAATTTAATTTTTATCTTATATTTATGCAATTAAGGCTTAATGATTTTATTATTAAAATAGTTAACACTTTTATGTATTTATTAATCCCACATACTGTTTTCAAAGCTTTATTTGTGTATGTGTATATATAGAGAGATTCACAAAATATGACCTTTAAAATAATATAAATTTATGATTAGAGAAGCAATACACATTCATTGCAAAAATTTAGAGGGAAAACAGAAAAGAACATAAGCAGCTACAACCAGCAATAAACTCTTTCAGCAATTTAGTATACTTTTACAGCTTTTTTTCAATGCTTATGTACATTCAATTTTAAAGAACAAAATTGGAATTACACTGTATTTTAAATTTAATAACCTGCTTTTCTCAACTAGCAATATATAATTTTCCTACAGCATTAGTCTTCGAAAGCATTTTTAGCAGGTATGTAATATTCCACTGTATGATTATGAGATAAGTTACTTAAATAATTCCTGTTGCTGAATATTAGACTATTTTTTATTTTTACTACCACAAAATACTATGCTAAACATCTTTGCACAGAAATCTTTACATATTTCTTTGATTGTTTCATTTCCTTAGGTTAGATTTTTTAGAAGCTGATTTACTGGAGCATATGATATGATCTTTTTTTTTTTAGATTTATTTTATTTATTTATTTCTCCCTACGCCCTCATTGTTTGCATTTGCTGTATCTGTTCATCTATCCATATCGGACGGAGAGTCCCCTGATCCCAGTCTCTCTTCTCTTCTTGTCTTATTCTTTCTTTCTCATCCGCGGCACCGTTTTCACGGACCCAGGTCCTGACCGGAACGTGACTGGCAACATATGGCTCTTCTATCCATATCCTCTTTAGAGGCACCAGAAACCGAACGTGGGACCTCTGATATGGGAGGGATGTGCCTAATCTCTTGAGCCACCTCCGTTTCCTGCTTTTTGTATCTCTTGTTGTGTTTTTCTTCTTGTGTCTCCTGTTGTGTCAGTTTGCCGCACCTACCTGTCGCGTCAGCTCGCTGTCTTGCTTGTCCTCTTTAGGTGGCACTGGGAACCTCTGCTCCTGCTTTGCTGTGTTTTTCATTATGTTTTTCTTCTTGTGTCTCTTGTTGCATCAGCTTGCCACACTGCCCATTGCGCCAGCTTGCTTTCTTCTTTAGGAGGCACCAAGAACGGAACCAGGGAACTCCCATGGCGGGAGGCTCAATTTGTTGAGCTACATTTGCTTCCCTGGTATGACTGTTTAAAGACTTTAGATACATATTGCTAAATTTTTCTCAGGAAAAGTGGAATCAACCTGCTTACCAATAGTGCATAAGGGCGTTCATTTCGCTGAAACCTCACCAATACTACTTATGATAATTTTTACAAAATCAACTCAATTAGGATTTGGGGTCAAGAAGTCTGGGACTTGAAATATAAAATATACAATATGCATGGAGCTTTCCTTTACCTTTGTGTCACTATTTTACTTACAGCCAAATACAATTATAATGGATGCTAGGCAGAGGCATGGTAAAAATTTCAATCTGCCCATGTTAAATACCAAATAAAGCAGTTTTATAGACTTACAGTCCTTCAGGATAATGTTTTTATAGTCCTAATGAAACACCTCTTCTACTCTCAAAATCCATTCTTTTTGTAAGACTTGGAACTCCCAACTATACCACTGTCTATCCTTGTTATTATCTAGTGACCTCATTATTTCACCACAGCTAACCCAGTTCACAATCTTCCTCTCCATCCCATCTCTTCATTCATCTATTCATTCAAATATGTCCTGGGCCATACCATACATGAGTATCGTGCTGGGTGCTAGGGATACATTATTGAACAAAATAGAAGCCCTGTTTTCGTGGAGCTTGTACTCCAGGATTAGGAAATAGAGGAAGGGTATACAGACATAAACAGATAAACAAATATGTAACATGTCAGGTGATGATTAGTGCTTTGAAGAAAAATAAAACTGGCTAAGTGGAGAGTGAGTGATGGAGACATGCAGGGAAGGGCAGAAAAGGCTCTCCCAAAAGGATGAATTCGGAGACTGAGTCAAGCATGTGAGCAAGCCAAGATGACCCCTGGAGGAAAGGTATGCTAGGCTTGAGAGGACCACAATTAAGGCTCTGAGGTGGAGCCTGCTGGCCCATCTGAGGAATATGCCAGAGAGAGTTAAGCGAAGGGGAGTGTAGTAGGAAATGGGATCAAAGAGGGAGACAGAACCATATTATGAATGACCTTGTAGACAATGGCCAGCAATTTGGATTTTATTTGGGAAGGCAGTGGTAGACTTCAAGCAGAGGAGTAAAACGATCTGACTTAAGTTTTGAAGGAATCATTTCACTCTGTAAAGAAGGACCTATATGTTAGGCAAGGGTAGAAATAGGGAGACCAGTTGGAAATGGTGGCAATATTCCAAGTCAGAAATGATGGCTTAAATCAGGGAGGGGATGGAGGAGGACGTATACAGTGGTCAGGTGCCTGGTACATTCTGAAGGCAGAACCAACAGGATTCACTGATGAGTTGGAAACTAGGAATGAGAAGAAAGAGAGAAGTCAAGAATGACTTCTGGATTTTTTGTCCTCACAAATGAAAGGATGGAGTTGGTGTTTACTGAGAGATTTGAGAGAGAAATTAAGAGTTCAACTTAGGACATGTTAAATTTGAGGTGTTTTTTTTTAGCATTCAAGTGGACATCATCTTGGTAACTTAAACATTACTGTGGTTGACCTACTGACACCCAGGATTGCGGTTTGCAAATTCAAATGCTCTCAGGGGCCAGGCAGGCAACATAAGCAAATGCTAAAATACAATAGGGAGTGGTGGGAACTTCGCTGATATAGAATAAATGACCCATCTAAAGGGAAAGCCAGTACTGAGCCCCAGTTTAGTGGTGTCATGTGCAATCTAGGCCCAGTGTTACTAGATCTTCCTGATTTTTTAATACAAGGTAGACCTGGATGGTTAAACAACCAACTCTTAGTGAAAAAAAAAAAAAGTTGTACAATTTAGTAAATTCTGGAAGTACTTGGTTAAAGTTCCTAAAATAATTATTAATGTATATTGCAAAACAGATACTGTGTTTAGCATTCCTCTAACTTACTTGACAGTACATGCAGCATCTCCACGGGACAGGCATTTCTTGGAACATATTTTGGGAAATGATGGTTTATGTGTAAGTCTTCAATGTCTAATAACCTCTTCACTCCCTCTTTGGGAATTTTAGGGTGCAAATTTCTTGCAGCTATGAGTCATAGTTGATTTCACATACACATAAAGCCAATTTTGTTAGATGTCTTAACATTTAACATCAGGCTTGAATGAAACATAAATGGAGCAATTACTAAAATTTTCAAACTTGTCAAATGCTAAGTGGAGTCCTGACCCTCTCACTGGTGCAGAAATGTCAGTGAATTACAGGGTCATTGAATCACTTTATTTCCCAGCTAGTCCCTCTCCTTCATAATTAGTGACAGGAAGGACAGCCAATTATAACTATGTACTTGGAAGAAGTTCTTCATTTTATTTAACTATAAGGAAGAAAGAAGGGAGAAGATAAATCTGGAATGGAAAATTTGCTGTGGAAATAAAAAACTAATATTGCTACAAGTCTTTAAAATTATCCTCTAGGACATATTAAAAACATTTGAGGTACAAGGCTTGCCTCTGAAGAATTAAGAGTGCATGGGACAAATACTATATGCTATGAACCAAATATATTGTGTAACATATTGTATTATTAAAAAAAATTTTATATGTATCTAGTACATTTAATTGAGAAATGTATGTTTTTATTCAACTGTGTTTTCTTTTTAGTTTTTAATTGTCTGTATTTTCAATTATTAAATGTACAAAATAAAGTTTAAAAAAAAAAGAGTCCATGGTCTCTTATGCATGGCAGGGGAAGCATAGAGAGATTGAGAGATATTTATTAAGGCGGTAGAGCTTTTTTGTCTGGTTTTTATTATTATTATTATTGGAATAATGAAAATGCTCTAATGACGAAAGTGATGAATACACAACTATGTGATTATACCAAATACCATTGATCATGCACTTTGGATGGATAATATGGTTTATTAATATGTATCAATAAAATTGATTTTAAAAAAGAGTTTATGGTCTGTTCAAAAGAGCTTACAACAGAGTTGAGGAGATAAGTATATAAAAAGATAAACAACATAAAAAATGTCAAATATTGTCAAAAACTTCTATAAAAGTTTAGAGACTAGAGAGGGTAATGTGGGTTTGAGCAGCCAATGAAAATGTCACGTGAGCCGGTCCTGGAAGCAAAGGCGGTCCTCCATTTGAGAGGAGGGTGGTGGAAATTCCATCTAGGAAAGACAAGGGCAGAGGTAGAGATAAGGCAGTTTTAGGTACCAAGAGTAGACAAGACTATACAGGTTGGAAGGAAAATAGGCAAAGAGACTGGACCAGATTATGGGGGCCACTGGATACCAAGTAAAGAAATCTGTACTTCATTGTATTTTTTTTTTTTTTTTTTAAGATTTTATTTATTTATTCATTTATCCCCCCCTTGATGCTTGTGCTCGCTGGGTCAACTAACCACGCCCCGTGCGGGCGGGCTTGCCTTCACCAGGAGGCCCCGGGAACCGAACCCGGGGCCTCCCATATGGTAAACGGGAGCCCTACTGATTGAGCCACAGCCGCTTCCCATTCATTGTATTTTTAACAGATGAATCTGCCATGTTAAGCCATGAGGGAGATGGTGAGGCTAGGGCACTCTTCAGGAAATTCTTGATGTGATGAACTTCTGCGTTATGGAGCTGATGGGAATAGGAAGAAAGGGATGAATGAGACTGATATGATGAAGAGGAAAATAATCAATAGGAGTTGTTAACCTATTGCATGTGGGAGAAGCAAAGGAGAAATGCACGGCTTTGACCTGGGTTCCTGAGACAAGGAGTATCCCAACAGCAAACCAGTCTATATATACTGATTTTAAGTGACGGCGATACATCCAAGTAGAAATGCCCTATCAATTAATTAGAGACCTGGGACTAGGACACAAGAAAGACAGGGAAATAAAGGGCTATTAAGGTACAACTGTTCTCAGCTATGTGCTGAGATCAATTTAAGAGAGACAGGATTGGAGTCTGCCATTGGATACCATCCATACAGAAGCCAGAGCCAAAGCAGGAGAATGGACAGGATTCAGTGAAGACTCATTATATCACACTTTATGTCCTTCCACTAAAAAAGGGATACTATTATAACAATCAGTCACCACACAAAAAATAAATGCACATAAAAACACTGAAAAAAAAAAAATAAAAAAAAAAATAAAAACACGGAGTATGGCTCGAAATTTCTGCTATCTGTAAGTTAATACTGTATTTTAGGTAACTCTTGAGATAGGAAAAGAAAATTGTTCTTTGTTATTCTTCTTTCCCTTGAGGGAGATGGACAAGCACAAAATGGGAAGTAGGAAGGAACCCACGGAGAAAGTATTTTGGAGCATTTTCATGAGCTAAGCTGGAATGAAAGCAAGCTCTCTCCTTAAAGAACAATAACCATTGAGACACTGCCTCTTACTTTTCTAGAATTCATTATCAATTTACAGAATGCTACTTTCATTCTCATCAGAAAACTTTTCATTCGCCAACCGGCTAGGAATCACACATTCCATCTTTGAGCCTCCTCTGGCCGACTAGGGTCTCAGATTTTCCCTGTTGTTTTGTACGCTGACCCCTGAGCTCAGGGGCAACAGGTGGATCAACAACGCATGACATATGTTTCTGCAGCAGTCATCAGTCATATCCATTTGCCACAATTCTCTAGGGTGAGTTGGGTCGATCCCTTCCTTCTCACAGCAGCCGGAAAGGCCATACTGCTTAAAATGTCTCTCAATTTAAATGTCCAGAGGAAGAGAAGCATGGAGAAGCTGTGGCAAGAAAGGACAGAGGGGCAGGTGAAGAGCAGAATGAACTGCAACCCTAGAAAGCATCTGGCATGCAGCAGTTATTTAATATTAAACTGTTCCCATTCATGGCACTCTTACTTTCTTTGACTCCACAAATGCAATGCATAGTAGTACATCTGCATATAATCAATGACTTAGTTAACGGTGAAACTGCTGCTGAAGAACAGAATGTAGGCATCTTCTTTGAACTCTATAACAAAGGACACACCAAGGTCAAAAATTCCCCAAGACCAGTAATGGAAATATCTGCCTTAGGACCTGTGAAAGATTCCATGTAAGGAACCCCTGATTCTTACAGATTTCCCTGGAATTTCTTGCTAGAAATGGAAGGAATGGTGGGAGGGTTTCTAGACTGTGGGTTCCTTAAAGAACATCTAGAGTAGTACACTCCCACTAACCAGAAGAATGAATTCTCATCTGGAACAGGCTGCCTCGACACCCAAGTCTATACAATTAACTGATGCTCATTCTTCTGGAAACTAGGCAACAGACTTTGAGCACATAAAATGGAGGGGGCAGGGGTGTGCAGACTTCAAGAATGTTTACTACTGAAAATCCCCAAATGGAAAGTTTCCATAGAAAGTTAGCAACATCTAACTGATTGTTACATGTAAGCAGATGTAACATCTGAAGGTAGTGAAATTCCAGTTACACAGCAAAATTCCTACCACAAGATAATTTTACACACAAAAATAATAATACTCAACCATGTGTTCCGACATAGAAGAGTGATCATATGATGGATCTTTGCCCAATTCCGACAGCAAAATAGCTACCAAGGTAATAATGAAGTAATTGTAAACAAAAACAATTTAAGGAATTGGCTTAAATGGGACAATGGATGCTCTCTACCATAATTACCCAAACGACTGCTTACTTTTCCTATTGACTCTAAACATTGTCTATGTTCTCACTGCTCCTAATCCTCTGATACAACAATTTTATTTGTATCCTAATTCTTGAACGTAGATGTTAGTTACCAGGTTCCAACAAGCACCACACAGAATTTAGCACTTGGCAGGCCTGTCAGAGACTTCAGGAAAAACTCCTTTACTGGGTCCTTCTCCCATTTCACAAATGAATATAGGGAAAGCAGAACATTCAGGTCTCTGCTGCTGGCTTTCCCCTCCAGGTACAGACATGAGAACACTGCAGAGCTTACCCCAGTCCCCTGTTTGTAGTCCGCACTCTCAAAAAGGATCCCAAACAACAGAAAAGCAAGAGTAAGGTCTTGGTGATATTGTCCATTAGATTTAAAGATAAGAATGAGATTTCCTATAGAATAAAAGATGCCACTTCCTCGTTAGTATAGTGGTGAGAAAAAAAAAAAAAAAAAAAAAAGATGCCACAACAAAATATCATAATTAAGTAGCAATCCCATTGTACTATATCAGTACTGTAATTAGGTAAAACAATAATATGTACTTTATGCTCTTCTCTTACCTGCCTACTGTCTCTTTGGGAGGACGTTGAAGAGGAGGCACTTCTATGGGTTGGAGTGGATGTTTTATGAGCAGGGGATATGCCCTTCTCGTCTGAACTCATAGTTGCAGTTACAGTCTAGTTACAAGCACTTAAAAGCATCCCGGTCTTGCTGCAAACTCACAGACAAAGAAGTAGATGATTTTTCAGCTTTATTCCATTTCATCAATCAGGCTTGACCAGAAAACGAGGCAAATTTTTGAGGATGGCCAAAACACCTAAAGGCAAAACAAACAAAAATACCCCGTGTAATTAAAAAAAAAATTAAAAGATCAATATATACTTTATATTATACATTACATTATATATTCTTATAAGAGTTCAGTATATAATTTCTTTTCAGTTTAGTACACACGTGTCACATGTCTGATGGGTTAAATACAGCATAAGGTAGTTAGTGACAAAAGGGTTAATGCATATTGTTAATGTATTATGCGCATCATGTGGTCTAGTCTCATGTGAAGGATCAAGAGATACACGCATTCACCATTATTTGTACCTGAAAACTACCACATGCCTACATGAGATCCTTAAATAAAAAAAAAACAGGCTCACAAGTATCTACTGATGGACAGGCATGTCCCGGAAAAGGGGTAATTAGAATTGCTTCACTGATACACAGCCAGGAACCTCTTCATTTTTCATTTGGATTTATTTAAGGAAGGTTTGCATTGTTCCTACTGAGGTTAGAACCCTGTATCCACGAGAAGCATTGTTAAATTGGCCCTGTCTACCCACAAATGCAACATGGGTATGCTAAAAAAAAAAATTAAGTGCAATGGTCTAAGAGCAAAAGCTTAAACAATAACCTGCACGTCTCTGACCAAAAAGTTAGAGCACTAAGGTAAGCTTTATTCTCTTCTAAGAAGGTGGAAGGCCAAGGACTAGCCCCATTTTAATGGCAGTATTCCTTAAAGGAATACTGAACACTTGTGCAGGTCCTTTCCCTTTTTGGGAAAGAAAGCTGCTGGGGATGAACAGAAATCAATCTTTAGGCCAAAGAAAAGTGAGACATGAATTTTAGTCCTGTGCATCATTACTAGATAAGGGGAGGAGGGCAAGGTAGGGTAGAAGATGACTCCCACGACAGCAGTGCCGTTCACTGAGAGAGGGCTGGTCAAAGGAAATCCAAGACTGAGAGGAAGGTTGTGGGTATGGTTTTAGGCATCCTGAGTTTGAGGTATTACTGAGGCATTCAAATGAAGACACTTAGAAAATGTCAGTCTGGAGCTCAGAGAAGTTTGGATTGGATCAGATACAAATGTGTGATAGATTTTGTTAATGATACAAACCTAATGAGTGAGTTATATATAGGTCATGTAAAATCTGCACATCAATTAAATTTTATACAGGCCTACAAATAGTTACAGTTTTAAAATTTGCAAAATTGTTAATGGATCATGTGATCCTGAATGTGATCTTAAGGATTTTGATGGTCACCTGGTTATAGAACATATTTTTTAAATCCCAATAGCTAAAAGAGAAATTGTTATAAACTGGGAAAATTAGAGCCTAGTGAAAATAACTTGTAATTCTTTCTTAAGATTTCAAATTCAGTGTTGCCATAGGAAAAATAAAAGCCATTTATTCCCCAAGCTGGAAGGCTTTCTCTTGAAATAGAACTAGACTTTAGGCAAAGAGAAATGCAAAGAGCTGTGGGGCTCTTTTGTTGGCCAGAGATGAAGTTTTATTTAGGATTGGCAAAAGGTACTAGCAAGCTGACACATGATAGATAATCATCTAATCCTTTTGTTTCATGATGGCATCTTGCAAGTGTGAGTAAAGTTTCTGAAGCCAAGCTCTGGTGCCAGCAAACAGAGAACAAGAACAGTGCTCACATCCTTGATTTGAGGTACTTTGTTTTCTGGTCCAAAACGTTTTACAAGTAGATCCTGACACTTGAGCCAAAAGTATGGTGGCTTTGTTAAGTGTCCCTGAGGGATGAGGATGAGACAACCACTCATTAAACTGTTATCCATTTGGAAGTAAATTCAATCCAAGCTACACTGAGGGCCAACATTTCCTCTTTTGGACATTCCGGCCCGGCCCCCCCAACAGCATTCAAATGTATTTTCCTCATTAGCACCATACTAAGACCTTGGATTTAGTTTCAATTTAAAATGAGATTTACAGGGTAACCTGTAATGATGAAAAGGCAACATTTCAGTTGAATTACAATTATAAATATATTGAATAATATAAAAAGTGAAGAAAAGATAAATAAGAGATTTTAGCTCATTCCAAGAATTGTTTTGTGAGGTTATTATTATTGTTTCTATTAATTATTGGTCTTTTTATTTTAAACAAAAAAAGGGTTCATGCAGCTAATATAAGTTTGAAGATGTCCTTTAAAGATCCTTCCAACCTTAATTATAATTCCAAACCTGATTATCAATCAAGTGTTTGATCACCTGCTATTTCAGAATACATTACAAAAGTATCTAAGCTCTCTTGCTAGTTTCATCTACTTATTCTTTATTCCTAGAGTGTAAGAATCGCTGTGATACTTACTTTATCTCTATTGAAATGCACTTTCCTAAATTGCCTAAACAATATTCTAAACCAAAGAAAGACCACAGATTTTAAAGTCAACACTAACATAGTAATCATACCCAATGAGAACAGTATTGTGGCTAAAAATAACAGCAGCATGAGAGCTGAACATCTCATTTTCTGTCTCATTCATCCTTCATATGAGTGGGATCACTATTCTTGTTGCTAAGCCCTGTAACATTTACATTTACACTGAGTGGCATAAAATCTAGATTTATGACCCAAGGACCTAAACTAAAGCAAAAGGTGGTAGGGAAGATTTCTAGAATAAGCTTGCCGTTTATAGGCACCACAAATTTTATGTATCCAGAAAAGACATTTGAAATTGGGGATTACCTGATCTTGACCATCATGAGCTTACAGAAACTGAGGGTAAAGACTTTGTTTTATTCACTACTGAATCATCAGAGCCTAGAACAGTCCCTCATTATAGTAGGCACTCAATAGTGAAAAAAATAAGTGAATAAATGAATGAATAACTTTATGAGGCAATTCCACACACAATATTTCAAATGACCTATAAAAAAACACTGTGAGGTAAGCACATCAAATATTATTAAGTTATATTTTATTGTTTGTGAAAATGGTATTTTGGTTATGTTTTTGAAAATCCTTATCTGTTAGAAATACATACTTCAGTATTGGTGGTCGAAATAATACAGCTTCTGGGATTTGCTTGGAAGTATTTTTAGGATGTGTAAAAGAGGTTTTGGTTATATATTCCCTCTACTTTTGTGTATGTTTGAAACTTTCCATATGAATTAAAAAAGAAAAAGCAAATAGTTGTGACTAACGAAAGTTTACAATCTAGTTGGGAAGAAAGTCAACTATAAATACCATTCAAGAAGTGCTATGATTAAGAAGCAGAGAGTGCTGTGGAGTATAGAGGAGACAATCATTTGTCTGGTGGGGCCAGAATGGAAACAAGGTGCAAGTTCAGTCTGTCACAATAAAAAATGAGGTTATTAAAACACGTTACTTAAACCTATAATGTAGTGTACATGTCAAAGACGGCACATATATCAAAGATGATTTTTTTTTAGGAGGTACCGGGGATTGAACCCAGAACCTCATACATGGAAAGCAGGCACTCAACCACTGAGCTACACGCATTCCTCTCAAAGACGATTTTTAATAACGCACAGGTTGAGCGCCACCACCACCACCACTCATTCTCTCAGTACTTTCTTCAGCTGCGGCTGCTGCTATAAAACCCTCCGGAGAGAAGAGGCAGCCACACACACCATCACCCTCCTGATTCTCTGAGAAAATCCCCACAATTATATCTTTGAGAAGGGCACATTCCAAGAAGGCTGCTGAAAATTGCTGCAATGTCTACAGGAAGTACAGCTTCAGGATAGTATGGACTCAGGGATAACGTCACCCTGTGCCAGGCACTCTGCTAATGCCATGGAATACAAGGCAGCTTCTTCATGTGTCGAATGAGTGCCCCAGGGAGAGTCACAAGGTCACATTTATTTTTAGTCCTTCATGCTTCCACTAAATGAAGTTGACGAGTGGGCAAAAATGACAAGAGCCTGAATACATTTCACACCGTGAATCTTCAGATACTGATAGATTATTTTCCATTTTATAAATTTTCATATGGTAAAAACTCAAATACTAAGTTGTCCTTAAAAGATGTCTTTATATTGTTGCAAATTAAAGATATTTTGATCTGTTTATAATTGGTTTCTTGTATCAGCTGACATTTAATGAAAACTTTTATTTTTTCCTTAATATTCATAAAATGCAAGTTTATTGTATCAGCCAGCTTAGGATAAATTGTGATGGTAACCAAAAAACCCCAAATCTCAGTAGTTTACAAGAAAGGTCTGTTACTTGCTCATGTTCCATGTCCTTCAGAAGTCAGCTACAGCTCTGCATCCTCTTCATTTCAGCCTGAAGGAACAGTCCCCAGGTAAAGGATGCAAAAGATCAGGCAGAACCATGGCATAGTTCTTAAAGTTTCTGTTTGTAGGTGACGTATGTCCCTTTCACTCACATTTTATTGGCCAAAGCAAGTCACATAGACAAGCTAAAGGTCAATGAAGAAAGAAAATAGAATCTTCCCAGAGGGACAGGCCATGAATACTTAGGCACAATAATATAATCTGCTATAGTCACCACAGGAAAAACTTAAAAATGCAGATAAATGAAAAATACTTAAATTGCCTCTAATTTCATCCACTTACAGATAACAAATGTTAACACTTTTAGTCGTACCTTAACCAAAGTAGGAGAATAATATCCATACTGATTTGTAATATGCTTTTTTCAATCAACAATATATTGCTAACAAGCTTCCTTTTGAACTAAGAAACTTCAACAGTATCATTCATAATTACGACACACAATGCCACCAAGTGACTATATACATTTAATCAATCTTTTATTGGGATATTTAGATTGTTTTCAGCATATTTTTGGTATATTTGAAGCAAAGATATTTACTACAAAAGAGTTCATAATAGTTATATATTCACTTTTGATCATTATATACTGAGCCTCTTTGTTTTTTAAACATTTTTTTCTAATCCGATATCATTTACTCACTTTTTGTTTGCAACAAAACTTTGTCTATCCTTTTACATATAAAAATTCTGTATAATTTTGTATTATGTGTTCCTTTAGGAAAGATCATATTGGGCTTTTAAAATATGTAAGTTTGGGGAAGCAGATGTGGCTCAAGTGATTGGGCTCCTGTCTATCATATAGGAGGTCCAGGGTTCGATTCCCAGGGCCTCCTGGTGAAGGGAAGCTGGCCTGTGCAGCGAGCTGGCCCATGCACTATGCTGGCCGGCGCAGAGTGCTGGTCCGCGCAGGAGTGCTGGATGGAGCGGAAGAGCTGGAGCAGCAAGATAATGCAACAAAAAGAGACACAGAGAAGAGACGATAAGAGATGCAGCAGACCAGGGAGTTGAGGTTGTGCAAGAGATTGAGCACCTCTCTCCTACTCCAGAAGGTCCCAGGATCAGATCCCGGTGCCATCTAAAGAGAAGACAGGCAGACACAGAAGAACACACAGTGAATGGACACAGAACGCAGACAGTGAGCAGAAAACAATGGCGGGGGAGGGGGTGCAGAATAAATAAATAGATCTTTAAAATATATATATAATTTCAGTATTTTCCATTTCCATTTAATGTTATATTTAATAATTGGCTTACCCCTGCCATATCATTTTATGCTTTCTATTTTTTTATTCTTCTTTGTTTACTTTAATGTTTGATAGTTTTTCCTTTATATTCTGCCTTTTGCAGAACAGTGACTTTTATATGGACTTAACTGACTTTTACATTTTTCAGTAATTTTAAAGATGCAGTTCTCCTTCTAAATTTACTTTTTCTAAATCATGCTGGAACCTACAGTCTATAAGTGACAGAGGCAAAAGTCAAATGGCATCTGTTGAGTCTTTTCCTGCAATATGAATCCAGTTCTCATTCTTAATCTTGGTGATTTATCTGGAGTTTTAAAAAATTACTCTTGAAATTATAGAGCAGTAGAGAGGAGCTGCTACCACCATGTTCCTGGTTGGGGCCATACCTGTTCTCATTGTGGGAGGATAAAGTGGAAGAAAAGCCAGCCTTTTCCTGCCCTTTCTTTTTTGTAAGGGACTGAAGCATGTCGTAATCAAAACTTGGTTAGATTTCCTCACTTGGAGATAATGCCTTCATAAAATTAGGGTCTAGTCCACCATAGTTTTGAAATTAGATTCTGTTATAAATTAGTGTTTGGGTTATTGCTAATTGGTCTTTTTCAGTATTTGGATGACTATTTATGGAGGGGCCACATTAGAAGATCCTAGACCAAAGCCACCTGGAACAGAATATTCCTGTTTACTGATCTTACCAATGTAAATGTCACCCTTTTATTGCTGGGTGGAATAAATTAGTTTTTTTTTTATCAAGATCATCAATGTGAATATTCTTGCTGTCCTGATCTTGTGATAATCAGGGTAGGCTAAACATTAGCTATATTAGAAACCATGCATGTGTCCCCAGACCTAGTTTTTCTCCCTAGGTCTGGTTTTTAGAATGTTGGTGATAAACTAAGCCTGGTTTATTATATGACCATCCTGTATGGGAAAGGACTGTAACTCTAGGTATCTTTGGTCAGCCTAAAGAGACATAGCAGTGGGGCAGATGTGGCTCAAATGGTTGGGTGTCTGTCTCCCATATGAAGGGACCTGGATTCAATTCCCGGGACCTACTGGTAAAAATTTAAAAAAAAAAAGAAAAATATAGAAGGTGTGCAGGCCACCAGGCCCCATGTGCGGGTGCACCGTCAGGCCCTGTGAGAGGGTAAGCCCTCCAGGCCCCGTGCATGGGTGCGCCATTAGGCCCCGCTGAGCCTCGCAGCAAGATGATGATATAACAGGAGAGTGACACAAGGGAGAGCTAAGAAGAGATTCATCGAAAAACCAGGAACTAAGGTGGTGCAGATGGTAGGACCCCTCTCTCCCACATCGGAGGTTTTTGTCTATTATTATTATTGAAATAATGAAAATGTTCTAATAATGACTGAAGTGATGAACACACAATTATGTGATTGTAGCAAATACCATTGATTGTACACTTTGGATGAATTGTATGTTTATTAATATGTATCAATAAAGTTGATTTGTTAAAAGATGAAAAAAAATTAATGAAAATGAAAAAGTAGGAATAAGTAGGAGCTAATCCTAGAAAAAGTTTGAGAATATACTCTCCTACATCTGTCTTTGATAGAATATTTGAAAATAGACAAAAGTTGAAACCAAAACACTCAATCCTCTCCCCCTCTGTCAATCTGTGTGTGTTTGTGTCATGGGGTGTATTCTTCCAATTAACTCTAGGGTGGAAGGCTGAAGAAAAAGGCAACTGAAGAATAAAGGAGATAATTACTACATGCTTTAAAATGTAAGATATAGCTAAAGCTACTCTGAAAGGTAAATTCATGGCCTTAACATTTGCATTACTAAACATGAAAGAATAAAAACAAATGCATTAACAGTTATAACTTATGAAATCAGAAAAAAATAAGACAAATATAGGGAAAGTATAAGGAAATAAGGACTGTGAGAGGAAGAAGGAAGACAGACAGACAGACACACACACACACACACACACACACAACTGAATACAGGGACACTGGAACAATGGAAGAGCAAGTGGAAACATCATACATATTCCCAAAAACGTATTGAAAACAGAGCACAAAGAAGAAAGCCATAGGTTTCCTAAGCCATCAAGTAACACTTGTCTTGTTGCTTTTAAAATTACAATAAAAAGACAACAATATTAAGTATTTTTACAACTCAAATCCTATGTTGAAAAATTACTTCTTGGTACATAAGTTAAATGAAATCGTGGCAAAGGCATGATTTGACACAAGAGAGAGAAATAATTCCCATCACTTTAAGCATTTATATTTGTATAAGGAAAAGTCTTATATGCCAAAGGTTTTCACTTCCATTAGCTCACATTGCCTCAAGTTTTTGAAGCAATCTAAATTTTCTTCAATGACTTATGAATTAATTGTTCTACTTATTTATTTGTAACTTTTAATATGGAAATTTCTCTGAAATCCAGCTTAAATCAATCATTTTCTAATATCACAATATTCTCTTTTAATGTGATTATAATGTGATAATGTCTTTACTTGAAAACTGTAATTTGAGCTGAGATACCCTCTAATTGGGATATATGCCCCTAGATTTACTAGTTATATATTCTTTCCAAACTAGTTTCAATCTTTGAAAAACTGCTGACAACCCATGCTGATGGAATATTGTCAAATAAAGTTAGGAAATTTTGTCTCTTCTTTAGTTTTGGAAAAAATATTAATTAAAAAAAATTGCAAGACAACCAGCAAGATGGCAGCAGAGTAAGGAGCTCATGCTACAGGGCACTTAACAATCACCTAGAGCTATCTAAAGCACATGTTTGGGGGCTCCAGGAGACCAGAAGAGCATCCTGCAACATCCTTGAAAGAATGGAAGGAGGAGACTACCCATCTGCAGAGAAGATTCGTGAGTATAGCACTCCATGCCCCAGGGGCCAGTGTCCGTTCTCCTCCGGCAGTACAAGCTGCCTCGGGAGCTATTCCGTGGCTGGAATTGGAAGCACCGCTTCCCAAAAATGGGGGAGGAAGAGAGAGTTGGGCACCAACTTCAGCTACTGATTAGTAAATTGGCAGGCTAAAGTATAATCCTAAGAACCTGTCCAAGTCAGAAAGAGACCGGTAGCCACCATTTTAACTCTGCCCCCATCATGAGGGGCAGTGGGGCAGACTGAAAATCACAGTGACAGTAGGCACTGGCTTTTTTCCATCTAGATCGGACTGCAGCTCTAGCCTAAGCCCCAGCCCCACCTCCGGCAGGGAGAAAGCTGGAGAGATCTGCACCAGCGTCTCTGGAAAAATACAGGCCACACTATTCTGGTGGCACAAGCCGCCTCAGGAGCTATTCCTCAGCTGGAGTTGGAAGCTCCATTTCCCCAAAACAGGGGAGGAAGAGATGGTTGGTCACCGATCTCAGCTACTGATTAGTAAATTTGGTTGGCTAAAGTAGAACTCTAAGAAAAGCTAAAGTTTGAACATGTCCAAGTCGGAAAGAGGCCAATAGCCGCCATTTTTATTCTGCCCCTGGCATGAGGGGAAGCCGGGCTGATTGAAAATCACAGTGATGGTAGGGACCGGCTTCTTTCCACCCAGATTGGACTGCAGCCCTAGCCTAGGCTTCAGCCTGACCTCTGGCAGGGAGGAAGCTGGTGGGACCTGCACCAGCCACTCCAGGTAACTGCAGGTACATTCAGCTGGCACAAACTGAAGAGTCAGAAGTCTACCAGGGCAACTGCTGTCATTTTGGACCTACATGGCATAAATTTCTGCCCACACCTGCAGCTCCATCCCCGTCCCAGACAGGGGTGTAAGGGGACTGAAGCTGCATCAGTCTCTCCAGGGCAACTACAGACGATCTTGTCCTGCACAACTTGGCTTGTTACACACAGCTGTGGCTCTGTCCCTACCCCTGGCAAAGGAGAAAGGTGGTCCCTGGGGCAAAGTGGGTAGCTTGAGCCTCCACAGCTTACAGCACTAACTACATCCTTGGCTCCTACTACACAACCAGCAAGGGAGAAAAGGCAAGCAAGCCCTAAAGAGAGAAACTGCACCCAGAATAAACACATCTAGTAAGCCAGATGCCAAGACACCAACAAAAAATTACAATCCATACCAAGAAACAGGAAGATTTGGCCCAGATAAGCCTCCAGATGACATAAAGGAGTTGAGACAACTAATCACAGATGTTCAAACAAATCTCCTTAATAAACTCAATGAGATGGGTAAAGAGATTAAGGATATTAAGAAGACACTTGATGAGCACAAAGAAGAATTTGAAAGCATACATTGAAAAATTGCAGATCTTACAGGAATGAAAGGTACAATAAATGAAATTAAAAATACAATGGAATCATATAACAGCAGATTTGAGGAGGCATAAAAAAGGATTGGTGAGCTTGAAGACAAGGCCTCTGAAAGCGAACATACAAGAGAATAGATGAAGAAAAGATTGAAAAAATTGAACAATGTCTCAGGGAACTAAATGACAGCAAGAGATGTGCAAACATACATGTCATGAGTGTCCCAGAAGGAAAAGAGAAGGGAAAAGGGGCAGAAGGAATATTTGAAGAAATAATGGTAGAAAATTTCCCAACCTTATTAAAGGACATAGATATCCATGTCCAAGAAGCACAATGTACTCCCATCTGAATAAGTCTGAATAGACCAATTCCAAGACACATACTAATCAGAATGTCAAATGCCAAAGACAAAGAGAGAATTCTGAGAGCAGCAAGAGAAAAGCAATGCATAACATATAAGGGATACTCAATAAGTTTAAGTGCTGATTTCTCATCAGAAACCATGGAGGCAAGAGGACAATGGCATGATAAATTGAAGATAATGCAAGAGAAAAACTTCCAGCCAAGAATCTTATATCCAGCAAGACTGTCTTTCAAAAATGAGGGTGAGTTTAGAATATTCACAGATAAACAGAAACTTAGAGAGTTTACAATAAAGAGACTGGGCTTGCAGGAAATACTAAAAGGTGTGCTACAGTCTGAAAAGAAAAGACAGGAGAGAGAGGCTTGAAAGAGAGTCTAGAAATGAAGATCACATCTGTAAAAGTAAATAACGTCTCAAAAGAGTGGTGAAAATAAAATATGGCAGATAAAACTAAAGGTTAAAATGGGTAAAATAAGAATGGCCTTTACAGTAATAACATTAAATGTTAATGGATTAAACTCCCCAATCAAAAGACACAGACTGGCAGAATGGATAAGAAAATATGAGCCATCTATATGCTGTCTGCAAGAGATTCACCTTAGACCCAAGGATACCAATAGACTGAAAGTGAAAGGCTGGAAAAAGATATTCCACGCATGCAGTAACCCAAAAGAAAGAAAAAAAAAAAAAAGCCGGAGTAGCTATACTTATATAAGATTAAACAGACTTTATAAGACACTAGTAACGCGCAATCCGAGGAGGAAGTCAGTAAAAAAAATTCCATTTACAATAGCGACTAAAAGAATCAAATATTTAGGAATAAAATATTTAGGATGTTAAGCACTTATATTCAGAAAACTACAATGCATTGTAACATATTAGGATGTTAAACACATATTCAGAAAACTACAATACTTTGTTAAAAGAAATCAGAAAAGACCTAAATAATTGGAAGATTCTATGCTCATGGATTGGAAGACTAAATATCATTAAGATGTCAATTCTACCCAAATTGATAAACAGATTCAATGCAATCCCAATAAAAATGCCACCATTTTTTAAATAAATGGAAAACACAATTATCAAATTTATTCGGAAGGGTAACGGGTCCCAAATAGACAAAAACATCTTAAAAAGGAAAAGCAAAGTTGGAGGACTCTCACTTACAGACTTTAAATCATATCACCTAGCTACAACAGTAAAAACAGTATGGTACTGGCATAAAGACAGACACATAGACCAATGGAACTGAACTGGTGGTTCAGAAACAGATCCTCACATCTATGGTCAAGTGATTTTTGACAAGCCTATCAAACACACCCAGCTTGGGCAGAACAGTCCATTCAATAAATGGTGCTGGAAGAACTGGATATCTACAGCCAAAAGAAAGAAAGAGGACCCGTATCTCACATCTTATATAAAAATATACTCAAAATGGATCCTAAATTTAAAAGCAAGAACCATAAAGCTTCTAGAAGAAAATGTAGGAAAACATCTTCAAGACCTGGTGGTAGGTGGTGGATTCTTAAAGGAGATAAGAGGAGGACTGAGATAGACCACTGATGCTTAATATCCTTAGAAGTTTTAATTAACTTTACTGTCAAAGTGTGGAAATTATACATAGAGTTGATGGTAACACATTATAGTGAGTAACAGCTGGTTTATAAATGAGAATTTGGCTGAAAAGAGTAGTCTAGGGATGTAAATGTCAATTGAAAGAAAGCTAGAGAATAATCTAGAGGCTGAATAACAACAGTAAACTCAGAGGTGAATGAGAACTGTGGTTGATGGTACAGATGCAAGAGTGACCTTTGTGAGCTAGAGCAGATGTACATCACTATTGCATGGTGGTGGGAATGTGGAGAAGCATGGGAAAAATACAACCGGAGTGAACTATGGACTGTGGTTAACAGCAATACTGTAATATCCATGCATCTATGCCAAAGATGTACTGTGTTGATAATAGGGGAGTATGGAAAAAGTGTGCCAAATGTACACTATGGACCATGGTTGGTGGTAATAGCCTGATGATATTATCTCATAATCTGTAAGAAATGTTCCACCATGGCGTGATGTGTTGATGGAGGGGTGTTGTATGGGAATTCTGCACATGTGCATGATTGCTTGGTAAGTTCACAACTTCTGTCATAAAAATATATTTTAGGGGGCAGATGTGGCTCAAATGATTGGACGTCCATCTCCCATATGGAGGGAACTGGGTTCAATCCCTGGGACCTCCCGGTAAAAATAAAGAAAAATATAGAAGGCATGTGGGCTACCAGGCCCCATGCGCAGGTGCACGATCAGGCCCAGTGAGAGGGTGAGCCCCCCAGGCCCTATGCATGGATGTGCCGTCAGGCCCTGTGAGCAGGTGCACCGACAGGCCCCGTATGTGGGTGCACTGTCAGGCCCCGCCGAGCCACGCAGCAAGATGATGACATAACAGGAGAGTGACACAAAGGAGAGGCAAGCGAGATACAATGAAAAAAACAGGAACTGAGGTGGTGCAGGCAGTGGGATGCCTCTCTCCCACATCGGAGATTCCCAGGATCGAATCCTGGTGAAGACAGGAAGAAAGATGAGAAGAGAGGGCAGGAAACAGACACAGAGAATTGCCTAGCGACTGGACAGAAAAAGAGCAAAAACAGAGGGGGGTGGGGTGGAGTAAAAAATGGATAAAAGTAAATAAGTAAATATTAAAATATATATATATATATACACAAATATATATATATATTTTTTTAAAAATAATAATAATAGGGTGGGTTGGGGGGAAAATACACCAAATGTAAGATATGGACTGTAGTTAGTAGTAAAATTTTGACAATATTCTTTCATAATTTGTAACAAATGTCTAACAATAATACAAGGTGTTGGTGGTGGGTTGATGTATGCGACTCCTGTATGATGTTATGCATGTTTGCTTTTTTAAGTTCACTGTTACTATACACGTATGGTTTATATATGTTTATGCATAAAATGATATAAAAATAGTAAGAATAAGAATAATAGGGTGGGTTGGGGGGAAAATATACCAAATGTAAGATTCTTTAGTTAGCAGTAATATTCTGAGGATGCTCTTTCATCATTAATTAAAAATGTTTCATAACAATGCAAGGTATTGGTGGTTGGGTGAGGTATGAGAGTCCTGTATGATGTTATGCATGTTTGTTTTGTAAGTTCACAACTATTACTATACACTTATTGTTTACGTTTGTTTATGTATGACTAATATACTTCAATAAATTAAAAAAAAAATGGGAAAAAAATCTCCCAGGTAAACCTAATACACCGTATGTTGTCACTCTTTGCCCTCAATGACTTTATCCCAGGGATTGTTAGTGGAGGGTATCAAGCACATGTGGTGGTTGTTCTTATGGGTGTATGATCATGATGGGGTCTCTTTTTTAATTGTACAAATTCTACTCTAATCATCATACCCATCCTTTGATTAAAAGGATATTCTGAGAGTTTAAAAAAAAAATCTTTTTCAGAATGACCCAATTAATTTTCTCTGTACCAGATCACATCCCTTATTTTTCAAAATTCCTCCATTAAAATAGTGACTGCGCTTTCCAACCATCTATCCAACACCTTAAGATGCTCATTTAGTTTAAATCTGCTGCCCTCATTTCCTACCTTGAATCGATTATGAAAATGCAGCTCTTAAATCTGCCATCTTCCAGAGAAACTCTGTCTGAAAGGGATTATGATATAAGTCCCTCACATAATTTGGAATGTTGTAAAATACACGTTAGAAAAAGAAAATAAGAAGGGTGTTATAAAATATACATATTATATATAACCCATTATATCCAATATATTATCATTTCCACATATGCCAACAGCCACTTTTTTAATATTCATGGTTCATAAAATATTCCATATTTTTCTGCTGTAACTTTGCACCATGTGCGTCTGAAATGGAAAATATTTTAGCTCTGACCATGAAATATTTTCCTATAAATGTGTTCTGATGGTCAAAGATTTATCTGCCTTTCCCAGGATAAATTGGAGGAGTGGCAGTGCTCAGACCTGTTGTAGGACAGATACTCAAGAAGACTTGATCATCATTAACTGGCTTTGAAGGAGCGAAAAATGGGCACAGTGGCTCTAAAGCAGAAATTTTGGTGAATGTAAAGATATGGGATTCATCACCAATGTCACAATAGGAAATGTTGCTGATATCCACATCCAGGAAAATCCCTACTTTGGTATAACTGAAAGTTCACACCCAGGACTGTCAAAGGAGTAGCGGTGGCTGAGTAGAACTCTCCATTTCTCAAACCTCCAGTCCAGAACCCAAGTTCTGAAGACAGTTGGATGGCTGATTTTCAATTAACAGTCTTTGCAAACATCCAGATCCGATTCTTTGCTTGTTTCAACATCCATCTCCCAGTAATGGTGGCCAGAGGTGAACTGATAGTAGCCTACGATACAAATTGCAAACTTGAATCTCTCAGAATGTCTTTTGCGATTCTGTTTGATAGCCCAACATTGGATATTCCACAGGTCATCAGAAATGTTCAGGTATTTGTTGGCTATGTCGACATCCAAGGTCATATACACTTCGGAAAAAATACAAATAGCTTAGCATATACACAGACTTTTCCCTCTTCACACTTCTACTGCCAAAGCTCAAATATTTACCTCATTTTCACTTGTATAAGTGTACTCTATATCACTAAATAAGAATTTTCCTTAGGAAATTTCCTTGGTTTTCCTAGGACAAATTGTATGTATAGAATGGATGGATGTAATTGTAATCAGTCCTCTTAGTCATGGTAGGGATTCTTTTGACATTATTTGATTAATTGCTTTAAGATTTTTCTTTCCTTAATGCATGTGATGTTTGTTTGCTCTAAAAATCATGATAAAAATGATTACAGATCCTGTGAAAATATAGGTCTCTAATAGGTATTTTGAATAATGGAAAATAATTTGAGTTGTTTTAGAATAATGTTGAAATATTAAAAATGTTTTTTTTTTGCAAAAAAAAAAAAAAATGCTGTCATAAAGAGATTAGAGAATACTTCCTTATCCTGAACAACAGAACTACCTCTTAAGCTATTTCCCCAAGCGATCTTTCTGCTGATATTATCATTAAGAAAATAAAATTGGCCTTTCAAAAATTTATTAATGAGTAAAACCAGCACATCAAAAACTTTACTTGAGGTTGAGGCCCTTAAAAGAGAACAGCACCTTCCTTCCAGCAGCCTTTCTAATCTTGTTGGAGAAATAACAATAAAATGAGTAATGACCATTTTCGAGCTTTTACCATGTGCTAAGTGTGGACACCAAGCACTTTCCATCCATTCACAGCAACTCTCGTATTATCCACCATATACAGCTGAGGAAAATAGGGCTTTGCAAATTCAAATGGAGTCCCCAGTTTGGTTTCCAAATCTATTTGACATCAAAGTCCATGTAAAAAATTCTTTCATCACTCTTTCCCTTTGATTTTCTAATAAATCAATAAACAAACGAAGAGTCACATTAAGTTTTCTAGAGTACAGTACAGTACTAGCTAGCATACAGTACAAATTTGTAGAAGTTCTGAACCAAGAATGGATTTAAGCACATTCATCAAGCCCAAGGGGTGATGTGAAAAGTGGTGAGTATACATGCATTGCATTTTCCTAGGGAGATGTTCAATAGCTTTCATCAACTTATCAGTGAGCAACCTGATAAGCTTATGTTTCTAAAAGGGTTGTTATTGGTACAGCTTAAAAAGAAGAGAAAAGAAAATAAAGAAAAACCTGTGGACACAGAAGCCATATTGGTAATTAGTGAAGTGTGATGACTTCCTACGATATTTTTATTTTGATGTGACTGTGTGCCAAGGACACTTTTTACAAGGCCATTTGATAATTTTATCAGTGCTAATTTTCCAAGATTTGTCAGCCACTTTTCTTTCATATTTGGGTCTCTGACCTTTGCCAGTGTATTTGGAAAGGAAGATTTGGTAGTATCACATATTTCATATTTGAACAGGAAAAATAATATTGGGAAATATGGTTCCCAATGACTGCTAACAGATACTAATTGTCAGCAGGATATAAAGACTTTTGACAGAAGATTAAAACTGTTCCTGAATTATTAGCTATAATGTCTTTTATAATATATAGGTATTAGTTTTATACTATTTTGTGTTAAGGTTTCATTTTCTTATGAAATCATTCCTGACTGTTAAGACAGAATGGTCATTGCAATCTATATTATTTCTCTATTCATGCATACATATATTGTTTTTTATTTTTTAAACTTTATTTCAACTTCAAAATATAAAATAACAGACAAAAGGCAGCTTAACAAATTATGGAAGCATTACTTTCAAAAATCTTGTCCCGACACATTTATCTTATTAATCCTAAAAACAAACTCAATTGTTTCTCCAGTGTTCCAAAAGATGAATAAAAGAGCATAGATTAATTAAATGACATAACCCAGGTCTCCTTGTTAATGAAGAAAATGAAAAAAAAAGTGCTTGATCATATTCACATCTCATAAAACTAAATCCCATATTCCCCTTTTTTACCTTTAGCATTGATACATTCATTACCTTTGCTACAAAAATATTACAATATTAACAACTACAGTCTAGAAGTTACATTAGCTGTATTTTTCCCATGTATTACCATATTCTTAACACCTTGTAATGGAGGAACATTCTTGTATTTATATTATTATCCACATTCCTCATCTATCACTGAAATCACTATATTATACACTCCTTAGATTATCCTCTAGTTGTCTTTCAATTAACATTAACCTCCCTAGATTACCTACTTTCAGCCACAATCATAAATCAGCAGTTGTTAGTTTTATTATTGAATAGACACTGCACTGTGTTTATCTGTATTGAATCTGCAAGACCCTTGAGGACAGAAACATGTCACGTTCATCATCGTAGCCTTTTGTCATGAGTCACAAAAGCATCTCAGATGGTTTACTGAGCTTATCCTTTTAGTTAAGACTAAAGTCCTCCTCTATATCTGTTACAGTTACGGTTGATTTTGCTCACAAGGTGCTACATGTCAGTTCTCTGAGTGTCTTCACTATATGTGCCCAAAGATAACCTAAAACAGTCTAAATGATTGGCAGATTGGAGTTTCCTATCTGTTCAGTATTCAGCAGGAGAGTAAAACTGTGCAAAGTTCAACATTCCCGAGAGAAAATCTCTTCGCTGTCCTAAAAAAAGACCCACCAGGCTGCTAATGGTACTCTAGAGGCCTGCGGCAATTATTAGGCTTTTTCTCCCTGGAGCTACGTTGGACATTAGGAATAGAGGCAGCAACGTTACTTCTTTCAAAACACTGCTGATGGGTCAGCCCGGCTGCACCTGCCACCTGCCTAATTTACTAGCCATTAGCTACCTAATTACAGATATTTTATGGTCAGGAACCTCATGTGGAATTTCTAAAAGTTGTCATCCCTCCAGAATAGCAGTGTTTATGTGGCCATTTATCCACATATCAGAGTGCCCACAGTTCTATTTATGTTGGACAGCAACCATGAGTGTGGCTTTCAATTATTGCTGATTGATGGTTACAGGAGGGAAAGAACAGCTGACGCTTATGAGACTATACTACCAGGCACCAGGTTCTTCAGCCACCTGAACTCTTTTAATCAGGGTGTGGTACCCGACATCTATATCCAGTGGTGAGCTGGAGCCATCTCTCTCTCCAACTCTGTCTTCAGCGGTATCTTGGAAGCATGTGATTGCCATGGTGGGAGTACTTATGCCATGCAAATGCTCCAAATCACGGTGCTTATTTATTTACAGAGAGACAATTGCTAGACATTTAAACATTTGCCAGCACACCCCTGCACACAGCCCATGGTAGGTTTTCTGTTGTTATTTTTACAATGAAAAATGCTATGGACTGCCTGGGTTTGAACCAACCCCAGCTCTGCCATTCCCTAGCTATGAAACCTCAGGCAATCCTATTAAATTCTCTGTGCCTCCATGTCCTCATCTATAAAACAGAGATAATAACACCTACTTCATGGGCTTGTGAGAAGTAAATGAAATAATCTATGCAAAATGCTTACTATTATTAAGCATTTGGCAATTAGTAGGCAATGCTTTACCATTATTTTGAGGCATCATTTTCTGAGCTCCTCCTCCAAATTACTCTGTGAAGGGAAATAGACCTGAGGACACACTGTATCCACAAGAGGATTCAGTTTTTCCACAAACAGATTCAGGACACGTAAGGTTCCAGGAGTTCCAATTTTGAGACTGATAGGATCTATGGCATGTTTTTATTAAAAGCCCTTAAGAAAAAGTTTTACTAATTCCATTGAAGGATAAAGCCCTCAACAGTCCAAGAGCATTCGGGAAAAATGCATGATTGTTAACATATAAAAACACAGATAAGAGAATATCAAATAACACATGTATTAAGATGATAGTGTCAAAAATACTTGAGCATTACTGAGAGCCACTGAGTATTCACTATGGATGGATCGTACAAGGCATGGGACCATATAACATAGTAAATCCCGTGGTGAAAGATGGATTGTGGTTAACAGTACAAATATGAGAATGTTCTCTCACAAACTATAACAAATATACAACACTAATGCATAGTGTTAATAATACAGTGGTTTATGAGAAAAATACACCAAATGTAAGCTATGGACTATAGTTAGCAGTAATATTTTGATGATATTCTTTCATCATTTATAACAAATGTTCCATAACAATGCAAGGTGTTATTGGTGGGTTGATATATGAGAATCCTGCACGTTATGCATGATTGTTTAGTAAACTCACAAATTTCTCTAATAATAATAATACCAAAGAAATGAGAAAAAATACTTAAAGTATTGATACAAAGTGAAGTAATAGGGGTTCCTGATGGTTTGACACTCACTAAAGATTTTGAATCCAGATAGAGAGCCAAACTTGTTTGTTATATTTGTTAAACTTTATAAACAAACGGACCTCAAAAGGCCTGAGTTCTAACCTTCCCTTTTTCAGCAGATGATGTGATCTTGTGTCTCAGGGTCTTCACTCCTAAGCAGGGATGATACTTCTGTGTCCAAAGTACCTCATGGGATTTTGTGGGAATCAAGAAAGAAAGAAGTACTATATTAAAAAAAAAAAAAAAAAATCCCACATACATTTTGAGGGTGAGCCAGCAGACTGAACACAGGATCTACTGTTTTCCACTCATTCCCAGCACTCCACTGAAAACAACAGTAAAGGGACTTTTTAAAGTATAAATCCACAAAGGCAAGGAGACTAGGAGGCAATAAGCCATGGAATTTTGGAGCCAGAAAGCAGTTAAAAAAAAAAAAGTGGTAAAATGACAACTGGGCCATTAATGAGCCCCGTCACAAAGACAGTGAGTGGAAGCTAAAAGAATCCAAAGGAAGGTTTGAAATGTCACTCGATATTGAATTGGAATTTAAAAAGATACTTTTCCTAAAAAGTATCTGAAAGGCTCTGAAAGGTGATTCTGGGACTCAGGATCTTACTATAAATTCTTGAGATTGTCCAGAACTACTGAATTAAAGACTCAGAATGGTACTGTTTACACAAGCCCTCCAGGTTCCAATGCTTTTACACCACTGGTCTATGACAGAGAAGCCTGAGGCTGAGCAGCAGGTGTAAAGGATTTCCAATGGGTCCTCGCGTCACTGATCTAACACCAAGTGTCCATTAGAATCTAGGGAACTGTAACGTATTATTTGATACAGAATCGCTGCCAAATAATAGACCCCAAGCCTCAAAATTAAAGGAATTGTTACCATTTTTCCTCAGATATTAAAAAAATTGGGATAAGAGTTTTAAGTGAAAATTAAAACATTTAACATTACACATTTATATATTCCAAAATGGCCTTTATACTGCAAAATTATTCCTAAAAACTTTCGAAAAACTACAGGAAAGACTATTATTGCTATGAACACAGTATAATTCCACAGAGTAGAAGCCATTTTTCCCTAGAAAGGAATCAATGATTTTTCCTGATATGCGTTACCAAGTGGCACAGATATTATCAACCAAGTTTGAGAATTAAATACCTCCATTACATATGAATTAAGAAGAAAATAAAGCAAAAAGCTCTATCATGAACCAAGAGTACTATGTAGTCTACTGATCCTTGAGATTGTAAATCTCTTGGATATCAAATTCAAAACAGAAAGTGATAATAACCTAGCTACAAGATTAGATCAGGGGTTGGCAAACTTTTTATGTTAAAGGGCCAAATAAAAAATAATTGCGGGCCATACATTGTCTGTCACAGCTACTCAACACTGCTGTTGTAGTGGAAATCAGCCATACAAAATATACAAATGAATATGAGTGGCTGTATTCCAAAAAAAAAACCTTTATTTATGAAAACAGGCTGCAAGCCAGATTGGGCCTGTGGGCTGCAGTCTGCCAACCGCTGCACTAGACTATGAAACATGAAGACACATTCTTGGGACCAGATGTTGGACAGTACTTTCAAATACCCAACAGCACCTTATGGTGGATATGTTAATCTGCACTAGAGTTGGCAAGCATTTGCGCAGGAGAGTCTGAATTTAATTGCTTCTTGCCAACTTTAAATTTCTCTACTTCACATTACATGTGAATGAAGATACTTTATGCTTATAAATACACAAAATAAAAAATTACTAATAAGACAAAGGGTAGAAAAGCTTGTTTTGATCGGGGTAAATTTTTATCCAGGAGATTAGTTTTATTAAAAGCCCTTGTGCAGGAAGCGGCTGTGGCTCAATCAGTAGGGCTCCCGTTTACCATATGGGAGGCCCCGGGTTCGGTTCCCAGGGCCTCCTGGTGAAGGCAAGCCCGCCCGCACGGCGTGGTTAGCTGACCCAGCGAGCACAAGCAGCAAGGGGGGGATAAATGAATAAATAAATAAATAAATAATCTTAAAAAAAAAAAAAAAAAAAAGCCCTTGTGAAAAAAATAGCTAATTTTCCCCCTGAAGGAAAAACCCTAAATAGCCCAAGAGTATCTCAGGAAATGCAGTCATTAAAAAAAAAAAAGAAAGAAAGAAAGAAGGAAAAGAGGAAAAGAAAATGTAAAGTAACTTTATATGTAAGTTTTGTTAGGTTTCAGAAATTTAAGGAGGTAAAATAAACCATTAAAAAAAAAAAAAAAAAAAAGAGGGAGCTGGTATAGCTCAGTGATTGAGCATTTGCTTCTCATGTATGAGGTCCTAGGTTCAATCCCCGGTACCACCTTAAAAAAATAATAAAGCAAAATCTGTCTCATCCAAAAATGAGTAATAGGACAAAAATTCTAGAGTGTACAAGTAAAAGGTTCTCTGAACCCATCATTCTTCCCTCAGTCCCTTCCTGTGAAGAGTTTTCCTCACTTTTGAAGCTAAATCTAAGCAGCAGTATACTTTATACTGTTTAATATAAACTTGAGTGTTTCTTCCTCAAGTGTTTTTCTTAAACTTTTTATTTTGGAATAATTTTAGATTTGCCAAAAAAGTTCAAAGATAATACAGAGTTTCCTCTATATCCTTCACTCAGCTTCCCTCTCCCTCAGTCTTCACCAATTTTTCAGAAGCTGATAAATAAGACATTCTAATTTCAAAGTGAAAAAAAAATAAAGACATTTGAAAATAAACCCCAACGCCAAACTTGTAGTTATTCTTTAAATAAACTGTGCGGTACTTTCCAATTTAGTATTCTAAGCATGAAAATTTAGCCAGCAAATTGCCCCTTAGATCCCAGTTCCAAGGTCATCTCAACAGGCTCCCAGCAGTCACTTGCTAATACAGTATTCTTTTCATCTTCTTCATAGCACTTCTTTCAGTCTACAGTTATACTATTTGCTTATATGTTTACTCTCTAACCCCTAAGACCTCACCTGTCTTGTTCCTTGTTCTCCTTGCTATAAATCCAGGGCCCAGAACAGTGCCTGGCACACAGTAGATACTCAATAAACTTTGATCAACAAATGTCAGAATGAATGAATGAGTGAATGCCAACTGAATGAGCAAGTACTTTGACTTTAGATATGGAAGGGGTGGCTAAAAACTACATCTATTTAGATCTTCCATTGGTTCTGAAATTCAAACATTTTAAAGTCTACCCCTAGCCATACATGTTGAAGTTTTGGGAAGCCTGGTTGGATAAAAGATTTAAGAAGATAACAAAGTCAACTATATAGCACTAAATCATGAAATGCAAGGACATATTTATTCTCCCTCCCCATATCACTTTTTCTTTTTATTCATTTTATTTATTTCTCCCCCCTCCCTTGTTGTTTGTACTTGCTGTCTGCTCTCTGTCTGCTTGTCTTCTTTTTTAGGAGGCACCAGGAACCGAACCAAGGACCTCCCATGTGGGAGGGAGGTACCTACTCGCTTGAGCCAAATCCGCTCCCTGCTTGTTGTCTCTTATTGTATTTCCTTGTTATGTCATCTCGTTGCGTCAGCTCGCCACACCAGCCCATTGCATCAGCCTGTCGCATCAGCTTGCTGTCTTGCTCATCTTCTTTAGGAGGTACCGGGAACTGAACCTGGACTTCCCATGTGGTAGGTGGGCACCCAACTGCTTGAGCCACATTTGCTTCCCCCCAAATCACTTTTAACAGTAAACATGATTTGTAAAAAAAAGAAAAAGCACATGAGCAGTGTTGTCAGTCCATCATTTTTGCAGTTACTTTTGACTGTGTAGTTGTTTAGAATTATTACCTCCAATATATCCTTGTTTCCTGTAATCAGACCTTCCAAAGGAGAGCTGTGTTTAGCTAACTGTGACCAGTACTTGCTGGTATTATTCATCTGATGTTCAAAGTCAATAAAGCAAATTATTAATTCATCCTCAAAATTAGTCTATTTAAACTATTTAACAATCCTTCTTTATGTGAAAACATATTTAGGGAAAATAAAACCTCACAAATACTGGATTCCAAACCTTATGGTAGTTTGGCAAGGAGACATTTGGAGAAGATTGGTGATATAGCTCTCCGTCTTCCCTCCCATTGTCTAACCCCAACTTCAGGTTCAGGCAATTACTTGGTTATTTGAGGAGGAAGGGAGGAAGGGAGGGAGATAGGAAGGCAGGGAGGCAAAGCAAGGAGGGATGAAAAGACTACCTACCTGTTCCCAAATTCTCTTAGGAACACTAATATTTCTCCCAGGGTCACATATTACAAAAATGTGTTTAAAAACCAAAGCACCTGATCACTTGACCAACCAAAGGAAAAGAAAGTAATTCCAAAATAAGCATTCATAAAATGCTGACTTATCAAATAAAAAGAAACAAGAAGATGAAAATACCGGGGCACCTTCAGGATCTCTGCTTCATTCAGAGTGTTTATTTTCCTTTTGCTTCTGGACATGCACTAAGATAAAGAGTTGGTCAAGTATTCCATGCAGCACTAACTGATTCACCATCCAAAGAACACAAAAATGCCCCTGTCACTCCTGGAACATCTCCTGCTTATGATGTAATGAGCCATAAATAAAGAACTCAAATCATCTGGTGAGCTAAAGATTTAATAGACTGAATCTCACTGCCAAGAAAGATATCAGCATTAACACTAAAAAGGGGATTGAGGGGAAAATCTGTCTTCTTGACCACATGCAAAAATTCTGGAAGACTAAAGAGAATGATAATAACAAAAGGTAAAACTAGAGAACTCTTTAACATGCAAGGTTTTCTCTACATAAAAAAAAAAAAAAAAACAATAATTAGTAGTAATGCTGAGATTATTAATGTGAGATATTTAATGTACTTATTATAGGATACATCAAATATTGTAATGTAAGTTTGAATCTATATTTTAAATATTTTAAATCAAATATTAAGAGGCTTCATAATGCTTTGATTGCTGTATTTAAGGTAATTACATAAGTGAGTTCCTTTTTCTTAGGAAATGTCCATAGATGTGTTAAGTGTTAGAAGCTCATGATATACTCAAACTACTCTCAAATGTTTAGAAAATAGAGATAGATAGATAGATAGACAGATAGACAGACAGACAGACTGATTGATATAGATAGATAAAATTATATAACAAATGTGACAAAATGCTAAAAGTTGGTAAATCTGGGTATCTGGGCAGGAGAGTATATAAGTTCTATATATTGTTTTTCTATTATTTTTTTTCAACTTCTTATAAGTTTGAACTTATTTCAAAAAAAAGTAAAAAAACCCTTCATATTGCTAACTTGAAAGTATCAGAATGAACTTATAATTTTTTCTTTTCAAAAAGATGTATTTCCTAACCCTATCCCCTGAAGAAGCCCAGAAATGCTAACAACCCATAGGAATAAGCATCCTTCAATTCTAGACTGTTTTCTAAACTCCTTTCCCACCAAAGGAACCAGGGTTCCTTGAGTGACAGATTCTTAGATGGGAATATGAAATGTACAATATGAGCCTGGGGTATAGTGTTGTTCCAAAAAGCAGGCTCAAAATAACTAAAAGGACACGGTTACTTCTGGGATATTGTTTCTTGATCTGGGTGCTACTGGTCATATAGGTGCATTCAGCTGTGAAAATTAATTGAGATTCACTCATGAAAGGTTCTCTTCTCTGTACATATAATATTCTTCAATAAAATATTTAAAAAACTTAATGGGGGAGTAGATGTGGCTCAAGAAGTTGAGCGCCCACCTCCCACCTGGGAAGTCCCAGGTTTGGTTCCCGGTGCCTCCTAAAGAAGACCAACAAAGAACAGACAACGAGCAGATATTGAGCAAAAATAATGAGCAGACAACAAGAAAAAATGAGCAAAAACAATGAGCAGACAACGAGCAAAAACAAATGAGCAGAGAGCAGATGTGGCTCCCACATGGGAGGTCCCAGGTTCAGTTCCTGGTGCCTCCTAAAGAAAAAAACAATCAGACAACAAGCAGACAATGAGCAAAAATGATGAGTGCAAACAATGAGCAAAAACAGACGAGGGAGCCATTGGGGGAGGTGGAATTTAATGGGCACAAAATCTTAAGAGGCACCCAAAGAATAAAGAAGATACTATTTGAGCATTCCATCCTGGAGAGCTATGCCACATTCTCTAATGGAACAGCAACAATCCCCCAAGTACAGGGGCAATGACTAGCGAAGCAGGATGGTCCATTGATGGACCCTTGATATTGACGACTATGGATATGAGTCTTTGCTCTTGAAATTGAAACTTAGCTTAGTGTTGTGGGGTGCCTAAGAGTTGCCTCCTGAGAGCCTCCTTGTTGCTCAAATGTGGCCTCTCTCTAAGCCAAACTCAGCATATAAATACATTACCTTCCCCCCAGGGTAGGACATGACTCCCGGGGATGAGCCTCCCTGGCACCGAGGGATTACCACCAAGCACCAACTAGCAATGCACCTGGAAAAAGACCTTGAATAAAAGGCGGAAAAGGTAAAGACAAATGAGTTTATATGGATAAAAGACTTCAAAGTGAGTCGGGGGGTGAACCCAGAGGTAACGCTTACGAACATCTCAGCAGGATTTCATAGACTGCCAAAGTGGATGCTACCCCAAATAGTGGAGCCCCAGAGGGCTCTGGAGACACCCAGGTCCTATGGTCAGGGCAGACAGCTCCGGAGTTTGGTGCTTTGCCAGTGGGCCCTACTTTGGAGTTTGTGCTCCTGAGAGTGAAAGAGTTGGACTCAGTTATGGCTTCCCTACACATGGCTCATCTGTTCCTTCTACTTGAACCTATAGTTGGTGCTGGAGTTGGTAGATGTACGTCCAAGAGACTTAAATCTTTGGGCTGTCCATGTGCCAGCTGGGCCCTGAGCCTCAGCAGAGTCGCAACACCTACTCTCCAGTTCATTGGACTCACCTAGGACAACTATCAAGGAGGTGAGGATGAACAACTACTATACCAAGGAAATGAAAAAGCCTACAATGGCAAATAAGAAAGTCCCATCTGTCGGCTGTATGGGATCAAAGCCCCTTCTCAATTAGAGGTAGAATGGACACACCCAGGTCCTATGGTCAGGGCGGATAGCTCCAGAGTAAGTCCATCAGAGTGGACTTACTGGTATTCTACTACAGACTTATTGTGATTCTAGCAATAGAAGAACTTACAACACTGATGTGGAGGCAGTGGCCACTGAAGGCTCTGAGGGCAGGGAAAGGGAAAAACAGGTGTAATATGGGGGCATTTTCAAGATTTGGGAATCGTCCTAAATGACACTGCAACAACAGATATATATCTGTTATATATCTTCCCATAACCTACAGAATTGTAAGAGAAAGAGTGTAAACTACAATGTAAACTGTAATCCATGCTCAGTGACAATGCCCCAAAATGCGTTTATCAATTGCAATGAATGTACCACACAAATGAAGGATGTTGTTTATGTGGGAAAATGTGGAAAGTATGAGGAGCAGGGCATATGGGAATTCCTTTTTTTTCTTTTTTTCTTTTTCCCCTTATATTTTTAATGTAACATTTATGTAATCTAAGTATATTTAAAACAAAAATTTTTTTTTAAAGAATATTGACTGTAATAGTTTCTCATCTGTAAATAATACCCAGGTAGAGGGACACTTTGTTTTTTTGAGACTCTCAACTTTTCTTTGTTGTTGTTGTCCTTATTCTATTTTTTAAAAAAATACTTTTTAATTTGAAAAATGTCAAACTTATAAAAAAGTAAAATTGTATCAGTACTGTCAGTACTTATATGAAATTCTCTCCACTTTGGCTACTTGAGAAGCAGGAAGCAAATGTCAGCCTTCTAACTATTCCAGGTGTGACAGTTTGAAGTTCTTTTATGAAGCCCCAAAAGGAAAAGATTATGTTTTTGAACTAATCCATTCCTGTGGGTGTGAGACCCTCTGACTGGACTATGTCAGTGAGGTGTGACTCAGGTTGAGTCTCTGCCCTCTTGCTAGATCTTATATAAACAGAGACACAGAGAGAAACAGGAAAAGGGAGCTCTACCATTTTCGATCCTCCATGTGAGAGAGGACTCAAGCCCCATGCCTGGTTGCCCACAGCTGAGCTCCAGAAGACAGCAGATCCTGGAGAGGAAGGCAGGGACCTTGGCAGAGATCAGTGGCCATCTTGCTTTGCCACATGGCAGTACCCCAGATTCACCAGTAGCTGACTGTGGTGAGAAAGCATCTCTGCTGATGCCTTGATTTGGACATATCATGGCCTCGGAACTGTAAGCTTTTACCCTAAATAAAATTCCCATTATAAAAGTCAACCCATTTCTGGTACTCTGTATCAGCAGGCCTGTGGACAACTAAGACACCAGGGCTGAATACTCTTTCTCCTCTTCCAGGTTTTGCCTAACCATACTTTTTTGCTGACTGTTTTAGTTGATATACTTAGTTTACTTTTATCACCACATTTCAACCTGCTTTACATGTCAATATTGGCTCCTGACTGGAGGCGCTGAAGGCAGTGAGAGGGAAAAAGAGGTATAATATGGGGGCACTTTTGGGACTTGGAATTGTCCTGAATGACATTGCAATGACAGATACAGGTCATTATATATCCTGCCATAACCTACAGAATTGAGTGAGAGAGAGTATAAACTACAATGTAAACTATAATCCATCCTTAGTGGCAATGCTCCAAAATGTGTTCATCAATTGCAATGAATGTACCATACTAATGAAAGAAGTTGTTAATGTGGGGAAAAGTGGGAGGTGTGGGAAGTGGAATGCTTTACATTTTTCATGTAGCATTTTATGTAATCTATCTTTTAGAAAAAATATATATAAATTTAAAAAATAATAATAATGGCTCCTGAGCCCTCTTTCTCTATTTTTTTTTTTTTTTTTTTTTCATTTTGTCAGTCTTGGTTGTCCTTCTTCAGGGATTAAGTGAATTGGAATGTGGAGCCAATAACAGGAACTCCAAGAATAGGAAATAAAATGGTTTTCTGAAATCATTTCCAAGTATAAATGCATACAAACTTTTGATTTCTGTTACAAAAGACCAATAGAAATAATCAAACAAATAAGAAAATGAGATGTCAATCACCTGCACTACCCTTTTAAAGGAGAGTTTAATTACTTTCTCATATAGTCAAGTCACAACTCAACAAATGTTTGGAAACAAATTCAAGTTACTATATTTCCATGAACTTAAGCCTGATAGTCAGAGACTCAAGTACATTTAATCTTTGCATGTTGTCAAGTAGCAAGAGGTCATGGTCAATACTGACCTAAGAGATTCTATGACATAGTCCAAAGTAACGAAGGTAGAAGGATTTGAAGCTACCAGAAATAATCCAATCTAGCTGGCCAGAACTTGTAAACTGATGTCTTTATTATTTCATACCAGATGCATATAGAAAAAGGTAACAGATATTCTACCAGGTTCTTCTATTTTCTCTTCTTAAAAAAATTTTTATTAAGATTGCTAAACATAACCAGAATTATTACTAAATATGATTTTAAGATCTGATATGCAGATAAAAGATACAAAGAAACAAATTCCTGTGACTTGGTACTGTCTCACTTATCTTTTGCTTTTATTAAATACTGCCAAATCTATCCTTGTTTTTGGTTTTAATGTTACACAGAAGGCATTCTTCTGACTCACCTTGTATTTTGGAGTCCAAGTCTTCCAAGTCAGCTGTTCCCAGTGGTTATCCTCAGAGGCCAGTAGCTTTTCTCCTTGGAGACAGGGTCTGTGGTCCGTCTATTGACCCTGCTATGTATATTACAGGGGTGGCTCCTGAATTTCCTTCTCTTGCTGTTTTCCCAGCAAGGAGCAGAAGCTGAAAAATAAGAGACTGCAGTCATAGTGGATCTACACAGAACTGCATGAGCCTCTGGGAGGGGGTGGGGGGGTGCCTGTGGCCAATCAGACAATTTCTCCCAATTTATCTTTTGAGGAGAAAGTTCATTAGGAAGGTGTCTCAGCTTTCAACCTCGTTCACTCATTCTTATGTAATCTCAAAGATGTAACCATTGAACTCCTCAGCAATAAGTAACATTCATGATTTGCATCTTACCCAGAGTTTGGAGTAAGAAAACTCAATTTATATAGCAAATATTTTCTAAGTGGATACAAAGTGAATTTTCCAGAAGCCCATTTAACCCTCCAATTAAATGTAAACAGGGTTTTTAAAAACAGGAAGAACAAAGTGGTTTCATCACACAGGCAAATAAATATACAATTCCTAGTGCCCTGATAAAAATCCATTAATAGCCTCTAATTGGCTTTAGAAGGGTAGAATTGTTGCCAATTCTCTAGCAAAAAGATACTATCAAAGAAGTTTTAAACTTGACATAATTTTACTGAAGGCAAATTTTATGAGAAAATCAAATATGTTCACTTTTTTTTTTTTAAGGAAAAAGAAAGAAAACCCTGACAAGTAATCCTGAAACACAACAGCAGTTTTTTTTCCTTCATGCCATCAACCTCTCTAGCAGGTTCATTTACCCTCATCCTCACAAAGTAGCTTTAAAAATCACTCCTCAGGTTTGATTTTTTTTCCAAGCCTGCTCTTTCACTCTATTTTCCTTTTCCTTTTTCTTTTTCTTATGAGGAATTCCTGCATATTCTGAAAGACTGACTTACTGGAAGGGCAAAAGGGCTGTGCCGTGATTGCTTCTTTAAAAAATAGCATCTTTCTGCAAAAGGACAGGTTTATTCTAAAGCCCCCTCCACCTCTGCAAAAAAAAGTTTTTTAAATTTCTACCACATTGTAAGACAATTCCATGCATCTAAATACAACCTAACTGTTGATTAGGATGATGACATAGTAGAACAAAGGTTAGGGTTCATTCAGATTATTTTTTAATGCTCAGCATTACATCTTTTTATTTTCTGCAAACACTACTCTCTAATCTATACACTTTAACCCCCTATAATTATAGGCAGACTGAATATGACTGGTCAGATATGGAAATTCTCCACCCTCTTTTCCTGCATCTTTCCTGTGGTGGACTCTGCCAAGCTTTGGAAAAGGAGAGGACATTGAAATAGGAAGAAGAGAGAAA
This sequence comes from Tolypeutes matacus, assembly GCA_026826555.1. Lineage (NCBI taxonomy): Eukaryota > Metazoa > Chordata > Mammalia > Cingulata > Chlamyphoridae > Tolypeutes > Tolypeutes matacus. The sequence goes on from JAKSZT010053928.1 coordinate 56,456, forward strand.
AGTATGATAAAGAGCCCCCTGTGCTATACTGCAGTTCTTTCCCACTCCCACCTCTATTTTTCTTCCCTAGTCTTATTTTTCGTAACTTCCTATATCCTAAAACAGCCAGTGGTCAGGTAAAGGAGAAGAGAGGATCATGGGGGAAGGTTCAGGTTTCCTCTATGTCCCTCTTTTCCCCACTAAGCAGCAGCAGAGGGGAGGGAGAAGGCAAGGTGAATTTTGCTGACTGAACCTAAAGGAACCTTGTCCCTCCAGCCTCTCACACACTATGGGTCCTAGTCTCCAGCCCAGGAAATCAGACCTTGGGCCAAAGAGCATTATCCTCTTCATTCTCTTTCCTCATAGTCTTTGCCTATACATCCTTCAGAATCCTGTTCAAAGCCCCAACCCCCACCTCCTTCATTGATCTTCCCAGCTAGAAAGTAGCTTCTCACCTACTCATGGTGAGGCTACCCCTGTCTATAGTTCTAGATGCTGGCACCCCTTTTCTTCCCTACCTGACTGTGAAGACTCTGGGAAGCTGAGAGCACATCTTAGTTCCATGCATCCAGGTGTGAGAGTGAAAACTGAAATTCACAAGATTTCTACTTGTATGTACTTTGAGTGAACTAATCTATTTTGTTATTAAGAGTACAAATGTGTATATTCACATGGTATGAATGTAATGTCAATAATTAGGGGTTTTGGCTTGTTCTAGGTTTCTCATTAATGTTCATATGGAAATATAATGCCTTCTATAACCTCTCCGGGTTAAAAATTACCACACTTTCAATACATGGTTCAGAGATAACCAATCGTCTCTGATGGATACTCAAGCCAGGAATATTAGGAATAGTTGTTTTAACTCAGCTTCAAAAACTTTGATTAGGACAGAAAGATTTATATAATCACATTCAAATTCCAAATTTCCAGGCAAAGTAATATATTAAGTTCTACTTGACAGCCAGGAAGTTCACTGAGTGGCAAATAAACCTTATTTTAGTTAAGAAACTGTACAGGGCCTTATTTTACCTTGTACGTAAACTGTGTGCAGGGCAGAAGTCCAAAGGTGATAAGCTTATAAAGTTCAGACTGATTACTCCTGTGTCAACACATACTGGAAGAGTAATTCTTAAAGCTCTAGTTAAGAAAAAAACTCAGAAAAGGGAAGAATTGTTGCTTTTTAAAATATATATATTTATAACCAAAATTCACAAAAGGAATCATGTTCTAATTTAAAGATATTCACTGCAGACCAAAAAGCTCCCCAAGAAAGGATAACCAAAAGAGTAAAAAGAGAGACAAAAACAAGATGACATATGAAAACCAAAGATTAAAATGGAGGAAATAAATAGTGCATTTTCAGTAATATCATTGAATGTGAATGGATTAAATTCCCCAATCAAAAGATACAGGCTGACAGAATGGATAAAAAAACATGAGCCATCCATATGCTGCTTACAAGAAACTCACCTCAGACCCAGGGATACAAACCAGCTGAAAGTGAAAGGTTGGAAAAAGATACTCCACGCGAATAGTAAACAGAAAAGAGCAGGGTTAGCTATACTAATATCAGACAAAACAGACTTTAAATGCAAAAAGGTGATAAGAGATACGGAAGGCCATTAAATATTAATAAAAAGGAAGATATAACAGTCATAAATATCTATACACCTAACCAGGGTGCCCCAAAATATATGAGACAAACTCTGGCAAAACTGAAGGGAGAAACAGACACTTCTACAATAATCATCGGAGACTTCAACACCCCTCTCACATCATTAGATAGAACAACTAGACAGAAGATCAACAAGGAAACAGAGAACTTGAACAATATGATAAACGAGTTAGACTTAACAGACATATACAGAACACTGCATCCAAACTCAGCGGGTTATACATTCTTCTCAAGTGCCCATGGATCTTTCTCCAGGATAGACCACATGTTAGGTCACAATTCCACTCTCAATAAATATAAAAAGATTGAAATTATACAAAGCACCTTCTCAGATCATAATGGAATGAAATCAATAAGACAGGAAAAAAGTAAATTTGCAAATGTGTGGAGACTGAACAGCACACTCCAAAATATTCAGTGTGTCAAAGAAGAAATTGCAAGTGAAATCAGTAAATATATTGAGACAAATGAAAATGAGAATACAATGTATCAAAACTTATGGGATACAGCAAAGCAGTCTTGAGAGGGAAATTTACAGCCCTAAATACCTATATTAAAAAACAAGAAAGAGCAAAACTCAAAGATTTAACTGAACAACTAGAGAAACTAGAAAAAGAACAGCAAACCAATCCCAAAGCAAGCAGAAGGAAAAGAAATAATAAAGATTAGAGCAGAAATAAATGAAAATGAGAACAGAAAAACAATAGAGAAAATCAACAAAACCAAAAGCCGGTTCTTTGAGAAGATCAATAAAATTGACAAACCCCTTGTTAGACTAACAGAGAAAAAAAGAGAGAAGATGCAAATAAATACAATCAGAAATGAAAGGGGGGAAATTACAAATGACCTCACAGAAATAAAAAGAATCATAAGACGATATTATGAGAAACTATATACCAACAAACTAGACAACCTGGATGAAATGGACAAATTTCTAGAAACACACAACCAACCTACACTGACGCTACAAGAAATACAAGAACTTAACAAACCAATCACAATTAAGGAGACTGAATCCATCATCAAAAATCTCCCAGCAAAGAAAAGTCCAGGACCAGATGGTTTCACAGGTGAATTCTACCAAGCATTTCGAAAAGAATTAACACCAATCCTGTTTAAACTCTTCCAAAAAATTGAAGAGGACAGAAAATTACCCGACACATTTTATGAAGCCAACATCACCCTAATACCAAAGCCAGATAAAGATTCTACAAGAAAAGAAAATTACAGACTAATCTCTCTAATGAACATAGATGCAAAAATTCTTAACAAAATAATTGCAAAGCGAATCCAACAGCATTACAAAAGACGACTAAGTGGGGTTTATTCCTGGTATGCAAGGCTGGTTCAACATAAGAAAATCAATCAATGTAATACACCACATTAACTAGTTGAAGGAAAAAAACCACATGATCATCTCAATAGATGCAGAAAAGGCATTCGACAAAATCCAGCATCCTTTTTTGATAAAAATACTTCAAAAGATAGGAATAAAAGTTGGAAACAACCCAGGTGTCCATCAACAGATAAATGGATAAACAAACTGTGGTCTATTCACACAACTGAATATTATGCAGCTGTAAGAAGAAATGAAGTCATAAAGCATATGGCAACATGGATGAACCTGGATGGCATTATGTTGAGTGAAGCAAGCCAGACACAAAAGGACAAATACTGTATGAATGCATTACTATGAACCAAATATATTGTATAACATATTGTTTCATCAAAAAAAAAATTTATATGTATCCATTACATTTAATTGAGAAATGTATATATTTATTCATCTGTGTTTACTTTTTAGTTTTTGTTTATATTTTCAATTATTAAATGTACAAATAAAGTTAAAAAAAAAAAAAAAAAGCTCCCCGATATCCTCCTCCTAAGCCATTAATAAATTAAAAGTTGTGAAGATTGGAAAGGTTGGTTTGAATAAGGTCTCCCACACCAACCAGAACCTGGGTGGTTGTCTCTGGAAAATCTCATTAAGAAGAGTTTTGTGAGTTGGCAAAGTTTCTTTCTGAATGGCTCATTCAGGAAGTAAATGATCCATTATCTTTGTAAAAGAATTTTTCCTGTGAGCTCTGTGACTAATCCTCCCACAGCCTGAATTTTGCCCACATACACCGTGTTCTTTTCCGGTACTCCCCACGCATTCCTCCTCATTTCTTTGCAAGCTCATCAGAGACCATGATGAATCCTACCAAAGACTACACTGTCCCATGTAGCTAGTAAGTAGAGGCGCAGTGCAAGATAAAGACAAGGTAAGGTGAACACCGTCACTCTTATAACAGCGAAGACAATAAAGACCACCAGAAAATTCTTTTCACAAAGTTAGCAGTTCATATAGCAAAGTCAATTTCCCCACAGAAGTAAGAGATGAGAAAATCTGACTATTTTCTATTCATATGTGGCCCATGGCTTTATTTCAATGATTACACCATTTTCACAAAGAAAGATTGATCTTAATTAAGGGTTAAGCATCCTAAATTGCTTTTCCAGAAAACTGCAGCCCAAGACACAATTCAAAATCTTTCCTCAGAATCTTGCCTACTTCCTCTATTGCCTCCACTACCTTGGCTGATGAAAGATAATTGTTTTGCTTTATTCATTCCTACCTGTGATAATTCCAGGTACACTGAGGGTTTCTACACTGTCTAAATCCCTAGGGAATCGTTTTAGCACTACAACCCAATGGCATTTATGGAAACAAGGTTGTGCTGAGGTAATTTCTCCTAGAGGGAAAACACAAACTCCAATCACTGTTACCCAGCAAGAACTGTCACTTTCTTGTCAATGACAGATAATAAGACTTTTAATCTTGGAAATTTATCTAATCTTATAATTGATACCACATAACAAAGAAATTAAAATTTATTACCTGAAATAATATACCAGAGTTTTCACATCTGCCATTAAGTACTGATTGATTCATTCACTCAACAACAGGTCAACCGTCTCATTATGCACAAGGATCAAAACCAGACATTAAAAAGGAACTAGAAATGTAACAAAAAATAGAAACAGGATCTTTTCCTTAAGAATTTGAGAGTTTAGCCATAGAGATAACAGTGAAAAGGTATATGAATAATTTTTTTCATGTTATAAAAGCAGAAAATGTGCTATGGATGTTTACGGCATGAAAACTTTAATTTTGGCTTGGAGTTTGTGGGCTGATTGGGGAGCAGATCAGAGGAATTTACTCGAAGCAGCTGGCATTTGCCAGATGAGTAGAATCGGGCAGGAATTGGACAAGCAGAGATGGATTCAGGGCTTCAAACAGTGAGAAAGTGCATGAAAAGCATGAGGCAGCAAAGTGTAGGCTGAAGTTCCAGTGCACAGAGCTTAGGGTGAGAAAGGAGAGGGGGAGGTGATGCCAGAGAGGAGGTATGGAAAAGTGTTGGAAGGTCTTCATCTTATATTGCAAGTTCGGATTTCACTGTGTGTGGACTATGTAGAACCAGGAGCGAATTTCAGAGCAGGGGAGTCACATGAATGGGCTTCAGGGAAGCAGATCCAGCGGCAGAATAAACTGGAGGAAGGAGAACTTGGAGGCAAGTAAGAACCTCAGAAGACCACATCGATAGCCCAGAAGGGAGGACAGAGCCACCTGGGAGAGTGAGCATCCAGAAGGGGGCAAGCAGGAAACACCAAGGACTTATATTTAACAGGGCAGAATGTGAACATACACATCCTCAGATATTTCTTGGTTTATCAAAATAGTCAATGGGAAAGAACACATTCATTTTTACAGAAACATGATTGAAGTAAAATAAGATAGAGTTGATATGCTAATAAACTAAAATAATTTGCTCAACACAAAACATTTTTCTCAACCTGTGACATTTCTATGATCTAGGTGAATTTTTCCAGAATTTTCTCTTTCTATCTACCTTATGGTTCAAATCGACATGTATTCCTCTGAAGGTAAAGAAAGTGTTTTGATTTCTCCAAATACCAAAGGCTGGGCAAAGGAAAGACCTGCACCTATCAAACATTCAAAACAAAAAAAATTTTCCCCAATTAAATAATTTTGTTAATATTGACAAAAATTCAGGAGACTGACTATACAGGTAAGAATTTTTATTTCAGATTACTTAAAGAAGCCTGCAATTTTATTATTCCTTAGAGAACCTCTGTTTTCTATCCAAAGTACAAATATTATAAAAACTAATCAGTGGTTCTACTACCCAGTTGAGGAAAATTTTGTAAAAAGTTAAGAACCCCATTAACTCTAATGCACTGTAAATCTGGTTAAATGCATATGAAGTGTTGAGGACAGTCCCTGGCACACAGGAAGTACTCAAATGCTATAATGCTGCTGCTGCTGCTGATTGAAAACTGACTCAACATATACCTCACATACTACCAGAAAAAGGTCTAGTACCAAATCAGGCCTGATTTTTTTTTCATTGTTATTCCTACTAATATGATTCAGAGGAAGGAGGGAAGAAAGAGCAGGAGGAGGGATCTTGAAAGATAAGGATAATAATAGCACCTACCTTTTAAGATTATTCTGAGAATTACATGAATTCATATATATAGCACTTAAAACTATGTGACTGCTATTAATATAATTATTTATTGAAAGAAACGGCCAGGACTAGAAGTTCCAAGAGCTAATCACAGAATAGAGCAAAACTAATTGTCTTTGGCCACATAAACCTCAAGCTTTAGTCAACAGAGTTAATTAGCCAAATAATACTAACATTATTTTCACTAATGTTTTTAACATATCAGAAAAGTCTTTTAAGCCTATCTGATAAAATTCTTCCATTAGTCTCCAACAGCTAAAAATATCACCTAAGACTATTTCTGAGGCACATAATAGGTACACTAAAACAATTCCTTTGGATAGAAAAAGTCCAGAGTTGTTCTTCATTGGGTAGCAAAATCAAGGAATCACCTTACTGCTTACAAAGAGCCCAATAAAAAGGGATAATGTTAAATAGGAAATCAGGAAGATAAACGAGCTTTAATGACGCAGCTAACAAATCCCCTTCAATAAATGTTTGCAGGCCTGGTGTCTTGTTTGCCAGACAAATAGGATAGCAGGCATTTTAGTACCACCCACCTGGTCAAAAAAGAGCTGTGGTCAGGCCTTGTGCGTGGGTGTGCTGCCAGGTCCCGCGCGGGGGTGCGCCATCAGGCCCTGTAAGCCACGCAGCAAGATGATGACATAACAGGAGAGTGACACAAGGGAGAGCCAAGATGACATGCACCGAAAAACCAGGAACTAAGGTGGCGTAGGCGGTAGGACGCCTCTCTCCCACATGGGAGGTTCCGAGGATGGAATCCCAGTGCAGACATGGAGGAAAAAGATGAGAAGAGAGGGCAGGAAATGGACACAGAGAGTTGCCCAGCGTATGGACACAAAAACAGCAAAAATGGGTGTGTGTGTGTGTAAAAATGGATAAAAGTGAATACATAAATAAATAAATCCTTTAAAAAAAGTATAGGGGAGTAAGATACAGACTATAGTTAGTAGTAATACTTTGATGGTGCTCTTTCATAATTTGTTAACAAATGTTTCATAACAATGCAAAGTATTTGTGGTGGGGTGATGTGTGGGAGCCCTGTATGATGTTATGCATGTTTGTTTTGTAAGTTCACAATGTTTATCGAACACTTATTGTTTATGTATGTTCATGTATGAATGATATACTTCAATAAATTGTTTTTTAAAAAAGAAATTACTGTTAAACAACTGGTGTTCTATTCCTTTATAAAAATTTTATCAAAAATGTTTTAATGTTTAAAATTACAGTTTAATAAATAAATGTTAGTTTACAAAAAAAAAAACAGCTGTGAAATATAGATACTAAGTCATCAAATCTAAGGAAGAATCAAAATAAGTGCATGGCTGTAGTGATGTAGTTGACTTTCATCTGACTGATAGGAATATGTGATATATCGGGACAACCTCTGTAAATAATTCTAAGCCCTCCACACATCTCCCCCCAAAGCCATTTTGACCCATACTATAAATATTGCAATTGTGTAACAGTATTTTGTTGTTGTTGTTGCTCCCCAGAAAAATGACAGAAAGGATCACTTTACTCTTTTTAGTGGCATAATAATTAAACCTTAAGTTAAAACACTTGGGTTAACAGTTCAAAGAAAGAATGAGGCCCAAATTCCTCAACCTAGTATTAAAGGTCCTACATGATCTAACCCCAACTAATTACCCAACTTTATCTTCCATGATATGCTTCTTGAAATCTTCTACCAAACAACTCCTGGCAGTTTCCTGAATCTTACCCATTCTGTGTGTTGCCTCTAAATTCCCCTTACATCTCCCAGGTTTAAATCACACCCTTCCTTTTAAGACCCTTTGTGGATGACATGGAGCCATTCCCTGAAGCCCAGTTGAAAATAATTCTCCAGGTTTTTAACTTTCAAAGCACTTCTTGCACTTTCCTCAACCCATCTTTATCAGAGCCATTGACACACTTCTTTTTTTCCTAATACGTGGGACATTCTTTGAAGGCATCATCCACACCTGCTCTACTTTGTTAGCCAGACAGTACCAGTGGGCACATGTGCACATGGCAGGTGCTCCAATTTCGTGCTCATATTCCAGCAAGCAGTGCACTAAAGTATACGAAAGCTCCTTGTGATTGCTCATTTAACCCATATGGACAGGAAAGATATGCAAGATTAGTTTTCTTTTGAAGCAAGTTGAGAGGAGAGAATTTTAATGCTACTTGCAGGACAATGAAACCACCATTTACATTTACCATTCAGTGATTTGTCAACAACCACTAACAGCAGTGCATTAAAAACTTCCCTCCCATTCATGTAACTGGCAATACACTTCTAAATTAGACACAATAGCTGGTCCTATCTTTCCCCTACTGCAAACTCAAAACACAGCTCCCCTTTGGGCTTTAGAGAAAGAGCTTTCACAATAATGTAAATAGTGATCATTTCAATCATCATCTCTAATATGCCTTAAACTCTATTCAAATACCAAAATCAGAAAAAAACAGAAATCCTGATACACAGAGTCCACAAGTGCTAATAAAGAGAGGGAAAGATTAACAAAAGAACCCCTAAAACTTGGCAGTCTGTTACTACTTGGGCAGAAGTTCACAAGTTCTAACATGCCCCTTGGATGTTACTATTTGAAATGCTTACTGGATCTCAAAGTAGAGGCTGACTTCACTCTTGTGTGGTGTTTCAGAGCTGTGTTGATTGCTATGTTCTTGCCAGACCACTGGAGAACTACCCACTGTTGGCAGTCCTGTGCTCAGATGACATTTCTCTGGCTACACATACTCAGTTTACAAACTGTTACATAAGTTTTAATATGCATTCTTGGACATAAGTAATATTCCTAAGCCTAAAGTCCTGAAAGAAGTCCTAAACCCAAATGAAAGAACAGACTTACAGGGATGTCTTGACTCAGTTGTGCTAATGGGAAATTTTCTCTTGGTACTCTACCTGATATGGGTTTCATATCAATGACATTTGGAACACTGAGTCCCTGTTATCATGTTTCTGGTATCTCTTGGATTACTGGAATGGCAATTGAATCCATGGGGCAGGTAGCAGGAGACTCTAAATGTTCTATCTTAGCCTTTAAAATAAATGTTATATATATTCTTTGAAGTACAAAGAATATATACAAATGTATCTGCTACATGTAAACTGAGGTCAAAATGTGACAATTTTTAAGTAAATTAGGTAAACATTGTCAGTGGCACCACAATAAATTATGCAATGTTTTAAAATTATAAAATAGACTCCAAACAATTGTAAGACGTGTATAATTTATATTGTTTTTCAAATATGGTTTAAGGGATTAACTCTGGCCTTATTTCTCAAATTAATTATTTAATTCAAATAATTCTTTTACCTCCTGTGCCACTTTGATGGAATTATTTCAAACTGTCCCATTTTTTAGGCCTCTTGCTATATCTCTTCATCTAGATTTCCAATTGGTTTCCACACAGACTGACTTATTTGCTCATTAGATCACAAAAAAATGTAACAACTAAATCAGGGATATTAGCATTTTTTTGACAAGCTTCCTGCATTTAGATAGATAGAACTGGTAGTAAAACCAGAATAAATTTTTAAATGCTAAGACAGTGAATGATGTCATTCATTACAATACAAAACTGTTCTTTTGGAAATTTTATTTGATATCACAGACTAATAAGTAAAAAATGGATGGGGAAAACAGGGTAGACTATGCTATCAAGTAACAACAATTTCCTTGACACTGAATGTTTCCTTTGGGCAGAAGTGAAAGTCAGTGGTACCATGGAAAAAAGCATCAGCCTTGGAATTAAACAGATTTGCTTCAAATCCCAGCATTGATGTTTTCTAGCTATTAGACCTTGGGCAGATCACTCAGCCTATCTAAGCCTCAGTTTCTTCATCCGCAAAATGGGGATTGGGGTTAATAAAACTTAATTCAAGTGGCTTTGAAGACTACAGATAATATATGTTCATGACCTGGTACTGCACATATCATATGACAGGTGTTAAATGTAATTATATATAAAGCTTTTTTAACTCACAAAACTTGGGTCTTTTTTTAATTCTCATGCCACTTGTTATTTATATAAAAATGCACGAATATTACTGAACAGTATGTTTGGCCGCCAATTTGCAGAATTGCTGATACAGAGCACACAAAATCAGGTTAAAACTTTTCTTTTTCAAACCTGAGACCTATGGGTCATTCTAATGTTTCTATACTTCCTGCTTTCTTCAGACTACCAATTTGCCTTCCTAGAGGGAAAATGCATGCAAAAACCATTGAAATGTTCATGTCAAATATACAATTTTGAGGAGGCTCATAAAAACAAAGATCAGCTGTCACATAGTGAGTGGCTAAGAGCCCAGTCTCGGGAACCATCTTGGCTCAAATTCCTACTCTGCCATCCTCTAACTGTGCGATCTTGGCAAAGTTAGGTCTCCTCTCTGTTCTAAGGTTTCCTCATCTGTGAAATGGGGATACTAATAGCACCCACTTCATGGGGCTGTACTGAGGATTAAGTAAGAGTACCTGGTGCATAGAAAGTGTCCACTGTTAGCTTTCATTACCATTAAAGCTGCTTTGCCCAACAGAGTTACACTGCACTTATTTCCACCATGTTCAAATCATTCATGGTTATGCTTTGTGATTCCCATTTATCCCCTTCCCCGCAAGAAAATAGAGACCTTCCTTAATAAGATGGCAAAACTGAAGATCTTTAAGAGCATTCAGTGCCTGATGCCAGTCCACTTTTATTTGTCCTACTTCTACAGGTAGATCTGACCTGGGCTCACCCCCAACCCTGCTACATGGACCTATTGCAGGCGCATCGAGTACCCCTACCACATCGAGTACACATTTGCTCTATATGGGGAGCAGAGGGAAGCTTCAGTCACCAACCTATCCCAGGACCAGCCGATGGGTTATCACTGGCCCTGGCCAACATCTATGATTTCATTCAGTAGCAACAGTAGGACAAGAGTACCCAGTGTAGAGCAGGCTCTCAATTAAGATTATGGGATGAATGACATCATGAAACTGGCAAAAGACAAAGCTGTGAGCTTTGATCTCTTTAAAGATCAGAATTCAATAATTAGTTGCCACTATACTCTGCTCCTGTTTTCGCCTTCCTCATCTGTGGTCCGACTTCAATACCCATTCAAACATGGACTGAATGACTACTTTATACCTAGCCTTGAGGCTATAGCAGTGAGCAATTAAATATAGTTTCTGCTCTCATTGAGGATACTCTTTAATGTAACAAGACTCTGAAGAGGAAGGTAGTAGTTCAGAGTTTGAAAATAAGAGCAACATTAACATTAGGAAAAACTTCCTCCTTCTCATCCTTGGGTCTTTACACACTCTGAATGAACTCTACGATACCTTAAAACACTGTAAAGTCCACATTTAAATGCAAATATGTTGCTGGTGGGAATTTAAATTGGTATGGCCACTTGGGAAAAAGGTTTGGCAATATCTACTAAAGCTAATCAATCATATTCTATGACCCAGCGGTTCCACTCCTGGATATACACCCAAGAGAACTGAGTGCTCCTATATACCAAAAGATAAAGCCAGGAATGTTCATAACAGTTCAATTCATAATAGTGCCAAATGTGAAAAAAACCAAATGTCCGTTAAGAAGAGAACGGTTAAATATATTGTGGTATATTCACACAATGGAATACTACATGGAAATGAAAAAGAACGAACTGCTGATGCATGCAACAGTGAGCAACAATATGGATTAATCTCACACACATGAAAAGAGGGCCACTGTATAATTCCATTCACATGAAGTTAGAAAACAGGCTACATTAGTGTTGGGGGTTCTGACTGAGAGGGGGGACACGAGAGAGCCTTCCAGTGTGCTAGAAGTGTTCTGTATCTTTACCTGGAGGTGTTTATATGTATAGATATATTTTTAAAAACTGAGTTTACGTTTAAGATCTGTGTACTTTATGTAAGATATACCTTTTTAGAAAATTGAAACAAGCAAAAAAACACCATATTTAGTGTTCCCCAGCCTTGACTCATTCAAACACTCATTTGCTCATTCATTCATTCATTCCAATATTTACTCAATACCTACCATAGTGCTAAGCACTGTAGGCACACCATGCATGGGACCTCATTTCTAAGGAGTCTGGATTTTAGTGGAGAAAATCGTGCCCTGGAATTGCTAGAACACTTCACTGGTAGCGCTATTCATTTGGCAATAAATCATATACCACCCTCTGACATCTCATCTGTTCTTTGCTTCAATTACTTTTGACATTTTATAATGTTTTAATTTACAGCTGGTCTCAACCTAAAATCTAAATTCTTTGGTTGTCATAAACCTTGGTATGCCCTTAAATGGCTACCATAGTGTCACATGCACAGCAAACACTCAATAATTTCTTGTTTACTTAACTTATTATACCACAGTACTTTGCTTGACCTCAGCTTTCCTGGCCAATGTTCCCCTCTCCAGGTTTTTACTTGTCTCTCCCACCTATGCCACCTGCAGATCTGTAAAACACTTGCTAGGATAGCACATAGCTCATACTTATACATACCATATCTACCTGTTAGTGTAGAATGTGGCTGGCATTACTCTAAGTTTTCTTTCATTAACCCTTTCATCCTATAATAGAGCTGAAGAGTGTAGAAGAGGTGAAGTGTGGAAAATAAAGAGGTCATATATAGACTCATGTCACTGGGGAGAAAACAAGAGGCCTTGCTTTGACAGCTTGTGATTCACTGGCCAAACAAAAGCAGCCAGGCCTCTCTGGCCCCCTTCCTCTCGTGTTCCAGTCCCCACCTGTGCCTTGTCTATCCACACTCCCAGAAAATACTCTTGAGACTGAAGCAAGCCAGACACAAAAGGAAAAATACTGTATGAATACGTTACTATGAAACAAATATATTGTGTAACATACTGTTTGATTAAAAAAAAAAATTTATATGTATCCATTACATTGAATTGAGAAATGTATATATTTATCCATCTGTGTTTGTTTTTTAGTTTTTAATTGTTTATATTTTCAATTCTTAAATGTACAAAATAAAGTAAAAAAAAAAAAAAAATAGAATGCCACACAGAATGTCACGCTTATCCATCTTTTCACTATCTATTTAGTTTAAATCCAATTTTTCTAAGGGTCACTAACAAGGAAGAGATTTAACAGGGCCAGGGCAGAAAACACGAGCCTAGCAATAGGATGTAGCCACAATATTTCCCATTACAAGTTGAAAGAACTGTGAACTGTTATAGTTTCATAATTTTCTTCTCTGTGGTCTTGTGGTATATAGCAGGGCTCAGGTGATTCTTGAAGCCACCTGTCATCACCTGAAGTCACAAGACCCTGAGGGCTGCACCTTCACCTCCCTGCTGACCTGCAGCCTCTGAGCAACCGAGTGCCATCTGCTGCCTCACAGGAGCTGTGTGCCCCCTACAGGCAAGCAGGCTGATCCAATACAGGCCCTGTGGCTTCCGGGATGGATCACGTAGACATAACAAGATCGGCTTCTGTTTGGCTCTTTCGCTGATATTGAAAGGGAGAATCTTGAATGCCTTCCTTTCTGTCCTCTTCTGATACCTGCTCATTGCAAATTAGGAGGCACAGTCATCAGAAGTTGTGCCCCACATTTTGACAGATCAGAGCTGTCTGATTAGCATTATCCCATGAAAATCAGAGAACACACATACCCGGGGTCGCTATAGTTCACTGGGCTCACTGTGGTCCTCAAATCACAAGGGCACAAAAGGCATTACACATAGAGCATTTCACTCATAGAATTGAGACTAAAACTCCAAAGAGTCCCTACACACCCTGGTGGGATTCTCCCCTGCTTTCCTCCTTGCCTCATCCCATGCCTCGCTGCTTTTCCTTTTAATTCCTTCAATATTGTTTCCTCTGCCTGGAACACACACCTTTTCTTTATCATCTAGTTAACCCCAGGTTACTCTCTCTGCTACATAGTCTCTAGTACCACATTTTTCTTTTGCACTCATCACAGTTTACAATTAGAGATTTGTGTGATTTCTTCCTAGATATATGTTTTACCCACCAGTCTGTAAGCTTTTCAAGGCTACATGATGCTCATGGTGTAGAAAAGAAGGTGGGAATGAAGGAAAAAAGGGAGGGAGAGAGGAAAGGAAAAGGGTGAGGAAGGAAAGTAGAACACGAGAGAAAGAAAATGAGAAAGAGAAAGGTTTAGAAATGTAGCACATGCTTTTGTCTTGTCAGATTTATGCCAGTGGTGGGGGAAGCTTCCATGCACAGCCAAATTCGCCACCAAAAGGCTGCCAGGCTTCCAAGAGCAAACCTCAATTTTCCAAGTCAAAGTTTCCACAAAAGATTCAATGACTTCCAATAAAGCTGCAAGACAATTACTCAACCCTGGAGCTTGAAAACAGCATGAAATAAATTAAAGTGCCCTGTACAAACTCTTTGGGTTGGGTCTACTCAATTTACACACATGCTTTTTTAAAATGGAGACAATCAGTACAAAACACTAAAAAAGTAAAATATAAAAAATTAATGTGTTCTCCTCTCCCTTCCTTCCTTTATTTCTTCTTTCTTTTTTTTTTCTGTAAAAAAAATATATATATTTTTTGTAAGCAACCAAACAAAAAAATTACTGTGTTCCACTGATATTCTTCTTGGAATCTATACTAGGGACCCCTTTGGAGATCTTGCAGCTTTTGTGAGAGGCCCACAAATGCACGTGCAGAGCAAGTATTGCCTGAGAACTGAATAAATAAAAACCCGATTATTATCATTTTGGAAACCATGAGATTTTGCATGTTGAAAGAGTTCCTCGTACTCCAAATAATTCAAAATCACATAATCTAGAAATTAGCTATAATCAGTCCTGTTTCTCGGTGGAAAAGCTGTCCATTTTCATCTAAGTGGTAAAGCATGGATGGAAGCAGTCCACCTGTCAAATGGGCCTTTATTGTTCTGTCTGAGTCAAAACTGTTTCCAACCTCATTAGGGAATTCACAGGACATGCAAGGCCAGCAGCGCCTGACTGAGGGCCTGGAGGGAGATGATGAGTATTCAGTAATCTACATTTGTGACTTGCCATAAGGATTTTAAAGATGCTGCCATATAAAGCTGCTTAGAAACCACAGTTTGGACATTTACATGAGATGATACTTCTAAGCAGGTAATTGCAATGGGGTTTACTTTATTTCTTTCATGTTCATGGATTTCACTTACCCTTAATTAGATAATTTCTAGAATTCAAGAATCATTAAAAGATCTTATTGGACAAAGCAACTGGCATGCACCAAGGACTATGACAGTGTTCCATGGCCACTGCCCCCACTAGACAGCTTCCTGGGCATCATGCTGACATGCCACGTCCCCTCCTCTACTCTAATGTGGGCTTAGGGTGACTCAGGCCAGCGAAAGCAGTAAAAGCATTGGCTATATAACAACAACGTGAGTGGCTTCAAAGCCCGTGAGACAAGTTTAAGTTTATCAATATCGTTTCAGAAAAGAGAGAATGTTCTGAGTCTCACAAGAGTGTGGAAACACACACATGTATGTAGTTGAATATGTCTGCAAGCCCTTAGGCTTCTACCCTAGGTATGGGAGACAAAGTTTTTGTAGGTTGCCATCCCCTGAGCACAAGCCCACGGTCAGAGAGAACGGAACAATCACCAAGCATCTTAAAACAGCAGAAAAGCACACTGACCAAGAAACAGACATCAGGTTTCTAGTCCCAGCTCTGCTTCTATCAATGGTATCATTTTGTGTAAGTCACTTAGCATCTCTGGGACTTGGTCCTTTATCTGTAAACTCAGGATGCTAGGCTGCCACATGATCTCAAAGGTCCTTCCAGTTCTGAAAGTCTGTTATACATGTACGTTTGTCCAAGATCATAACTTGTGCTTCGAGAAACTATTATGGGACTAAATCTCATTTTAGAACAGATAATGTCAAGTAAAAAACATGGTTAAAAAATAAATCTAATTTTTCCACCTATTTCCATTATAAGCTTGGAAATATATCTTTAAAAGACAGAGTCCAGAACTTTTGACAAGACAAAGATTAACGAAGAACTCGGTGTTGGATACATTGAGTGGTATAAGAAACTTGGATACACCTTCTCCAACTCTGAGGCCTCACCTCTCCCCCCATATTGTCCCAATTTATTAGTTCCAAGAAATGGTTTAAATAAAGCAAAGGAGATCTAAATATTGATGCCTTCATTTTTTAAAAAAAATTATTTTATTTATGTATTTATTTCTTCCCACTCCCCCTCATTGTTTTGAGTTTGCTGTCTGCTCACTGTGTGCTCTCTGTGTCTGCCTGCTCATCTTCTTTTTAGGAGGCACTGGGAACCAAACCTGGGACCTCCCATGTGAGAGGGAGGCACTCAATTGCTTGAGCCACCTCAGCTCCCTGCTTGTTATGTCTCTCACTGTGTTTCCTCATTGTGTCTCCTCATTGTGTCATTTCGTTGCATCATCTTGCTGCACCAGCCTGTCACGTCAGCTCACTGTCTGGCTCTTCTTCTTTAGAAGGCACCAGGAACCGAACCCGGGACCTCCCATGTGGTAGGTGGGCGTCCAACTGCTTGAGCCACATCCATTTCCATTGATGCCTTCTAATATCCCCATTAAACAAAGACTACTAGGATGGTGAACATAGCTGACTATGCCCTAAAATCATATCTTAAAAGAGTAGCAGATTTACAAACTCAAGAATTCCAATCTTCCATCTTTAATCCCCTGGGTCCCACAGTACTAGAGTAGAAAGCTACTAAGCTATTGAATTTGTCAAGAGGAATCATGCCCTTGTCACATTACATTTCAGTGGTATCTATTGCAAAATATTAACATTTCCTCTTCTTTGAAAATGAATATTACAGTAAAATAAACACAATAACTATTAAAAAATGATAAACTTGTACTTTTCCCCATCAAAAACAATTCTCTTTTACAATATGTATTATAGAAAATGTAATGCTTGCACAATTGGGGATTTTTACATAGTTACTTCATTTACTGTAGATATCCAATTTGAAAACTGACATATTTGAGACTGGCATTTTAAACCTTTATGGGCAGAGTTTTTTAGAAAAGCAAAAAAAAAATTACTTCTGTATGAAATTCTGAGTTTTCCTATGGAGTAAGTAAAATAATTTAATTCTGCACCTCAAATTATGAGAGCACACATACATGTAATTTTTTTTTTGTTTTGTGTCGTTCTGTTTTTAGATACTTATTGGGAGCATGAATATACTATGCCTTTCAGACTAAGCAGGGCACACCAAAGCCTGGGCTTCTTGCCTCCATACTGTGTAATACAACATAATAGTCAAATTGTCTTCCACACTTCCTCTCATTAAATAATAAAAGTAATAATAATAATAAAATTAAAACCAGTAGGAGAAATCTGACTAAAAGGATGACATAAAGCTAGCTTGACCATAAAGTAAAACCAGAACCACCATGGGCATGTGGGGCTTGTAGCCGGTTAATTTTGTATTGCATTCACATGCCAAACTTCTCATTTCTAGAGATAAAAGCCCTTTTTCAAGAAAAAAGTTCAAAGTGAGAAAATAGCTGAAGGAGAGACAACCAAAGTTGAAATTTCCTCAATATACCATTCTCCATTTAAACTACTGTAATCTGTTGTCTGATCTCTTCACTTCACATAAATCAGGAGCTCCAGCCATTTCTTTTTTTTTTTTTTTTTTTTTGGGAGGTCCCGGGGATCAAACCCAGGCCCCTCCATATGGGAGACGGACGCCCAACCAGTTGAGCCACATCCGCCCCCACCAGCCATTTCTGATCTGCTGAAGCCAGTGAGTAATATTTGAGTTTCACCTTTCTGAACTTCTTCTCTACTTAGACACGTTCAAACATAGCTTTTGTGAAAGAGCAAAGGCGTAGGCAGAAAAACAGATCATATAATATTTCAAAATCCCTTTGTACTTCTATTTTCCAAGATTTATAATTACTTCCTTAGCTCTGTCTAGCTTATCTTACAGTCCTTGATTAGTTACCCCAGACTTTTCTGATGAATCATCTTTTTAAAAATTTATTAGAGAAGCTGTGGGTTTACAGAGCAAATCATGTATACAATATAGGATTCCCATGTACCACTCAATTGTTAACATCTTGCACTGCTGTGGTACAATTGTGCTGATAAAAACACATTTTTATAATTGTATTATTAACTATAGTCCATGGTTTAATTTATGGTTCATGCAGTCCCATGGATTTTCTTTTCAAATTTTTATTCTAGTGCCATATAAACAACCTAAAACTCCTCCTTTTAACCACATTCAAATATATAATTCAGTGCTGTTAATTATGTTCTCAGTGTTGTGCTCTCATCACCACCATCCATTACCAAAACTTTTCCATCATCCCAAATCAAAACTCTATACATTTTAAGCCTTAACTCCCTATTCCCCATAGCCACCCTGTCCTCTGGTAATCTATATTCTAGATTTCTGACTCTATGAATTTGTTTAATCATTATTTTTAGTTCTCTTATTAATTTATTCTTTAACTGTTTTATTGAAGTCTAATGCACCTGAAGAATAAAGTGAATAATTCTTAAGTGTATAGGGTAGTATTTTACAAATGTACAATCAACTCCTCAAAGAACCACTATTCTAATAACTATCACCAGAGATTAGCACTTCCCATTTTTTAACTTCATATAAATAAGCATCAGTTTTTAAGTTGATTTGGGCATGGGAGAAAGGTAAAAATATAAGATTGAGGAAGTTAAAAAAAAAAACCAAAAAAAAAAACCTTGTAATATTCTATTTGAATTGGAACTATCATTATGAACTCATAAAGTTTATTAAAAAGTAAAAATTTCCTAACTTTATCCTTTGAAAAGGCCTAGAAATAACACATAATCCAGAAGCAATGGTACCCCCACTGCTCAGATTATGTCTTGAAATACAATTTCCATCAAAAGGGACCAGAGCTCCTTGGAGAAATAGCTGATAACAGATCTGGGGACAAAAAGTACAGTTAGCCTGGAACATCTTGTCTATCAAAGGCTATCATAAATAATAGAAAGATAGATAAGTAAATACATACAGCTCAGGAGCCAATTTGAAGAGGTTCCCGAGGTTCAAACAATTTGATCAAAAAGGATAATAACTGCAAACAGATTGAAACATATCAAATTGTTTAAATCCATAAGTTCATGATGATCTTTAAAAAAAATTCACTGTTCACCTTTGGAGGAGGCAGGGCAACCAACTCATTATTTTGAAACTGATAAATAAAGGGAAGGAATTGAGCATTTATCTTGCTTTTCCATTACAAACAGACCGCTGGGTAATTAAAGCCTTGATAAGAAGCAGTTTCTCTTTATAGAAATATCCCAGTTAATAAATGAAGAAGAAGAATAGAATCAGATTACCACTTTTGCATCTCCAAATTAATAAATGGGATCTACTACTAGCCACCAAGCATATCCTCCAAAGATTAATAAGGGAAAACTGATCATCCAACATTGATTCACTCTTAATTCAAACAGCAAAAAGGACAAAGACAAAGTTAAATTTACCTGTTAAGCTCTCTTCTTTCCAATCAGTTAAGTAACTACCAGTATCCCAGCAAAGATACTTTTACAAAGAGCAAAAAGGACAAAGCTGTGTAAACTTCCTTTAGGAAAGAAATTGCTGCTTGTCAAAGAAGCCAGAAATACCTATAAATGAGTTCATCCTTGTGCTCACTACTCAACTTATAAGCCTTTCCTGTATACATTCTTGCACATTTCTTCCCTAAAAGCTAGTAGCAAGGGCACATCTGCCTTTTTTTTTTTTTTTTTTTTGCCTGAATTATCATTCTATACCTAAAATAGAGATAACTGAGTTAAAGAATTCAAAGAAAATTCCCCACAGAAGAAAAACATATTTGGATCTACAGTTGAAATTAAAGTAAATGCAAGCTCTGGGAACAGTAATTTACCACTATTTTGATCATTTCTCTTCTACTTAATTGGCAACAAGGAACCATTAAGAAATCCCATTAAAAATGATGACACAGGCAAAAGGCTTTCTGGATCTTACAATTATCAGTATTTGATCTTTAAAATTCAGCACAGGGAAGTGGATGTAGCTCAAGTGGTTAAGCACCTGCTTATGAAGTCCCAGGTTCAATCCCCAGTATCTCCTAAAAAACAAAACAAATAAACAAACAAATGGAAAAACCAACTTCCACTGGGGAGCAGATATAGCTCATTGGTTGGGCGCCCGCTTCCTATGTTGAGGTCTGAGTTCAATCCCCAGTACCTCCAAAAAAAAAAAAAAAAATCAGCACAATCCCAAAAGTTTGATCAAGAGTCTTCCAAAAGCATAAAGGCAGGTACATTAGTAGGGGGCCAGAGGGGTGAGGATGCAAGCCTTATAAGGAAATGACTCAGCTACATACAGCCCAATTATTTCATGATGTGACATTCTCTCCACCACCAACCTTTCAAACAAAATCAGCTCTGTCACTGGAGAGAATGACTTAGTGAAGAAAACCTGCTCACATCTCTTCATGAGCTCAAGAAATGATGACATGAGGCCAGAACCTGGGTGTTCTCATCTTTCTGTAACTATGAGATGGGGAGACAGCTCGACTTTAAACTAAAAAACAAAAAACTACCTTTTCACACCTTATAAAATGGTCATTATTTGGAGGAAAAAAAACAATAAAACTACAAGTGCTGGAGAGGATATGGAAAAATAGAAACATTCCTTCCATATGGGAATGTAGAAGAGTACAGCCTCCATGGAAGACAGTTTGGCAGTTCCTCAGGAAGCTAAATATAGAACAGCTGTATGATCTGAGAATACTGCTACTAGGAATATATTCAGAAGAACTGAAATCGGGATGCATATGACAACAAGGATGAACCTAGAGGACCTTATGTTGAGTAAAATAAATAAGCCAGACAGAAAAGGACAAATATTGTATGGTCGCACTAATATCAACTAAATACAATGAGTAAAGTCATGGAGTTAAAATCTAGAGTATAGATTACTAGGAGATAGAATAAGAATTGAGAAGGGGGAAGCTGATGCTGAAAGTAAGTAAAATTTTTAATAAGATTGATTGTAAATGTGTGGAAATGGATAGAGTTGCTGGTAACACATTATAGGGAGTATAACTAACACCACTGATTTATAAATGTGATTGTGGCTGAAAGGGGGTAGTCTAGGAAAGTAAAGGTCAATAGGAAGACAGCTGGAGAATAATCTTAGGACTGTGTAACTTAGTGAGCTTGGTGGTGGATGAGCACTGTGGTTAATATTACATATACAAGAATGTTTTTCTAAGAACTAGAACAAATGTACATCACTCTTACAAGGTGGTTTAGGGGTAAATACACTTAATGTAAGCTATGGACTATAGTTAGTAGTAATATTTTGACGTTCTTTCATCAATTGTAACAAATGTTCCACAAAAATGCAAGGAAGGTGGTGGTGGGGTGGTGTACGGGAATCCTGTATGTTATGCATGATTGTTTTGTAAACTCACAAAAAAATAATAAAATAAAAATAATATAATTCAATTAAAATAAAATAAAAATAAATAAAATAAAAACTATTGAAACTATTAAAAAGACAAAAAAACACAAGTGTTGGAGAGAAGAGACAGGAACACTTATTCACTGTTGGTGAGAATGTAAAATGGTACAGCCACTATGGAGCACTGTTTGGCAGTCCCTAAAGAAGTTGATTATACATTTACCACATAAGCCAGCAATACCACTACTGGGTATATACCCAGAAGAACTGAGAGCAGAGACACGAACAGACATTTGCACACCAATGTTCATAGAGGCATTATTCATAATTGCCAAAAGCTGGAGACAATCCAGGTGTCCATCAACCAATAAAGGGATAAACTGTGGTGTATTCACACGATGGAATATTATTCAGCATTAAGAAGAAATGAACTGGGGGGCGGATGTGGCTCAAATGGTTGGGCGTCCGTCTGCCATATGGAGGGACCTGGGTTCGATCCCCAGGACCTCCCGGTAAAATTTAAAAAATATATATATAGAAGGCGCATGCACTGCCAGGCTCTGTGTGCCGGTGAGCCGCCAGGCCCCGGGAGCCATGCAGCAAGATGATGATGTAACAGGAGAGATGCTCCAAAAGCTCCGAAAACCAGGAACCGAGGTGGCAGAACACCTCTCTCCTACATTGGAGGTCTTCAGGATCGAATCCTGGTGAAGACTGGAGGAGGAGGATGAGAAGAGGTAGCAGGAAACAGACAGAGAATTGCCCAGCGAGTGGACACAAAACAGCAAATGGGGAAGGGGGCGTTTAAAATGGATAAAATAAATAAATAAATCATTAAAAAAAAAAAGAAGAAATGAAGTCATAAAGCATATGACAACGTGGATGAACCTGGAGGACATGATTTGAATGAAGCAAGCCAGACACAAAAGGACAAACGCTGTATGATTGTGCTACTATGAACTAAATATATTGTGTAAACTCATGGAGTTAACTTGAATATAGGTCACCAGAAAATAGAATGAGGTTAGAGAATGGAAAGCTGAGGGTTCACTTGTGCAAAACTGGTAAAAAAAAAAAAAGATGTGTGTTAATCTTAATCTTTGAAAATGAATAGAAAAGATCAAAGCCCAACATAATGTTTGTAACTAGCAGTACTATTATGTAGATATGAAAGTGGTTTAAAGGGAAAGTCTAAGGTCATTTATATTACTAAAAGGAAAGATTAAAAATGTAACATGGAACTGTACAGCATAGTAAAACTGCTTGGGAAATATGAATATGGGTAAAATTGTATGGATAAGATCATCTTTCTTTGAAACTGAACAAATGTATGTTAATACTACAAGATGTTATCAGACCAAAAAAAACAAACAAACAAAAAAAAAACACATTATATACTAAGTAAAAGAAACCAGACACAAAATACTATAGATTGCATAATTCCATTTATATAAAATGTAAATATAAATCTATTTATAAAGATGAAATTAGATTAGTGGCTATGTAGGGCCGGGGAAGGATGCTAAAGGGTGTGCAGTTTTTCTTTTTCGAGTGATGAAATTGTTCTAAAATTTTTTTGTGGTGATGAATGCACAACATTGTAATTATACTAAAAACCACTGATTATACACTTTGGATAGATAGTGTGGTATGTGAATATATCTCAACAAAATGGCTTAATAAATAAATAAGTAATTGTGCAAGAATAGCCAGAAATAGCAGCTATGTACAGCAAGGAAAACACAAAGAGATTGAGAGGTGAAGAATATTCTTGTTTGTCTGTTTTTTATTTATTATTATTATTACTGAAATAATGAAAATGATCTAAATGATTGAAGTGATGAATGCACAACTATGTGATTATACCAAATACCATTGATTGTACACTTTGGATGAACTGTATGCTTTATTAACATGTATCAATAAAATTGATTTGTTTAAAAAATATAAAATACTAAAATAAAATAAAATACTAGTACATGGACTCCCCCACCCCACGCTTCATCCTATTGGTTCAGACTCTCAGGTATAAGTCCAGAAATCAAAAATTTTTAAAGCTCCCAGGTCAGGTAGGTCTTAATTAGTTCTAGAATTTGGAAGCTAGCATATTCTCTATGCTGCCCCCATTGCTAGTCTTTCTCAATTTTCATTTTGTGTGCCCCTAGTACGGTTGTCAAATAAAATACAGGACATCCAGTTAAATTCAAATTTCAAATAAATAAGGAATCATTTTTCAGTATATCTCAAATACTGCATTTTATTCTAATTCATATACTAAACATTGATTTATTTATCTGAAATTCAAGTTTAACTTGGCTTTCTGTATTTTTATTTGCTAAATATGGAAACTCAAGTCCCCACCTCCACCACAATGATGGATATAATCGCATGTACATTAAAAACACACTAACCATTATATCCAATTTTGACTTGCTGGTTACTAATCTACCTTTTTAGAATATACAGCATGTAGAATATACAGCAAAATATGAGAATGAGCATGATGGTATTACTGGGGTAACTTTTAAACCTCTCTATCACAAAAGGAAGCCATTTGCAAATCTTAGTACCTCAACCAGTCAGTTGTGCTGTACTGTGTCACCACAGCATAGAACCAGTACAATCCCCTAAAATATCCTTTATTCCTATACTTAATCCTGTCTTAGACACAAATGAGCTCTCTGTACAAGTATAGGGAAAAGTTAACATGCTCATCATTGAAAAACAAGGGCAAGATAAAACTTTTCTCGGTGAAACCAAAATTCAATATTTCAAATCATATATTTACTTGCAATCATATATTTGTGCAAGACGCTATGCTGAGGTACGGATATATAGATGAACATGGTCCCTACTGTAAAGTAACTTGGAAACTGGTGGGAAAAACTATTACACAATAACCATTGTCCAGAGCATGATATGGGCAAAATTAAACTGAAAACACTGATCAAACAGAAATTACTATCAACTGGGGGAGCTCTGGAAAAATTCCCCAATTTCTAGATATGACATTTGAGCTAAAGATCAAAAGATTTCACAGAAAGAAGAAAGGAAGTTATTCCTGGTTAAAGGAAAGGTAGGAACAAAAGCACATAGGCAAGAAATTGGGAGGCTTTCAGCTCCCAGTGGCTAAAGCAGAGGGTTTTGTTTGTTTGCTTGTTGGTTTTTGCAGGTAGAAGAGGTAAAGATGGGAAGTAGGTATGGTAGGTAATTAAGAGTAAAGTTAAGTTGAGTCCCTTAGAATCCACAGCTAGAAAGTTGGGCTTACCTTAGAGACAGTGGGAACCATACAATGTTCTGAGCAAGAAGTGCCATGGTAAAAGCACTACTGTGGAACACCAACACTGGAAGCATGGAAGGGGGGGGCAGACAGGACCACAATGAGGCTGTTTCCATAGTGCTGGCAGCCAGAACCAGGGTGGTAAGGAAAGAGAAGTGGGAAAGAATTAAAGGGACGAGTTTGCCCCTAGAATTGAGAGAAGCTGGTTATCAATTGCCTATAAACCTTGAGAGAAATGGAGAAACTTAAGATGACTCTATACTTTCTGGCCAGGGAGACTGGCAGGATCATGATGCCCAATAACCAAATTCAGAAATGTGGAAGAAGGTGTAGGATCAGGCAAAGAGAAAAGGAATGAGTTCAGTTTTGAACGGTTGAGTCTGAGGTGTAGATATATTATCCATGTGGAGATGTCCAGTAGGTAGTTAGAAAGGTAGTTCTGGAATCTCAGAGAAAAGTCAGGTGTAAGAAACAAATTGGTGGGTGGCTGATAAGAGCAGAAAATGGAAGCTGTGGGAGTAGATGGGGCTTGCCCAGGTAGAATGAAGAATAGAAAGCACCACCAATAAAGGAGAAGAGACATGGGCAGAACTTTGAAGCAAAAACATTTAAAGGGACAGGTAGGATGACGAACCACCCCAGTGTGCCCAAGATGCAACACTTCAAGTGATAAAAGCAGGCAAGTCCCTGGCAAATCAGGACGAGTTGGTCCCCTAGGCACAGCACAGATAAGGCCAGCAAAAATGTTGGCAGGAAGACTGACTGGGACTATAGGCAAAGAACCAGGCAAGTGCATGTTCCAGAGGCCAGAGCAGAGAACGGTCTCCAAAGAGAATCATCAGTGTCAGTGATGACCAACACACATTTCATCACCGAGAGGCAACATGGCCACCTTTCAGATGACACAGACTTCCACTACTTGTGAGACTATGAGAACGAGTAACTTTCTGGGCCTCCATTTCCCCAATTGTGAGATGAAAAAGGTTGGACCAGTTCTAAAATTCCACTAAATCACTGAATTATTAATAAATGTTTATCCACATCAAATTTAATCATCAGTGCCTGAAATTCTCATGTCCTCCTAGAAGAGGCTTCCTCACAAAAAAAAATGACCAACCAACTCAATTTGTCATCCATTCCTACTTTCCCTTTAAAAGCAATTCCTGAAACACATCTTCTCCCAACTCATAAATGATTCACACATGACATAACACAAAGCTGAGCTCTTCAAAACATCCATGTCATCAGACCTCTTTGACAACTTCTACTCTTAAACAGTAGTTTGAATGTTCCCCAATATTTGCCGCCTTCTATAGAGTCTGTCCATGGTTCACTTTGTCAGAGATGTTCAAGTGCTACAGAGAAACCAGTGGCCCCTCATACTGTCAACACCAGGCACCATGATCACATGGGTATCCCTGATGTACTGCTTACCAAATGGTCATATGATTTTCGCAGAATATCCAAAATAACTTTTCGATGGGGTTGCACTATGAACAGTTATCCATCAAGCCAGGCAGGAAGGAATAGCAGACATTTAATTTCATGCTGACCATAAACAGTCTAGGAGGACGAGCATTAATTATAAGGAATGGGTAGTATTTATGTCTCTCTGCATATCTAAATTTGGTTCTATTCAAGTGGCCTTACGTAACCCAATCTGTTATCTTTGATATAGATAGCATCTGCCTCAATCATATTTATTTAATAAAGATCACTAAGCTACTCTCCAAAATCTGACTTTAGGTCCTGACCATATTATGAGAACAAATCTTCTATTATTTGTTTCATCTGAATCATCTTCCCTGCTTTAAATGAATTGGTTTGGTCAATTATGCTAAAACACAGACGTCAGCACACTCCCCTTTGCTTGTTTTTGTAAATAAAGCTTTAATGGAACACAGCCATGTGCATTTGCTTACAGACTTTCTATGGCAATTTTTGCGCTATAAAAGCAGCATTAAAGAGCTGGCAACAGAGACCGTATGGCCTAAAGCCCAAAATATGTCCTATCTTTACAGAGAAAGTTTGCCAATCCCTATTATAAAGTACTAAGAAATTAATGCTATTTTTTCAAAAGGGGAATGAAATGATAACATTAAAGACTTTACACCTTTTTGGTAACAATTTCAGAAAATGGGTGACGGCTTTTCAACCCAGGAATTAGCAATTAACAACTGAGCCGCTGCATTCTCTAAATACCAAGAGAGCATTTCTGGTGTAGTGGCTAATATGGCCAAGAGTGGCTGCAACAGAATGCTACTCTTCAGCCTCAGCTATTCTTGAGAATCCAAAAGAATAAACAAACAAGCCTGGGAACATGATAAAATGCATTTATTTTGGCTTGGAGGACAGCATTTGGAAAAAAGAAATCACACAATGACAAGCACACACACAGAGTAGATGCTGCCACCATTACTCATAGGCTGAAGGGGAAATGCAGTGGAGCAGCAATAAGGAAACTGTCTCCACCTGATACCAGCACCTATGAGGGAACTGTCACTGTTATGAGAATTTAGAATTTAAATCAACATAGTACTTCTATGCCTTCACTGCTTTAGGCAGAAGAGTATGTGATCAGAAAGAACAACTGTCTACAAAACTCAAACTACTGTGAGTCTTAAAAGATCGCCAACATCTCAGTGCCTTGGAGGTCAGATTCGATTGCCAGAATGTCATACTACAGTTTACTGAGAAGCTCCTGGTGAAAGTCTGCCTCCTCTGCAGTAATCAAGCATGAAGAGCCCCTTGTAAACTCCTTTCTGCTCCCATGGAAATCTCTTGCAGTAGAAATGGCACACTCACAGTTAATGAAATTTTATATTACAGAAAATTAAACACAGATATTCCTCTAGTGGGGAAGAGAAGAGAGAAAAATAACATAGCAACGTTGCTAAGTTTGACTTAATAATATTGGCAAAATAGATGGCTTACCAAATAAAAACTTTAAGAATGGGTCTAACTCAATACTTCAACCCCTATTAAAATCACAATTGGTTCTCCTACTGGGACACAAGCAGAAATTTGGCTCTTCCCACCCAGCTCTGATTCTTACTCCTCTAGTTATCTATCACCTTCCACTCCCTGAGCTTACCACCCCCTTGTCTGCCTAAAGTCCTTAGGCTCCTGCTGGACAAACACAGAGAATCAAATCAACATCTACTCCTCTAGAAAGGAGAAAGAGACACCTCAGGTCATCTCACATCCAGGAGCAAAAAAAGAGCCCAGTACATTTATACTTTCTTTCTTTTTGTATTCAAATATTTGGTGAAGGTCTACCATGTCCCAGGGACTGTGCTTAGGGTTGAGGTTCAAAGGTGAACAAAACAGACACAGCCCCAATCTTCTCACAACACTGACATGCCAAAGAGGGAGCAGATATCAAAGAGAGAATCCCACAAATGAGTCTAAGATTATAGATTGTGTTTGAAGCTATGGTGGCAAAGAACAGGAGTCCATGAGAGTATTAAGGGGAGTTCTAATTTATATCGCAGGATCTGAGGCTTCTATTCTATGGAAATAACACTTAGAATGAAATCGGAAGAAAGAGCCACAGTTATTCAGGTAAGAATGGAGGTACCATGCATTTCAGGCAGAAGGAACAGCCCGTGCAAGGTCCGAGAAAGGGAAAATGTCGCCTAACCAAGGGAGTTGAGCGTGAAGCTTTCGTTCTATGTACAACGGGAAGTTACAGAGAGGCTGTAAACAGGACAGTGATGGATTAAACTTGCATTTTTTAAATACCACTCTTGAGAAGCAGATGTGGCTTAATCAGTTGGGCACCCACCTACCACATGAGAGGTTCCGGGTTCAGGTCCTGGTGCCTCCTAAAGAAGACAAGCAGACGCCTACACCCCAGTGCAATGAGCTAGACATCCACACCCCACCACAACGAGGTAGACGCCGGCACCCCGCCGCAACAAGCAGACACACAAGCCAGTAGACAGCTGCAGCCCACAGGGAGCATGGGCACAGGCCATTGGGCACCCCCCTCCCATGTGGGAGGTTCTGGGTTCAGTTCCCGGTGCCCCCTGGAGAAGGCAAGCAAACAATGAGCAGACAACCGAGAGAACCATTGGGGTGGAGGGGTGGATAAATTTTAAAAAATATAAAGTAAATAAATCTTAAAAAAAAAAAAAAAAACCACTCTGCTGCATGAGGGCTAATCCTGAGTTGGTCAGAACAGAAGCAGGCACACTGGTTAGGAGTTGCTAAGGAAGGAGAGGATGCTGGCTTGGTTTGGGGTGGTTGCAGTAGGTGGAGAGAACAGTGGCAGTATCCAGATATATTGGAGGGCAAAATCAACTAGAGATTCTGAGATTAGATACAGAGGTGAAGGAGAAGGAGGCACCTGGATGCCTCCCAATTTTCTGGCTATCTTCCTGGATGATGGCTCATTCTTTACCAAGATAAGAAATAAATGAAAAGATGCTGTAGGGCTCAAGAATGCAGTTTGGAAACCACACTGCATAGGTGGTAAGAGCACAGACAGATTTTTCCATGTAAGCTTCTGTGCCTCTGTCTCCTTATCTGTAAAATGGGGGTCATTTTTACTACCGTATCAGTGTTGTGATAAAATAAGCTAATGCATGAAAAGCATTGGGCATGAGTTCTGGAACCTGGTAATCTCAAGAAAATATTAGCAGCTATAGCAATTACTGTATTTTGCACTTTAAGTTTGAAATGTCTCCTGGAGACCTTAGCAACGGTGTCCACTAGGCGGTGAGATACTCAGCTATGAAACTCAGAATGGAGGTGGGAAGGACTGATAAAAGGTCAGGGTTTGAGTTTGCTGAAAAGAGATTATGGATAAAACATCTAGTTAGAGATTTTATAATAGCAACTGAAAATTTATTTATAAATTGGCTAACAGTTCAGGGTCTGGGTGTCAGCATATAGATGACAACTGAAGTTGCAGAAAATAGATGAATTTAATGTAGAAATAAGCCACAAAGGGAAAAACTCCTAGGGGTCAAGAAATGAGGCTATAGTGAGTCCCTTAAATTTAAACACAAGCCAAAGGTGAAAAGTCCAAGAGAAAGAAGATGGAAATAAAAAAGGTTTCTGTACATTGTATTCCATTTTTCCCTCCAAACAGAAAAATGGCAAATCAGTCTTAAAAGGAGTCAGCAACTCCCTTCTCTATCTTCAAGTGTATACAAAGATATATTTGGAAGGATATTCACTGTATTTCTATAATAGTGGTAAAGAGTTAAGACTGTCTAAATCAACAATAGGAGACTGGTTAAAGTATAAAACATCTAAGTAAGTAAATAAATGTATAACTATTAAATACCATGTCATGGAAGATTTACTAGAAAAATGTTCACATTTTATTGGTAAGTCAAAGACTACAAAGAAGTATGCACTATATAACATTTTGTTTAAAACATATAATATACATGGAAAAAACCCAGCAGGACAAACAATATCAGAAAATAGTTAACTCTGGATGATGAGATTTCAGTTCATTTCTTTTCTTTCTCTGTACATTTTTGTTTTCCAAAATATCAGCATTGCATAGATATTACTCACACAGACAGAAAGTGAAACAAACCAGACAATTTTCATCTCTTCCTCTCAAATATTTGCCGCTTGTAATTCTCAAATCCCCAAAGCTCTGGAGAAACCCTGAGTGCAAAGATTTGTCACTAACATCTCCATCCTCATCCTATCAGCAACAGGAATCTGACTGTATGCATATAGTGCAGTATTTCCTCATCATTACCTAATAAAATAGAAACATGCTCTTCACCAGTGGCTGTCCTTTCCTACCCCTGAAACAATTACCTTTAGGGTTATAAATAAGATTACATGATTTTCTTGGTGTTGATTTTTTAACAATTTGCAGCAAGAAAAAAACACAGAAAAATTATATTTCATTGTAAAAAGAAAAAGTCACACAAACTTTCCATTTGTAAATATTTATATACCATTATATATACAATCAAATCTTGAATGAACCAAGAATAGCTCCTATGAAATGCCAGGAGTAGAAAAAGTCTGAACAATACCAAACAGATCTATAAAAAGCAAACAAAATTTTACAGCTGCTGAAAATTCTCCCCCCAAGCCATCAAAAACCATGAAGCAGAAGAAAAACTGTAACACAACCCTCCAAACTGAATTAAATATCTTCATACAAGCATTTGAAGAATTAAAAATCTAAACAGGGGAGCAGATTTAGCTCAAGTGGTTGAGCACCTGCTTCCCTGGTACCTCCTAAAAACAAAACAAACGAAAAAAGCAATTCTCATTGGGACGCAGATGTAGCTCAGTGTTTGAGCGACTGCTTCCCATGTATGGGGTCCTGGGTTCAACTGCCACCCTGGAATCAGAAATACAAAAATCAGAACAGCAATCAACAACAACAAAAAGAAATGCTATGAGAGATGACTGACTTCAACAAAGAAAATGAGATAAAAAACAAAACCATCACTAGAAATGAAGAATAAGTTAAAAGATGCTCAAGAGAGAACAGATTTGAAGTGAAATTTAATAAGAAACATAGAAGAAAAGCAGAAAAACAACAGAAACAGGCTTGAGGACTTTGGGGAAATGGTGAAAAATTGAGTACACAATAGAATGGGGGCAGGTCACAGGGAGATAAAGTTAACAAGTGAGATTTGAAACAGATACAACATTCAACAGATATTTCTGAGTGTCTACTGTGGGTAGGGCACGGTTGTTTGTGATTATGAATGGAACTGACTCTCAATAGAGAAGACAAATGTGGAGAAAGGGACCTTTAATCGGGAGAGTGATATGATCAGACTAAACTGAGAGGAAGGTAACTCTAAAAGCAGAATGGAAGATTGCCTGGAATGGAACCAACTGAAAGGAAGGCTAATTGGGAGGCCATGGTAAATAATTCTGAGATAAAAGCATCAAGATTTCCTGATGACCCCACTGAAGAAGACATGAAGGCTTTTATTTTGGGAAACCCCATCAATGGATGGAGAGAATTTGGGGGCCACATGATATGAATACATATCATGTTGTAAGGATCAGATTAGGACCTCAGCAAACAGCAGGAACTGGAGATCTGGGTTTGGAGTGGTCACTTTTTTGTGATCGGGGTAGCTGCTGGACATGAAAAGATACCCATAGGTAATTCAGTTCTAATACCTTGGAGGACCACTGGAACCACTCTGGGAATTTCAACATTTAAGGGGTAAATGATAGAGGAAGGACAGTGAAAGCCACAGAGCAGCAGGAGTACAGCCAGAGAGAAGGCACCCAGAAGCCACAAGAGGAGGCATTTTCAGGAAATGGTGGCTGGTCTGCAGAGGCAAGGACGCAGAGAACAAGGAGAGTAAAGACTGAAAAAACGACAGCTTGGGTGCCACTAGCAATCTTACTGATAAGCACTCTCAGACTGGGGAGTGCAGCATATTCTGTGAAGAGATTTCACACTGAAGGGAGGAAGGGAGAGAGGATGGTGACTTGACAGGGAAGTGGGACCAAGGAAAAAAATGGAAGTGGAGGACGTTAAGAGCCAGTGGTAGGAGGCGAATGTGATAACCACTACACTATGGAAATGCACTTTGGATGAATTGTATGCTTTATTAATATGTATCAATAAAATTGACTTGGAAAAAAAAAAAAAAGCCAGTGGTAAGGTCAAGACTGCAGAAACCTGGAAAAGAGGTATGATGGAGCAAGAGAAAGGAAGGGGCCAGGGTCCACCAGAGGCTGCAAATTCAACTTTCAGGGTCTCTTCCAAAACCGTGAGAGCAGGGAGGGCAGAGGCTATGAGGAGGAGGCCATTTTGGCCAATATCCCAGTGACACCTGAACATCAATCTCTCTCTTCTCTGAATTCCTATAGGGCATGCTGTGGAATCTAAGGCTGGGGCTTACAGACTAAGACATGGTTTTGAGTGCCAGTTCAGCCAACTTCCAGCTATAGACCTTTGAACAAGTCATAATAACTCTGAAGCTCAGTTTTCCCATCAGTATATTGAGTATAACAATACCAGTCCCCACTCCCCATCTACTTCACAGGGCTGTTATAAGGGTCAGATAAGATAGTATATATGGATGCCCTATGCATAAAATATTGGATCAGTATCACTTATACCACGTAAATTGTTTCTCACTAGAAGTTGTATTTGTTCAATCTGTGGTGCATCCAATACAGGGTCTAACCCAGTATTGTGCACAGAGATGTCTAACAGTACTGGGAATAACCACCGGCCCCTCTCCATGAAGGGCATGTGGCTCAATGGTTTTGTGTCCCACACCACTACACAGTGTAACCATCATGATCAAATATCATAAAAATTCATCCTAGCCTCAATTTTTAGTAAGACTCCTAGCAAACAGCAGAGTTCAACTATATAAACTTTGTAACAGCATTTTCAAATTAGCAGAAGCGTCATTACGAAAAGGCTGCCGTATGTTAGTCAATGATTTTTCTTTTTAAATTCAGAAGAAAATAATAAGAAATCATGTTCCAAGAACACTCAGCCATTAGGTCTAGAGACAGCATTTACAGAAAGTCAGCCAGCACATCCCAGCTGAGCGAGGAGGCAGACACCCCCGAACAGCTTTCACGCGGTAGAAACCACTAGCAATGGATGGCAAGACTGAGTTCAGTAGAATCATCAAATAAGAAGTTGCTGTAGTCAAACCATCATGTCAATTCACATATACATCCCTGTAAACCCCTTAGGATACTCTGGAAAAGTACATTATAATGTAACTACTACAGCCCTACTACCATTTTAGCAAAATCTTTTTATTACAGAGATAATACAGCATCTGTAACTTAGCACTTTGTGGGGGGAAAAGTAACATGTGGAGAAAATACATTTTTTCACTATCAAAGCAGTAAGTTATTTTTGCTGTTCTACACAGTACAGTAAAACTCATACATTTTAAACAACCTAGATAAGTTCTTTTTCCATTTGAGGGAAGTCTCAGTAGTGATTTAAACTTAAATTGTTAACCAAGTGTCAGGAACCATGAAATAAGCATAAGCAGTAGTAACCTGAAAAGCAAACACCAGGATATTCAGAATCACATAAAACTGTAAAAGCAAAGAATAGTAGCACTATCTTTTCAATGCCAACTCCCTTTAACACTCAAGGGTAAAAACTTAGGAACATGATATTGCTGTTATTCCCTTTATATGTAAAGATATTCATTTATTCATGCATGAAAAAATATACTGAGCCCCTAACATGTGTCAGACACAGTGCAAGTAATTGGGGATATGGTTTTAAACCAAACACATTTGCCTTTGCTCTCATGGACTTATGGTCTAATAGGAAAGACAGTTTTAAAAAAAATTAAATAGCTAAACATATGATTACAAATAATAAATGCTATGAAAAAGAATGAGAGAAGGACTTTTTAACCTAAGAGGTGGTTTCTCAGAGGAAGTAGCATTTAAGCTAAGACTGAAGGGAGGAGGAGAAGAAGGCAGGCACTTCAGAGAGAACGGTATGTGCAAAGGCTCTTTGGCAAGGAAGAGTTGGGCACACCAAGGAACTGGAAAACCATCAATGGAGTTTGGGCAGAGTGTGCAAGGGGGAAAGAGGTATGAAGTGAGGTGGGAGTTGTAGGTAGGCGCCATATAACTGGGAGCCAAATAAAGGATTTATTGAGCTTTTATTCCCTAAGTACAGTGGGAGGTGGCAAAAGACTCTAAACAGGTGGTACACAATCAGATTTGTATTTTAAAAAGAATGAATAAGGAGGTCAAGAAATGGTAAGGCTATGGTAGTAGACACAGGGACAAAAGAAGAGTTTGGGATATATTTTGGAGTTGAATGGATAGGACTGCTTGATGTGGGTGGGGTAGTTCAGAGTGGGTAGGAGGTGTCAAAGGTGGCCCCCAGGTCTCTGGCTGAACAATTAATTGAATTGAGATACATCCTATAAATATGGGAACCACAACAGAAGGCACACATTTAGTAGGGGATCAAATGTTTGTGTAGTAGGGGGCAGTGTTATTACAGTCTGTAGCCTTTCCCTGGGACCCAAAAATAAGCCTGTGTTCAGGACCAGGTGTGTCAGCCCGACAGGATAAAACACAAACCCCTGGTAGATAAGGGGACTGACTGCCAATAATTTCTTCCCCTATTGTCCCAAGCATATGTAAACATTCACTGGAAACTGACTCTGGTGGGCATGTTTCAGGGCATCCAGCTCACACCCCAGGGATGTGTCTGTCCCTGGAGGGGACGGAGCAGGGTTCCTCCACTGCAGCAGCACATGAACACAAGAGAGGGGTGCTGGGAGGAAAATACCTCCCTGCCCTTGCCACAGATCGAGACCCATTGGCCATGGGAAACCGACGCCCACTAGTGAAGCTGACCTTGCTCTGTCTCTTCTCTATGTGAGTAAAACATCTTTTCATGAGAGCCACAGTCATGCTTTTGCTGGCAATCCGGACAACCTAATTGGAGGGGGTTACTGTCTCTTTCCATGTCTCTCCTTCTGACTGACAGTTTAGTTTAAAAATGTCTTTCAGACCTCCAGCAGGAAATGTCATGTGAGTGACTGGACTAAGCAAAATGGAAACACGATGCATACGACATTTCACTCTTTCAGTCTAGTTAAGTAGTTCAGTTGGTAAAGACTGCCTGCCTTTTTTGCAGGAATCACTCCTACCCTCGCACTCACCTCTGGATACATTCCATTCCCATGCCAAGCAGCAGGGCAATGGGAAGGGAATACCGGCCCTCTCTAAGAATTCTGAACAAGGCTCATTCCAATCTGTAATAAATTACATTCTGAGAAAGTAGAGAAGTCTATTGTTGCAAACCAATCACACAGGGTTTTTTTTTTTTTTTTCAGGAGGTACCAGGGATTGAACCAGGGACCTTGTATTTGGGAAGCAGGTGCTCAAGCACTGGGCTACACCCACTCCCCTCATAGAGGGTTTTAACCATCTTTTAAAATTTACATACAAGTATATTTTCAAAAGCTTTAAGTATAGATATATTGTATCTATTGTTTTATAGCTGTCTTGCAAAGAAGGAGGGAAAAAACTCACCATAAATTATAATTTTTTAATGCTTAAGCCAGGGCTGAGAAGGTAAGTGAGTTAATCTACCATTTCTCTGATAAAAAAACTTCAAGCATCCTTTTCCCACTCATTTTTGACCAACTGGTGACATTTTGAAAAGCACTACAAGATGGTATAAAATCACTGCATCAACCACTGCTCAAGCAGTTTCAGGCTGTAAGGGGTTGATCCCTGGGCTGATTATTTATTTAGTTTTAACCAAAATGCCATGATTCAAAAGACCTTGTTCAGAGAGTGGATGTGGCTCAAGTGGTTGAGTGCTGGCTTCCCACACATGAGGTCCCGGGTTCAATTCCCAGCTCCCGGTACCTCAAAAAAAAAAAAAAAAAAAAAAAATTCTTGTTCATTCAAAAACTTCCACTGAGTTAAATAAGAGCAAAGACTGCAGAAGCAGGCTCACCACACTCGACTTCTAGCAGGGCAACATGTAACACCAGCTAGACTGCCAAATGAAACGATGAAGTCATCCACATCTGCTGACTCACTGAGGAAGGGGGCAAATAGGAGGAGGAGATACTGAAGCCAAGAGAGATATGGGAATTGTGATTACAGTTTGCTGGAAAGTAGGCTGCTGAGCTAGACAAGTGCTTAAAAAGGTTGCTGCGAGCCAGTGAAGAAAGAAAAATCAGGCATTTATTTTGTGAAATGAAATCAGGAGTCAAATAATGCTGGTTAAGCAGGGAAGTAAAAGGAGACAGGTTTTAGCTGTGGAAGGCTGAGACCACAGTCTTTTTCCACATCTAACCTGATTAAAACACAGCTTCTCACATGTTCACAACATAGACTTTAAAATCATCTTAAAGCCACATTTGCCTGAGGCATTAGTTTCAAGCCGACACAACTTTATAAGACATCGTTTTTTAAAAATTGCAAATTAAAGCATTTAAAATAACCAATACACAGTATACAGAAACATAATTCCTAGAGTAATAACTAAATCTGTGTTATATGTGCCATAATTATAAATTTGTACCATGAATATGCACATGTGCCGGGTATCATCAGCACATTCAAAGTTTCACATGAACTAAATATTTAATCACAAGCCACGTCCATTTTTCACAAAAGCAAATTCCTAAAGTGAAGAAAACCAAAAAATGACTCTAATTCACTGTCATCACATCATTTATTCAGTAGTTAGTTCCTGAGTATGCACTATGTATAAGGAATTGTATGATAATGGGTAAGGTGATCAGTTATTGAACCAACATCAGGACACCATATGAAAAGTCCGAATGGGTCTACAGGGACAATTAGTAATAACAGTAACAATTATTAACATTAACTTTTATTAAGAGATTATATGATTACTGATTCTCAACTAAGCACTTTTATGCATTATTATTTCATTTAAGATTCATAACAGCCCTGTGACATAAATACTATTATAATCTCTGTTAGGCAGATGAGAGAACTGGGAGTCCTATGCTCCTGTAACATCTGGGCCCATATCCTCCAATAGGAATCATCCCTAATTTTAATCTTAAAAAGGAGAAAACCCAAATCCCAGAGGCAATAAGTAAAAATACTGAAATTTGTCTATACAGAAAATTAATTTCAGTATTTCCTTAAGAAAAAAATGTTATAACATTAAAAGAATATATAGGAAGATTAGATAGATAGATAGATAGATAGATAGATAGATAGATAGATAGATAAGATTAGATAAGATATAGATCATAAAACTTGGCAAAAATGTCAACCCCAAGGTACATTTCCAAAGAATATGAAATAGCATGACTCAGGAAGCACTGGGCATCTGTATTTTTAAATAAGCCCAAAATCTAAGACAAGTGGGCCTAAATTTGGTGAGCAGAAGTGGGAATGGAGAGAGGGAACAGAGGACACAGCTCCAGGGTACACAGCTGGGGTATGGAAGACAAGGAAGAAAGAGGTAGTTTAGAGGAGCGGCCCAGGAGGAAGGAGGGCACGATGACTGACTGGAAGTAGGAAGAAAACATAAGCCCTTAGCAATTCTAATTGTACTTTCACTGAATGCCTATATCAGGTGGTACAGCACCAGGGGTCATACACAGTACATAATTTATCCAGATGGAAGTGTGGGAATTCCATTGCAATGTGCCCTCACTGTGTATCCTTTATGAGTTTATGCAATGTGTTGAAGCCAGTGTATATCCAGTTAAGTATATTTACAAAGTTTTTAAATTATAGCACTATTTATTAAGGGGAAAGAGAATGGCTATGGACATCTTTTATATCACAGATTATCTCACAGCAAATTACTTAAAGGACGTGTCCAACTTAAAAGATGAGTTGGACATTTTTATTTGACAGAGAGTGGTCCAGCTTTTTTATCCTTTCTCTAAAAACAAATGAGGTAGCAGATGTGGTCAAGCTAAAAGTTTAGTGCCCACCTCCCACATGGAAGGTCCTGGGTTTGGCACCTCCTAAAGAAAACAAACAAATAATGAGCAGACAACAAGCAGACAGTGAGCAAAAACAAGCAAAAACAATGAGCAAAAAAAAAAAAGCAAAAAACAAACAAACAGTGAGCAAAACAGGTGAGGGAGCCAATTTAGGGGAGCTGATTTGGCTCGGTGGTTGAGCGCTAGCCTCCCTCATATGAGGTCCAAGGTTCAATCCCTGGTCCTGGTAGCCAAAAAAAAAAAAAAAAAAAAAAAAAAAAAACGGAACTCATAGTAGCTACATTGCAGTATTTTCAAATAAATAAAACATCACCTTTATCTTGAAGTGTTTAACAATGTATAAGAATGGATCTGCTTTTCAAAAGAAACTAATGGAGGAGTGAATATTTTGAAACTAAATGTCTGGAAAAATTCCCATCATTATTTGATTTTGTGGCTGAAAATGGTATAAGTATGTCAGCTAAAAAATGTCTGAATCTAAAAAATTGGGAACAAAATGCTCTAACCAACCTTATAAAAACACCTTTTCAAGAGATGTCTTTAGTGGGATTTGAATCATTTTTGAAAGAAAAATAGAATAATGTAACAATTTCTAATTTGTTTCAAATAATAGGGATGATGGAAACTTATTAGTTGAATTTCCACAAAATCTCATGTGGATGGCATGGAAAAAAAAATGGTACTATGATTTCATAAATATAGTCAACAATAAAATTTTTCCATTTGAATCCATATATGTTTGTAGAGAATCTTTATTTTTCTCTTTTTCTTTCTTTCTTTTTTTCAAACTGTAGAAAAATATGTACAACATAAATATTCCTATCCTAACCCCTTCTGAGCATACATACCATTCAGTGGGATTAATCACATTCACAAAGTTTCAGTAAATTCACTACCATCCATTGTCACTTGCCTTTCACCCCAAACAAAAACCCTACCCTCATTTTGCATTACCTCTGAATTGCCTGCCCCTAGAAACCTGTCCTGTACTTTCTGTCTCTTTGAGTTTGCATATTCTGTGATATTTTCTTTGTTGTTACCATGGGATTTAAATCTAAACTTCCTACATCTTTAACAATATTGTTTGCTTTGACACCAACTTAACAACTTCAACAGCATACATAAACTGCATGTTCCTATACACTTCCAGCCCCCACACAGTTTATGCATACACCTTTATGCAGTTCTTGGGTCCAAAACTATTGATTTATCATTACATTTTATGCATTTGCCTTTTAGATCCTGTGGGAAGTAAAAAATAGAGTTATAAATCAAAAATACAATAACAGCAGTAATTATATTTGCCCATGTCATTATCTTTACTGGAAATCTCTATTTCTTCATGTGGTTTCAGGCGATTATGTAGTGTCCTTTCCTTTCAACTTGCAGAACTCCCTTTAGCATTTCCTGTAGGGATAGTCTAGTGGTAACAAAGTCTCGCAGTTTTGGATTATCTGGGAATGTCTTAACTCCTCCATTTTTGAAGGACAGTTTTCTGGATAGAGAATTCTTAATTGGCAGAGTTTTGCTTTCAGCACTTTAAATATATATTTCCACTGCCTTCTTGCCTCTTTGGTTTCTGATGAGAAATTCGAACTTAATCTCACTGAGGTTCCCTTGTATGAGACACATGTTTCTCTCTTGTGGCTTTCAGAATTCTCTCTTTGGCATTCAACAGTTTGATTATAACATGGTGCGGTACAGGTCTATTTTAGTTTATCTTGTTTGGAGTTTGTTAAGTGTCTTGGATGTATGTATTCATGTCTTTCATTAAATTTGGAAGTTTTCAGCCAGTATTTCTTTGAAAATTCTCTCTGCCCCTTTCTCTCTTTCTTCTTCTGGGACTCTGACAATGCAAATATTGGTGTGCTTGATAGTGTCCCTTGGGTTCCTCGAGCTCTGTTCACTTTTCTTCATTCTTTCTTCTCTCTGCTCCTTAGATTGAATGACTTCAATTGTCTTATCTTAAAGGTCCCTGGTTCTTTCTTCTGCCAGCTCCAATCTGCTGTTTAATCCCTCTAGGGAATTTTTAATTTCTGTTACTGTGGTCTTCAGCTCTGTTTGGTTCCTTTCCTTAATTTTCATCTCTCTACTGATACTCCCTTTACGGTCATCTATTGTTTTCCTGATTTCCTTTAGTTCCTAGTCCATGTTTTCCTTTAGCTCTTTGAGAATATTTGGGACCAACTTTTTAAAGTCTTTGTCTGGAATATCCCAGGTCTGATCCTCCTCATTAATGTTCTAATGCTTTAATCTTCTCTTTTGCCTGGGCCATCACTTCCCGTTGCTTTGTATGTTTTGTAATCTTTTCTTGAAACCTGGACATGTTGATATTTTAGTGTGATATCATTGAAAATTTAGACTTTGAAGTATCTGGTTCTTAAGCTTGTATCCAGCTAGTGCCATGAAAGAGCTTTCCTGGAATGCCAGGAGCTAACAACAAAAGGGTGGGGTGGGGGGGGGGAGAAAACACCTTTTCCAGTCTTTGTAGATTTGTCTGTGGCAAATCTTCAGGATTTGGAGAATTGTTCTAGGTCAAAGGGTAGGTACCTCCCTGGTCCTCATCTTTGGCACGCTGGCCTGGCTCTAGGAATTCCTCCATTTATAAAGATAATAATGTCCCCTCTACCCTAGGAAACATTTTCCTCATGGTCTCAGGCACTGCATTTTGTCCTACAGCCAGCAATCCCCTGCCCAGGCAGCACAACTTGACTGCTCTCCTAACAGTATTCCATGTGCAGGGCAAGTTCTGGAACAGGATTCCCTCAGGCCACCATCATACAGATTGGGCCAAACAAGTGCCTAGTATGTACACAAGGGTTATTTTGCTCTCTCCAGAATCAGGACCAGGGATCCACACTGGGCTGGCTCTGTGCTGAGCCAGTGAGGGGATGCAGGAGAGGCCAGCCAAGGCACCACAGGAGCCTACTGCTTTTAAGTGGCCTTTTTCTTGATTTGGCACTCACCTTGTTACTGCAATTTCTTAACTGTTTTCTGGAGCTTAGAGAAAGATGTTTCTACAAGTTCTTGCTGGATATCAACAGGATATCTTTTTTTACTAAGACACCAAAAGTGTATGAGCATTCTTATTTTTCCACATTCTTGTTATTTTCCACACCACTTGTTATTTTCTGTTTGTTTGTTGTTGTTTTTTTTTAAATAATAACCTTCCAGAGGATGTGAAATGGTATCTCATTGTGGTTTTGATTTGCATTTCCCTAATGGCTAATGATGTTGGACATATTTTCATGTGCTTATTAGTCATTTGCACATCTTCTTTGGAGAAATATTTTCAAAGTCTTTTGCTCATTTTTTTAAATTAGGCTGTTTGTCATTTTGTTGTTGAGTTGTAGGAGTTCTTTTTATATTCTGGACAGTAAACTTTTATCAGACATATGGTTTGCAATATTTACTCCCATTCCATTTTGTAGGTTGTCTTTTACTTTCTTGTTATGTCCTTTGATGTACAAAAGTCTTTCATTTTAATGAGGTCCAGTTTATTTTTAATTTTGTTGCTGATGCTTTTGGTATAAAGTCTAAGAATCCACTGTCTGTTACAAGGTTTTGAAATTATTTCCCTATGTTTTCTTCTAAGAGTTTTATAGTTTTAGCTCTGATATTTAGGCTGTTGCTCCACTTTGAGTTAATTTTTGTACATGGTGTGAGGTAGGGATCAACTTTCATTCTTTTCCATGTGGGTAACCAGTTTCCCCAGCACCATTTGTTGAAGA
This sequence comes from Tolypeutes matacus, assembly GCA_026826555.1. Lineage (NCBI taxonomy): Eukaryota > Metazoa > Chordata > Mammalia > Cingulata > Chlamyphoridae > Tolypeutes > Tolypeutes matacus. The sequence continues at coordinate 98,538 of JAKSZT010053928.1, forward strand.
GACTGTTCTTTCCTATTGCGTGGACTCAATTGGCCAGGAGCAGATGTAGCTTACATGGTTGAGCTCCTGCTTCCCACATGGGAGGTCCTGGGTTGGGTTCCCAGTGCCTCCTAAAAACAAAGACAAACAACAAGCAAACAAATGAAAAAAACCAACTCAGGGGACCAATGTAGCTCAGTAATTGCGCAGCAGCTTCCCAGTTACCAGGTCCTGGGTTTAATCCCTGACCCCAACACCTCAAAGGAAAAAAAAAAAAAAAATCAATTGGTCAGAGATATATGGGTTTATTTCTAAACTCTCAATTCTATTCCACTCATCTATATGTCTGTCCTTGTGACAGTACCAAACTGTTTTGATTTCTGTAGCTTTGTAATAAGTTTTGAAACTGGGAAGTTTAAGTCCTCTAACTTTGCTCTTCTTTTTCAAGATGGTTTTGGCTATTTGGCACTCCTTACTCTTCCATATGAATCTGATGACTGGTTTTACAATTTCTGCAAAGAAAGCTGTTGGAATTTTGACTGTGATTGTGCTGAGTCTGTAAACCACTTTGGGTAGTACTGACATCTCAACAATATTAAGTCTTCAAGCTAATGAAAATGGGTATCTTTCCATTTATTTAGTTCTTCTTCTTGAATTTCTTTCAACAATGATTATTAGTTTCCCATGTATAAGCCCTTTACATCCTTAATTACATTTATTCCTACATATCTTCTTCTGTTGCTATTGTAAATGGAAATATTTTCTTGATTTCCTTTTCAGAGGCTTACAGAAACACCACTGATTTTTGTGTTGATCTTGTATCCTGCCACTTGGCTGATTCATTTATTAGCTCTAGTGGCTTTCTTATAGTTTTTCATCATCATTTTAACTGCTACCTTTTAGCACAAGACCAGTTCCAGCATGTTCTATTATCTTTAATTGACAATTTAATTGTTAAGACTACACCAGCTAAAAATATAGACTGAATAAAGCCAAAGTTTTAGGAGAACACACAAATTGAGAATTTAACCTATATAAAAAAGCTAGTCTGACTTGTTAAAACAAATAATTTAAAACTGAGACAATCTAAAATTAATTCTTTAAAATAAATATTCTAATTACATTCTAACAAGAAATAACTAGGAATGATACTGTCATTTTTCAGAAAGATAGTAAAATGCCCATTGAATAGTTATTTATGCTAATGAAAGACGTATATATTTTTTTAATTTAAAAAGGAACCAAACCGTCTAAAAATTGGGCTGTTAAGCATAGGAGTACTGATATTCATCAAGAGCTGTACATTTTTCACCAAATAGAGATTGTATCAAAGTATCTGCTCCAATGCACGGAAGAAGAAAGATGAATAAGATTTTTTTAAAAATTAACCCAAGAGTATTTAACTAAAACGTCACAAAAGTATTTAATAAGCAAGTGTATTAGTCAGGGTTCTCTCGGGAAACAGAATCAACAGGAGACATCTGCCAATAATATGAGATTTTATGAGTCTCTCACGCAACTGTGGGGATGCACAAGTCCAGGTTCCGCAGGCAGGCTGCAAACCGGGGGCTCCAGTGAAAGTCCAATGAAAGGTCCTTGATGAGTTTCTGAGAGAAGTTGGCTGTCCACAGAGGAGCTGGGAAATTCTCTCTGAATGTTGAAATCACTTCCCCTTTTAAAGCATTCAACTGATTGGATAAAAGTGTCATCCATTGCTGACGCAATCTCCCTGATTGATGCAAATGTAATTAGTCATCCACGCAGTAAACTTACTGGTGATCGAAGTCCATAAATGCTCTTGTATTACAATTAGCCCAGTGCTTGCTGGACCTAACACCTGGACACAATTACCTGGCCTAGTTGACACATTAGCCTAACCATCACAGTAAGTAATTCCAAGTACAAGGAATTCCTGGCCTCTCTGATAGATAATCTATAAATAACAATTTGGATGGTTCTTGTTCTATTACATAATGCTCACAGGGATCCAGAAAAGTAACACCTAGCCAAATAACCAATTTATTAAGGACTTTGTAAGTACAATGCCTTCGAAGTAGCAGAGTTTTTCCAGCAAGGCAGTAATTCTGTAGCTCATCAGAGAGGCTAATGATATAAATTTAGAAGTTCCCTACACAAACTTAATAATAAAAGTGGTAGCAATGGATAGGATGACGCATAGAAAGGACAGAGCAAGAACAAAAAGGACTCAAGGCAAACCTCTCTGGATCAGTGGCTCTCAGATTTTAGAAAACTTCTTAAACTAAACAGAATACCAGGTTCCATCCCCAGAAAGTCTGATTCAGAATGTTTGGGGTGGGCCCAAGCAAATGGCTTTTGTAATAAGCATTCCAGTGATCCTGAAGCAGATGGTCTGCAGACCAGCCTTTTCCAAAACACGAACCTAGACCATACATGCATACAATCATAACGGATAGGAAACTCCATAGGAAAAAGAATTATGCCTTACACTTCTGTATATCATCTCACAACTCCCTGCATACACAGCTGTTCTATAAATATGTATTGACAAAAATGAATAAAATATACATGATAATTCTGTAGATTCAGCTAACGGCAAGCCCTTTCTGTTCTTTAAAAGCTGCAAATTCAGTCAAAGACTCTAATGTTGTCTTAAGTAACTCAGACTTAAGATTTAGGAAAGTGTACTAGAAGAGAAGGGTGGATATCTGAATTGATAACCATTATGCATATAAAGCACACAGCACAGTGCAGGCACATATGGTTGATAAATAAATGCTACTTCTCCTTCATTTCCTCCTTTTTTAATACCAGTTGACCCACTGACTTTATCCTAGAGCAAAACACTGAAGAAAGTGTTGATTTGTCAGGGCTGTTATGGCAAATACCACAGAACTGGCTGGCTTTACCAGGAATTTATTGTCTTAGTTGCAGAGGCTAGAAGCCCAAAATTAAGGAGTCAGCAGGTTTGGGCCTTCTCAGAAGTCTGTAGTGTCCTGGTGCTGGCTTGCGGGCAATTATCCCTACCACGATGGCAACGTGTCTTCTGTCTCTTCCTCTGGCATCTACTGAGGGACTATTTGCAAATTTCCTCTGCTTATAAGGACATCAGTCATATTGGACTAAGGCCCATCCTAATTCAATTTGGCATCATCCAAACAGGATCCTGAAAGATCCTATTACACAAATGATTTCATGCCCACAGGACTTGACCATGTCTGTGTGGAGGGCATGATCCAATCTACCATAAAGTTTGAGTTTTTATCCTAGTTTATATCCACCTGAAAGATAGTAAAAGAAGCTAAGTCAGGTAAGAAGTTATCTTACTTAGAGCTGACAGAAAGTCTGTGAATTTTTTTATTGTTTTTCTTAAAATGGCCTAAAATAATTACTTATGTTTGAGCCAAAATTTTTTCCCATGGAAATTCATTTATAAAATTATGATAATAAAAGTCATTGTAATTTGGCAATTATAACTGGAATTACAATGAGAAAGAGATTAAACATTCATATCTTAACTTTGGATACATTTCAGGAAAGCCTCAAATGAATAAAATGAGGTAAAGTGATAGTGAGTAAGGAAGAAAGTTAGTGAGCAGATGCAATTCTGCACACCCGTATGTGCTGGTTTTCCAGGGTGTACCCACCCCCCCACACCCCATCATTCCCAGCTGCTGCTACAACGAGAGTTCTCTCCACAGCTCCCTTTCAACATGTGTGTCCCCTAGATGAGACTCAGTAACAAATATTTACTCACTACCTACTGTTCTGTAATTCAAAAGCTCCTCTCTGGATGACAAGGAAGTACTTTGATAGACAACAGCACAACAAAGGCAACAGATTTTTCTCAGAACAAGGTGATGTGGTTGCTCAAGTAAATTAATATTTCTCACTTCCAACAATTCTTCTGGTAGGAACATGGTTCACACACCAATAAAAATAGAGAAGGATGGAGGGGTGTCAGTGGATGACAGGTTGGGGAGAGGAGTTTCACATTTGTCAAGATACGATTACACTGCAAGCTCTTTATTTTCAAGAGAAAAGGTCAGAAGGTGACCTAAGTCATGCCTTCTGCTCTCAAAAAGCTTAAAATGTAACTGAAGAACCAAGACATATACTTAGAAAATCTAAAAAAAAACAAAAACAAAAACTCAAATTGTTCCTAATAGCCAGAGAAGTCCAACATAAATATTCTTTATATAACCATAAAATTGAAACAATGAGAAAAAGTGCCAAAAAAACATGATTTGGCTGTGTAAAAGCAATGATTATAATAGCTTATATAAACCACGTCTGCTTAATTTTCACCACCCGGCAGCACAATGCCGTATTATTAACTATGTAGCAGATAGTCTTATTTTATGTTTTGCTTGCGTACAACCCATTTTTTTTCTCAGAATGGCTCAAACCAAGTTTATTGATCAAATAGTTTAGCTGTCTTTCTTTTCATATCCTGAAAATATTTATATATCTTCACTTCAAAAACTGATGCTGGAGCAATTGGACATCCATAGAACAACAAAAGAAACTTGACCTAAACCTCACACCGTATATAAAATTTCACTCAAAAATGGGTCGTGGACTTAATATAAAATTATAAAACTTTCAAGGAAAAACAAAACAAACAAACAAACAAAAAAAAACAGGAGAAAATCTTTGGCTTCTAGGGCAGAGTGAACATTTTTAAGACCTGAAATCAAAAGCATCATTCATAAAAGGAAAAAGTGATAAAGTGGACCTTATCAAAATAAAAACTTTTGCTCTTTTAAAGACTCTGTGAAGAGTATGAAAAAAACAATAAAGACTATGAGAAAATATTTGTATTTGTAAATGTGAATAAGATCTGTGGATTGTGCTAATACAGGTACCTGATTTTGTTATCACACTGTATAGTTACACAACATGTCACTTTTGGAGGCACCTGGGTCAAGGGTGCACAAGATATCACTGTACATTTTTTGTGGATGACATTCCTATGAATTTAAAAATAAAAAAAAATTTTTTTTTAAGTCTATTTGAGAGTGGGTTATATATACTTCAGCCTGAAATATGTTTTATTCAAAAGAACTGAAATCTAGCAAAGGTCGACAATTCGCAACTTGTGAAATCTTTAACAATGCTCACCTGAGGTGGAAAGGCATTCTCTCCAACTCCGTGTTTATTCAGCTGTAACTGCAAAAGTTGTTATTGTTGCTGCTGTCATTATTATTTTACTTCATTTTCCAAAGTATTACTCTGACAGGTACCATAGAAATTGAATAAATAATATGATTCCAAATATATATAGTAATTACCATTAAACAATGTTATGAAAATATTTCCCTTTTTCTCCCATTAATGTAATACAGACTGAACATTCAGTTTTTAAGACTAAATGATTAGTATTATTAAAAAGCTGAATAAAGTAAATTATAGAGAAAAGGAGATATACTGCCACTAGAGAGCTATTACTGTCTCAATATATAAAGTATGCTGGCAAGAGTATTTTCAATTTCTTTAGAATTCGTCTACTGTGAATAATAATACTAATGATAATTGTTAGTACTTATAAAGGAATTACCATAAACCAGATACTGTGCTGAGCTCTGGAAGTGGCTCATCTTACTTAACACTCACAACAACCCATGAGGTAGATATTATTATTAAAGATATAAAAAATAGGGAGATGAAATAATTTGTCTGTGGCCACATCTCTTAGAATGCCAAAGTTCATGCTCCAACCACCAGATATCCTGCCCAGAGCCCCTCTCACTGCCCATCTCCCATATCACTACTGCCTTAACATCCCCCAGAGAAAGGATCCCCAGGGACACTCTGAAAATGAGAGAGGAATTAAGGATGCTTGCTTCTAACGGGCTGATGGGGGTTAATCTGACACTGAAAACTATAAGGACCAACCAGAGTAAGTAATAATATCAACAGTGATCCCAATTATTATGACTGTATTAAGCCACCAAAATCAATATTAAAAACCAAACTGACAGGAATGAAGTTGTACTCTAAGTCCATTGAGAAACCTCAACCAACTGAGCAGAGGAAGCAGCCATGATAAAATAAACCCAATAAAATCAACGAAAATGGCCACAAGTTTCAAGAAAGCAAGGCCAGTTCACAGGAATTAGAAAGTGATCATCTGAAGTGGTTATTATCTAATTTCTAATTTCACTTTGACTGAGTATTTCATTTCTGTCAATCCAGTTCAAGGATCCCTTTTGAGTATTTCCTTTTTTTTTTTTTTTTTTTTTTTTTAAGGAGAGGCTCTGATTCCAAAACTATGTACAGAAGATGCTCCTCTTCCCATTAATACACTCAGAATATTGAACATGTTTCTTAAATCAGCAGTTTTGCAAGTCCTTTAAGTTTTTAAAAATGGAAATAATAATTTAGTTCCCAGTATTATGAAAATGAATACCTTCCAGGCAGCACACTATGGACTGTTTCTATTCTAGCCACTAGGAAATCTCCTTATATAATTATTTGATATCCAAAGTGAGTTGCAATTATAAATAATCTGACCTTTAAAAAAAATAGTGCTGAGTCATCCTGAGCTGCTTCTCAGACAGCAGCAAGGACGCTTAAATGACAACACCTGAGGCCTAGGAGCAGGCCCCACCTCCACCACATACGTGCAAAGGCACAAGGCAGGGCTATTGCTGGGGCTACTTTTGACAGACAAATTTGGAGCTGTTAATCCAGAATAAAATACTGGGTTTAGTGAAAACTCAATGTCTGGCAATAAAGACGGACTGACCATATGATTTCAAGACAGCATAGTTAATAACCTAACAAGAAGCAAAATGTAAATATGTTATTTAAACTAAGAGCAACAAGCCAGTACCCAGTTTCCTCCTCTATAAAGGGATAATAGTAGCTAAAAAGTATTTAGTGAAGTGAGCTAAGTGTATTACTAACCTTATAAATTAGCTACTATTATTATTCCATTACAGATGAGGAAACTAAGGCACAGAGAGGGTCAAAAATGTGTCCAAGATCATACAGTCCATCCAGCCAAAGCTACGATTCTAACTTGCCCTTTGGATCCTGAGCCTCCCCTCTTCTCTTCCCCACCTCCCACCCTGCCCCCAAACCATTGTTCCCTGTGCCTCTTGGATTAGTGAATTTGAAACAGTTTATTTTCCTTGAAATCACGGTGCTAATTAGAAAGCACAACAAATTATTGGTTTATTAAACCTAAAGAATATTTATCTTTATGTAAAATCAGATTATCTCAGACTAGATTCTAGAGTAAACAAACAGCAAAAAAAGCAAACATTCAAGAACAATGTATGGGAAACACTTCAAATAGAGGAAGGCTATTCTATAATTTGTTTTCTCTGTAAACTGAGAAAATTTAATTACAGTTACTGGTGATACCAAAGCTGCTAGTCAGAGGCCACATCTTGATGACTAATGCTCTAGTCCTGCTCTTCCAAAAAGGCATCTCTTTGTTACAGTAGCTTAGCCTGTACCCTGACTATCCTCCTATGTAAAAGGTACAGTTTCCAAATTCCTCGTGGTAAATGTACTATTCTACTACCCCCTTTCCACTCATCCTAATCCCTTTTTCTTTTTCAATTTCAGATGCTATATGTGGTTATTGCACACTTAAAATGTGGCTAGTGAGATTAAGGAAGTGAATTTTTAATCTAATTCAAATTAATTCAAATTTAAAAACCAGTACCTGATTCAGTTAATGGAAACTTGTGTCAACTATGTTTAAAACATCTTGAATATGCAAATTTGCCTTTTCAACTCTAAATTTTATGAAATCTAAAAATAGATCAAGTATTTCTGATGAAAATTTATTGTCTGAATTGAGACATGCTGTAAGTGTAAAATACACATCAGATTTCAAATGCTCAGGGCAATAAAAAGTATAAAATATATTAGTTTCCTAGCTGCTAAAACAAATACCATAAATGGGTTAGCTTAACAAGAGGAATTTATTGCTCATGTTTTCTGAGGCTTCCTCCCTGGGTCAGTATCTTCTGGCTGGCCAGCAATCTTTGGGGTTCCTTGGCTCTTCCTTCACATGGCAATGCACATGGCCACGTCTTCTCCTTTCTCTTCCACATTCCATTGACTTCCAGCTTCTTCCTTCTTCTGGGGCTTCTCCTTACATGTCCAGTTGCTTTTGTTTTTAAAGATTTCAGCCAAATTGGATTAAGGCCCAATCTCATTCAGTTTTGGTATGCCTTAACTAAAAATATCTTCAAAGGTCTTATTTACAAATGGGTTCACGCTCACGGGACCAGGGGTTGGGACCTGAACATACCTTTTATGGGGGATATGACTCAATTCCAAACATAAAATAGTTAATTAATAATTTTTATATTAAGTATCTGTTGAAATACTTTGGATATATGAATTAAATATATTATTAATATTAATTTCACCTGTTTCTTTTTACTTTTATAAATGTGGTATGATACTTTGAGGGTTTGATGGACCCCAGGAAAAAGATCATGTTCTTAGAGCAAATCCATTCCTGTGGGTGTGAACCCTTTGATTAGATTACTTCAGTTAAGGGCCTTTTATTAGATCACTTCAGTAAGGCGTGACCCAGGGTGGCTCTTAATCCTCTTTTGGAGTCCTTTATGAACGGGATAAATACAGAGAGAGACACACAGAGAAAAAAAAAACACAGGAGCACAGAGGAATCCACAGAAGCTCAGAAAGAAAGCAACAGATGGAGCAGCCAGAAGCTGAAAACAGCAGAACCCAGAGGAGAAGGCAGAGACCAGAAGACACAGCCATGTGCCTTCCCATGTGACAGAGAAATCCAGGATCGCCCACAGCCAGGCTTCCAGGAGAAAGCATGCCTGATAATGCCTTGATCTGGACACTTTTCTCAGCCTTGGGGCTGTAAACTTATAAATTAATAAATCCCCATGGTAAAAGCCAACTCATTTCTGGTATATTGCTTTCAGCAGCTTTTAGCAAACTAAAACATGTGGCTACTAGGAAATTCAAAATTACATATGTGGCTCATATTATATCTCTAAAGGACAGTGATGGTCTAGACCATTATGTGAAAGGGAGAGAGAAAGGGAGAAAGACTTTCCATCTTGTTTGGGCTATTGGTTTTGGTGGGAGTCTCTTTGTTACAGCTGCTTAACCTGTACCCTGATTATCCTCCTATGCAAAGGTACAACTTCCAAATTGCTGGTGGCAAACATACTATTCCACTTCACTCTCTCCACTCATCCTAATTGCTTTTTCTTGTTTTATTCAATCTTGGATGTACAAATTGGATTAATAAGAATCTTTGAGATGAGATACAGTCACATCACTGTGCCATGCATGCAGCCCTCATTCACTCATCCTCATTTTTAATGTTGTAATAAGAACCAAGAACCCATCAATCAATGCAAAATTAGACTCTGAGAATAACTTATCCACCCAAATGGTCCTCCCTATCTCATCTTCCTGCCTTGCTGCTACTGAGGTAACAACCATTCTAAATCCTGTACTCAACATACTATTGCTTTCCTTTATTTATACTATCATCTCATCTATATGTATTCCTAAAAAGTATGGTTATGATGGCTTTTAAAATTATAGAAAAGGGTACTATATGTAATATTTTTAGAAAGTTTTCATTTATTATTGTGATGGTTAATTTCACAATAATTAGGTTACAGTGTCCAGTTTTTTGGTCAAGTACTGGCCTCCTTGTTAACTAATGTGAGGGTATTTCAAGATGGGGTTTGCATCTATAATGAATCGATTGCATCTAAAATCCACAAAGAAGATGCCCTCAGCAATGTGGGGAGTCTCTTTAGCCAATCAGTTGGAGGTCTTAAAAGCCATAAAATGAATATTTCTGAGGTCAGAAGAGGAATTTGGACTTGATCAGCTTTGGTTCTTGCTGTATTTCTAGCCAGTCAGCTTCCCCTGGAGAATTCAGACTAAGGACTGCATTTGAGTTTCCAGCTTGTGTCCTACCCTTCAGAGTTTGGACTTGCTAGCCCTCATGGCTGTGTGAGCCAATTCCATATATAATATATCCTGTTGGTTCTGCTTCTCTGGAAAACCCTACTACCAATATTATATTGCAAAAGGTCATCTATTTTGCAGTTATTTCATTATAATACATTTTGGCTGTGGCATGTATTTCATAAGGTAAAAATGCTACAGTCAAGTCATCCACTTTTCTGTCAATGGACATTTGGGTTTTTCCCCACATTTTTGATCTTGTGTACAGTGCTACCTTGAGCATTTCTGTACCCATTTCTTGATGCACATATGCAAGAATTTGTTTGATGTATATACTTAGGAGTAAAGTGCTCTTGTAGGAAATGTGACTGGTCAATTCTACGAGATAATGCCAGACTGTTTTCCAAGGGATTCGTGCCAATTTACTTACCCACTAGCAGTGTATGAGGGTCCTGTAGATCTATATCTGTCCCAGCACTTGAAATGAACAAACATACCCAATTGAATGGGTATAAAACAGTATCTTGTTGTGGCCTTAACTAGTATTTCCCTCCAAATCACAAATGATGTTGGATATCTTTTACGTATTTCTTAGCCATATGTGTTTCTTTTTCTATAAAATACCCATTCACATCCTGTGCCCACAGTGAGTTGTTCATGCTTTTCTTCTTGAATTGTAGGATTTCTTTATATATTCTACTAATCCTTTCATCTTTTTTATGTCTAGTATAATGAAATCCCATGTACCCATCACTCAGTTTCAAAAATGATCAATTCATGGCCAATTTGTTTCATCAAGACGTCTAGCTATTTTCCCCTTAACCTCCCAAAATTATATTGAAGCAAATATCAGGCATCATATAATTTCATTAAGGTCTCTTTAGATAAACAAAATTCTTAATTTTAATATAGTCAAATTTGCCAATCTTTTTATATATTAAAGCTTTTGGTGTCTTAAGTAATCTTCTCTGAAGACTGAAAGTCTAAAAACACTTAGGATATCCTTTCCTATTCCCAAGTTTAAATGTCTTACAGTTTTCTTTTTCACAATTAAGTCTTTGATCTATTTAGTGCTGATGTTTTTTTTGCAAATGGTAAGCAGTATGGATCCAATTTCATCTTTTCTCCTAAGGATAACCATTTATTTTTTACTCCATTTACTGATAAGTTCCTCCTTTTCCTACTAATTTGACTTATGTCAATGTTTTAAATATGTGTGGGCATGTTTCTGGGGTTTTTATTTTATTCCACTGCCCCAGTATCTGTACCATACTGACTAAATTTCTATAATTTCATAACAAGTCCTAATATATGCTAGTACACATCCCTCCTCCTTATCTTAACCTAATAAATATTTTCAAGGTCAAATTCAGATTTAACAAGAAAACTTCTCTGTGTTCCTTCTTCTCTTATACCTGTTGTACTTGGTAGGCAACTACCATGCTCAATCCCACTCCGTTTTATATTGCTGTCTGTTTTAGTTTGCTAAAGGCAGCCAAGGCAATATACCAGAAATGGGTTGGCTTTTACAATGGGGATTTATTAACATAAAAGCTTACAGTTTTGAGGCAAAGAAAAATGTCCAAATCAAAGTATCATCAGGAGATGCTTTCTCCCTGAGCTGCAGCTGTGGGCAATCAGGCACATGGCGGCATCCACTCGTCTCTCCTCTCTCCTCCAGGCTGCTTTCAGCTTCTGGCTTCAGTGGCCTCCTCTCAACCTCTCTGTTCCATCGAGTTCAGCTTCTGGCTCCCAGGGCCTTCTCTCAGTTTCTAGGAGTTTTTCTCTGTGTCTCTGCGTGTTTCTCCTCTTTATAAAGGACTGCAGTAAGAGGATTAAGACTCACCATGGGTCACACAATCTAATTAAAGGCCCTTAACTGAAGTAATTTAATTAAAAGATCCCATCTACAACAGGTTTACATGCACAGAAATGGATTAGCTCTAAGGATATGATCTTCTGGGGTCCACCTAGCTTCAAAAGTCACACGCTCCCAAACATGTTCTGTGGGCATTGGGTACATACCTAGTATAAGAACCAGTAAACTTGCTGGTCCCAGAGGGTACGCTCAATGAAACTTATGCTTAATGAAATTGTTTTATGGCTAATAATGAGTACAGAAGTGTCTCCACTGTGGCCACTAAGAGTGCCAAAGCTTTAGTTGAGATTCATGGCTTCTCCCTAACTTTTAGCTGAAACATAATAGTGCAAAGGATTCAGCACTGGAAAAAGTGGGTAAACTGTTTCTTTATGTACAGTTGATCCTCATGGTAGTTATGTCCTATAAAGTCACCAAAAACACTGAAATAGCGAATATTGAACCATTACTCCTGGGGGAAATACAGGGTTAGGTTCCTGTGAGCCTCAGGTCATAACGTTTTTGTTAACCAATCAATACATAGCCTACTTTTATCTGTGTTTCTGTTTAAAGACATCTTATTTAATACATATTGTTGATTTGTTAACATTGAATTCACAGCCAACAGCGCTATAAGTCATGCCTGAACGAAGCTTATCTAACACACGTTTTCGACTTAGGGCATATGGCAGCCACTAAGACAGCACTTCAGCACTAGGCTTGGGGGCTATTTTAAATAACGAATTCACCAATAAAAAAGCACAAAAATGCAAAAAAAAAAAAAAAAAAAAAAAAAAAAAAAAAGTGGCACTAAATATAGCATGAAAAGAACACCTGTTTAGAGTACAAGAATTGAAACAAAAAGGCAGAGCATCAGGAAGCGAATGTGGCTCAAGGAACTGAGCTCCCACCTACCATGTGGGAGGTCCCTGGTTCGGTTCCTGGTGCCTCCTAAAGAAGACAGTGAACTGACGCAGAGGGCAGGCACAGCAAGCCGACACAGCAAGCTGATGCAACAAGATGACACAACAAGAAAAACACAATGAGAGACATAACAGAAAGCAGGGAATAGAGGTGGCTCAAGTGATTAGGTGCCTCCCTCCCACATCGGAGGTCCACAGTTCAGTTCCTGGTGCCCCCTAAAGAAACAAGGAAGATGAATAGACATAGCAAGTACAAACAATGAGGAGGTGGGGAGAAATAAATAATAGAAGAAAAAAAAAGGCAGAGCATCATCTTGTTTGACCTCAGCTGGGAACATGCACATGAAGCAACTCAAGTCTTTTGCTGCTCTGTGCATGTACTCAATTGATCAAAAATGTATCGTGATGGGAAGCGGCTGTGGCTCAATCAGTAGGGCTCCCGTTTACCATATGGGAGGCCCCGGGTTCGGTTCCCGGGGCCTCCTGGTGAAGGCAGGCCCGCCCGCATGGCGTGGTTGGCTGACCCAGCGAGCACAAGCAGCAAGGGGGGGATAAATGAATAAATAAAAATAAAATCTTAAAAAAAAAAAAAAAAAAATGTACCATGAGTATTGATTTTGGAGTTACAAATAAATCACAGTGAGTAGGCAAGTACATAAACATAGAATCTGTGAATAATGAGGACTGACTATACATATGGAAGTCAAATTTCTCCTGAAAGAGTCTAGGAAATAGTTATTCTATCACTTACTCAAGACATAAGTACATCCCAGGCACCATACTAGATGTTAGAAATAACATGAATAAAAGAAAGTTCATAATCTCAAGGATCAAAAATCTACAGGGGAGACACACTTGGAAAGAAATAATAGCAACTGTGGAATTCACACTAGACACAATGGTAGAACAAACAAGACAGCAATCAACTAGGAAAATCAGAAGACTGACTGATGCCCCTTTTCTGATGCCCAACTCCTATAAAAGACATCCTTTTATAAACACCTTCTCTCCCAAATTCTTGTGCTTCCAATGGGCAAGGAGATCCTCTAAAGAACAGAAGAATTTTGCGTATTGTGCTAGTTATTCTCCACTTGCCTACTGCACTCAGATCCTGTCTAACCTTCTCTACCCTTCTTTGGACTCCAGGAAGCTAACTTCTATAAAATGCATTATGTAGGGTCCCTTGTCCTTTAGCTTCCAGATGGATTTGGCCAACAAAAGGACCCAGCAGATCAGAGAGGGAGGAGAGAGAGATCCGGGTATTCACATGCCCCCACCTCCCCACCTGCTGCTGTCCCAGCTTGTAGCTGTATCTATAGCTACAGCTCTATGGCCACTGCTCTCATTGGGTCCCAGTATTGCCAATTCCACCCTTGCTCCGTTTAATGGTTGCCACTGTTGCTAGTCTGGCATGCTTTACCTTCATGTATGGGTTCCCTGAACCCTGCCCTCACCTCTTTTCAGTAATTCCTTTATTAAATATTCTACAGGTAAACCCTTAGGATGTATCATCTCTTACTACCAAGACTGTGACTGAAACCATGGTTTTCTGGGACTACAAAATCCAATCTCCAGAAAATATCAAGAAAAGTTTAAGTTTTCAATGAGCCTGAAATCTGGGCAATATCATCACTGTCCAACATTTATTGAGTGACTACCTTGAATAGCACACTGTATCAAGTACTTGATGCCCAATTTCAATTACAATAAAATTTGCCCAAAAAAGGGAGATCTTTAGGGCAGTTCTGGGTATTTAAGGAGTCACAGGCTTTTTTTTTTTTTTTTTTTAATATAATGGGACAAATTAAGCACCTGACTGACAATTCTGAAGGTAGAGAATAGCCAGCTCCTGTTATCCCCAGACAGGCTTTCATCAGGGGCTACACAATGATATCTTTCCACCCCAGTCTCTAGTCTGCTTATTAAGGCAGCTAAAAAATGTCACCTGTTGTAATAACCATCCTGCATATTTGCTTTGTTTAAAAACAAAACTGCCTTTAACTACACTAGTTTCAAGTCTATAGCAGCTCTGATTCTTGAAAGTAACTAATGAAATTGTGTCATATGATTCTGAATGGTATCATACTGATTCCAAGAAAACCACTCATAATTCACTCAGACTATAATGGGGAGTCCAAGAAGAAAACAATGTTGGTTCCTTAAAGCAGAGTTGCTCAAACTATCACATATGTAAGTCTGTGCCAGTGGGAATATATTCTTACTGTGTTGTTACAGAAAATCTTCACCATTCTTTTTCTCCCCTGATATTTTCTTGGCTGTGGATATTTTTCTAAACATGACATTTATATCTTCATTCTCAGTGCCCTTCGGCTTCCTCTGTGTCAGTTTTCTTATGCATAAACCATTTGCTCTTCTTGAATTATTATTTGGAGTTCTGCCACTTGCTTCAACGCAGCTTTCTCTTCCGTTCCTATCTCTCTTCTATCCCTGTTCTTTTGATTCCCTTTTCCTTTATTGTCTCCCCCTCCTGAGTTCATCTTTGGATAAGGCATAAGCTCATCTCCTCCCAATATCAGCAAAGTGTTCTGAAATCGACAGATAAACTTCTGCTGCTACTCTAAGGACAGAATTCCTGCCTTCAGATGTGGTGTCCCCACTGGGACTTGGGTTCTCCTTTGGGCATTTGGTCAGAAGCAAGTGAGGTTGCCCAGGCAACCACTCCAAATTGTCCTAGGACGCCTGGCAAGCATGTTTTCCACAGCCTAATGTGAAGGTCACACTAGTCAACCATGTGGCAGTCAACCATGTGGCAGTTAAAGGCGCCGTCTGTGCAGTTAGCCAAGGGCTCGGGGAACATCCATCAAGATGAGCTCAATAACATTTGCATAGTCATAAAAGTGTCAGGCTCCTAAGGCCAGAAGAATCTACACAAACAGACCATTTCAAAGAGCCAAAGAGTCTAGATTTTAAAATCTATAACAATAGGTGAGAGTGCTAAAATCATTAAAAAGCATACTTTATAAACCTACCAGATGGAATCCAATCACTTAGCTGATGAAAACACTTGAGTTCTCAGTTCTCTCAAATGCTTGAGACACAGTTTTAACCCAAGGCAAGGCAATAAACCGAAGGGTCTGGAGAAAGTCACGCGATGCCCTTTTACATATATAATTTCCTTAGATCAGAAGTGTTTAAAATGCTATTCTCAAATAGCAAAACCCAATATTGAAATAAAATGCCCACAGCCACTAAATTAATATAACATCTGACTAAATTTTCATTTAAATTCCAATCCAACAGGAAAAATATCTACCTCAAGGTAGAGAAGAAATCCATGCCCCAATGCACTGTGTACTCAAAAAACAATAAGCCAAAAAGAGTAATACACCCATAGAAAAAATGAGAATAGAACATGAACTACCTAATTTACCACAAAATTCAAATGCCCAGGACAATAAAGAAAAATGCTCAGCCTGGACAGACAAAGATGCAACTTAAAACAATATGAAACCATTTTAACAGATTGATTTAAAAAAAAAAAAAATGGAACAAACTTTCAAGAGAGCAACCTGATAACAAGTCTCACAAGTCTTCAACATATGTAATGCTTTGAGCTAATAATTCTACATTTAGAAATTGATCTTAAGCATATAATCAAACAAGTGCACAATCATATGTATAGATGTTCATCACACTATTGCTTATTATAGCAAGAAATCAGGACACAACCTATGTGTCCAGTAAATCTCTACAGCTATTCTAAATAAAAATATAAATATATTTCTACTAATATGGAAAAGTGGTTCAAATACTTCCTCTGGTTGAGATCAGGGGGTAAGAGGAGGGAAGGGTTTATAAAGCAGCATGTGTAGCATGACTCCATTTTTGTGAAAAATATAAGCAAATAAATAAATGTAAATAATTTATAGAAATAAATATCCTAGAGAGAAAAATCTGGGAGTTTAACACCCAAGAATGTTTTTCACTAGATAATGAAATTATGGGAGTTTTTTTTTTTTTTTTCTTTTGGGGGGTTCTATTTTATTTTCTTTTTTCTTGCCATGAGTATATGCTATCTCTTATAATAGAATTTATTTTTCCCCTCTAATTATATATATATATATATATATATATATATTTTTTTTTTAAGATTTATTTATTTATTTCTCCTCTCCCCCTCTTCGTTGTTTTTACGCTCGCTGCTTGCTCTCTGTGTCCATTCGCTGTGTGCTCTTGTTTCTTCTTGTCATCTCTTTAGGCAGCACCGGGAACCAATCCTGGGACCTTCCAGAGTGGGAGAGAGGTGCTCAATCTCTTGCGCCCTGGTCTGCTGTGTCTCTTACTGTCTCTCCTCTGTGTCTCTTTCTGTTGCATCATCTTGCTGCGTCAGCTCTCCGTGTGGGCCAGCTTGCCTTCACCAGGAGGCCCCAGGAATCAAACCCTGGACCTCCCACATGGTAGACGGGAGCCACATCCACTTCCCGTATTGATTTATTTTTATTAGAAAAGTTGTAAACTTTGTTAAAAGAATTTGTAATTAATTTTCATGCATACCGAGATTCTGTTTTATTTTCTCGGCAAAGTGTTGCTTTAGGCCAAGCTTCTTAAATCTTTTGGCACTATCTGAGTCTCTACAAAGTAGAGTACAAAAGGTTTAAGGATGGCTATGGGTTTAAGCAGATGGATGGACAAGGGATTAAATGACACCAGCAGCATCAATTCCCAGAAGTCAGGCCAGTGAACCGGGAAAGCCAGCCTGGGGTTGGCTCCCTGACACACTCACAGAATCAGAACCTTCTGGGGTTTGATGGGAACATGCTGCAGACTATCACCGGTTACAGTCTCCATAAGGGTGATTTCTTTAACAGATTCCTTCTCTTCTTCTTCTCCATTCCCAATGCTTCCCACAGAAAGGGAGAAAGGAGAGAACGTGAGCCTGTGCACTTTCAGATATAGCCTCAATGGTGGTTTACTCCAGTGGGAACGATTTAAATGCTGTGTGTCAGAGAGGAAATTTGATGGTACAGATTTGGGCTCAGGAAAGCAAAACCTCTCATTTGTACCTCTTCCACCAGGTAAAAGTATTCAAAGCTTGCTACTTAGTTAACATCGATTGTGAAATCACCCCCATTCCCTACCACCCTCAAAACACATGGCTGTTGAATGAATCAATTACCGCATGAGTATCACTCACAAACCAAAGCCACATCTTTACAAACTCAATGAACATCTCTGTAGGAATAGATTGTACTTGACTGATGAACAGCATTCATTTTAATTCTCAAACTGAGGATCAGCAAAAGTCATTGTGGGAATATTTAGAAATTTATTACTTGGGAAAGACGACGCAAGCACGCACACACCCCAAACGGGTTTAGGACCAAATAATTAATCTTAGAATTTAACTTACATTTCCAAAACATTCTGCTCATCACTTCATATACCCTTATGACATGCTTTTTTTTAGCTCCATTCAATAATGACACACATTTTTAAAAGCTATATATGAACTTTACGATGAGGAGTATTATGTACTTATTGGGTGTTTATTCTAGTCATGTTTCTACCCTACAATAAAATAGTTTACAACACACCACACCCACCTAACTTATTTTTATTCAGGTTTACATTTCCTCTTTCTTTTCTTTTTATTTTCTCTCTCTCTCTTTGTAAGGCATTTGCTAAGTGGCCATCTCTAAACTGCACACAATCAAGACTTCCAGAGACTGTTTTGCAGTGGTTAGAATTTACAGTAGATATGAACAGTCTAGTTAAAATAGCCAAGCTTCACAACACAGGGGAAACAAAAAGCTTCTTTACCACAGAGAGTCCTTGAGCAGCTTTGGCAAGCTGAAGAGTCAAGTATCTCTGAACTAAGCCCAGCAGAAAGCCAGTATTCTGGAGCAAAACCTGGCTTAACAGTTATCCCACAAGAGCAATTTTTTTCAGATGCCATCACTGTGCAGCCACATGCCAGCAATATCTTCTTACTGCATTTTCCCTTGCAGTGTCTCAGCAACATCCTAAAAATCCAAAATTTATGTAAAAATCCCCCTTTAGGAGATAATCAGCAACATAAGCAGAACTATAATTGATGGAGTACAGCTGTGTATCCAACTCAACTGATAATGCTTCTGCAACATTACATGTTACTTCCAAAAGAAAAATAAGTCTTAATTTCTGTATTTTTCTCTATGTATTAATCAGCTAAAGGGGTACTGATGCAAAATACCAGAAATCAGTTGGTTTTTATAAAGGGTATTTATTTGGGGTAGAAGCTTACAGTTACCAGGCCATAAAGCCTAAGTTACTTCCCTCACCAAAGTCTGTTGCCACGTGTTGGAACAAGATGGCTGCCAATGTCTGCCAAGAGTTCAGGCTTCCTCTTCCTCTTAAGGCTCTGTGGTCCCAGATTCTTCCAATATCACCTGTAAGCAGGGATAAGTCTCATCTCTCTCCCAGGGGACTGTTCCTCTCCAGGCTCAGCTGCTCTGTTCTCTGCACAAGGTCAGCTGTAGACTATCAGGCAAACAGCTCATTTCTCTACCAGGGGCCTCTGCCATGTCCTAATGGAGCCTTCTCTCTTTCCTCACATATCTGCTTCTCTGTATATTTACTTCCTGGGGCTCCAGCATTAAAACTCTAACTTTCTCTTCTGCCATGTCGTTTTCTCTGTGAGTCCCTGTCCACCAAGGGGGTGGGGACTCAACGTCCTACTGACATGGCCCAATCAAAGCCTTAATCATTATTTAATCAAGTAAAAGTGAAACCTCTGAATCCAATCCAATCTAATATGCCCAGAGGAACAGACCAGTTCAAACATAATCCAATATCAATTTTTGGAATTCATAAACAATATCAAACTGCTACACTGTATAAAATAGAATAATGATGTGCTATGAAAAATATTGTATAAATAAAATTTCAACTTCCAATAAGAAGTTTGCTCTCATTTTTTCAAGTTTTTGTTTTGTTTTGTTTTGTTTTTTAATAGCAGAGGATATATTTCCAATTAATACAAGGTAATCAACTAGTGCAGAAAATTTGGTTTCTCAAGGCTTTGCCAAACCTATTTTCACATTCCTGGCATGCCCATGGTCAGGCTCATAGGCTTCATGAGATGACTGCATCTTCTATCTAACATCCCCAGCCTCTTTCCCAGACACTCAAAATCTTAAAATTTTCAGAATTAATCACATTTTCATGTTTGTAAAATCTCCAGACTACTAGTTAAAATGCCCTAGTAATGCCAGGTAGTACTAGTTAGTAGGACTTCCTACTCATGAAATAAAATCTTCAACCTTAAACCTTCTCTTTAAAAGCACAGTCGGGATGGCCACTTATAGCAGCAATAAATTCAGTCCTACTCAGGTCAAAGAAAAGGGAAATTAATGTTTGCCTGGGTTTCAGGAAAGTACTTGAAATAGCATTGCTAAAGTGGCAGTTGTGGTGATGATGGGAATGATTATTGAATTTAAACCTCTCCATCCTGCTATTATTTGTTGTCTACAATTCAGGATATTGAGGATGACTTGTCAAAATGTGAGACATGCCCTAATTAGGAGCAATTGCTCCTAATTGCTCCTGACATGTGAGGTTTACCACAGCAACCTCTGAATATGAAATGAGTCTTGGATTTAATAGCATGTAATCATTCCTGTTACACTCCAAAAGGAGAATCTTGCTGGAAAAGGGTCCAATGGGAAGGCTTTCAGCAGTAACGTGCTGATTATAAATAATTACTTGCCGAGACCCAGCCATTCAGACTATGATATATAATTCAGCTTCCTCTCCCCCAGAAGGTAGTGTAATAAGCAATACAAGACTATTCCTGGCTCCTCACTGATACTTATCTAAATGTCACCGCTGGCCCCTAAAACATTATCTGTAGAACTCCATTATTATGGAACTATTACCTTTGAGCTATTATATAGCAGGATTGAAGCACTACAGGTTTTGAGGTCCACTTGGGTTTGAAACTTGACTTTGCCCAATTAGCAGCTTTGCTTTTGGGCAAGTTGTTCAATTTTGTGCTTCATTTCTTAATCTATAAAACGGGGATAGAAACATCTACCTCAAAATGCTGTTGCGAGGATTACACGTAAATATAGATTACATGTAAATATAGATAAAAAACAGCCAACACGATTTTGGCACAAAGTAAGCACTCGATAAGTAGTAGCCATTAATAAAATTTCATTTGTTACTAATACTCTATTGCTGTGAGTCTAATTCAGATTGGCCTTCCTCTAAAATAGGGGCAAATTGGCAAGGTACCATTTTATCTAGAATCCTTGAAGCTCAAGCAAAAAAAGGGAAACAAGTCAAAGGAATGGGTAAGGACATGAAACTCCAACAGGGGGAGCGAAGAGGCAGAGGAAGAGAGAATAAAAAGACGAAAGCAAAGAATTATGTACAAGAGAGAAAAATTAAAGTCTGAAAAAAGGAGGAAATCAAAAAGAGGAAAGAAAAGTCAGTGAAGGAGGAAGAAATAGAAAGAAAAAGAGAAGCACAGAAAAGGAAGAGACATCAGGGGAGGAAGATACTCAGGAAGAAAAAAAGGGAAAACCATTTGCATTATTAATCTAGAATACTTACTTCTCTTAGCAATGTTAAGATACTGGAAATAAGACCAAATTATTCCTAACTCAGCATCCTGTCAATAATAGCTTACATTTCTACAGCAATCTCTCTGTTTTTAAATAAGTTCACATATTTGTCTAATTTTGTCCTGAAAAATACCCACCCTGCAAGACAGGCCAGACAGATACTAATAACCCAAATTTACATTTGAGGGCAAAGAATCAAGAGGCTGACTTGTCTGGAGTGCATTACTTAAGCATATCCTACTCATGAAATAAAATCATTAACCTTCAAATCTCCTCTTTAAAAGCACAGTCTGTATGGCCACTTACAGCAGAAACAAATTCAATCCTGATACTCAGATCAAAGAAAAGGGAAATTAAAATTTGCTTGGGTTTCAGGAAGGCACTCACACTTCTGAAACAATTTCAGATTTACAGAGTAGCAAGAACAATACAAAGAACTCCCATGTCTTCCTTACCCAAAAACTCTATTGAAGTTTTGCCAACTATCCCAATAATTTCCTTTATAGGAAAAGGAGCCAATCCAGGGTCATTCATTGTATTCATTTGTCAGTTTCTCAGTCCTTCCTTGAGCTTTATAACTTTTAAAGTAATCTAGTTTAAGATAATTTCAAACTTATAAAAAAAAGTTGTATGAACAGTACGAAGAGCTCCTGTTTCTCCTTCACCTAGTTCTGTCTTCAGTATTTTTCTGAATCATTTGAGAGTAAACTCCACTCCTATATATTACAGTGTGCATTTCCTCCAAATATGGATACTCTCTTATATAACAATCATCTGATTATCCCAATCAGTAACTCAACCTTGATACAATACTGCTATTCAATGCATAAATGCCATCAACCTGTCTCAAAAATGTCTTTTTTTCCTTTCAGGCTCAGGATCCAATCCAGGATCATACAATGCATTTAGTCATCGAGTCTTTTCAGTCTCTGTCAATATGGAACAGGTCTTCAGTCTTCCCCTTTTGCTCTCAACCTTGACAGCTTTAAAGAGTCAAACTTTTATTCTTTTGGATGACATGGATCATGCTCAGTTCTGGTCCATCTGAAGTTTCCTCATGACCATACCCAGACCATGCATTCCTGGCAGGAAAACCCCAGAAATAATGCTATGCTCTTCTTAGTACATCA
This sequence comes from Tolypeutes matacus, assembly GCA_026826555.1. Taxonomy (NCBI): domain Eukaryota; kingdom Metazoa; phylum Chordata; class Mammalia; order Cingulata; family Chlamyphoridae; genus Tolypeutes; species Tolypeutes matacus. Next base: position 120,916 of record JAKSZT010053928.1, read on the forward strand.
CCTCAAGAGGCAAAAGATGTATTCAGCCCAACACTGATGATGTTAACCCTGTTCACCTGGACAAGTTAGTGCCTGCCAATTTTCTCCACCACAAAGTCACCAATTTCCTCTTTGTAATTGGTAAGTATTTTGTGGAGAAACACTATGAGGCTACACCAATATCGTGTTGCTCATTAAATCTTCGTTCACCAACCTTAGCACACACTGCCAACTCCCACCTTAATCAACCATTACCATGCTGTATGCAAAATGGTGATTTTCTATTTCCTGCATTCCTTCTACATTTATTGGTTGGCATTCTCCTGTAAAGAAGAGTTTTCTCTCTCTATCCCCACTTATTTACCCATAGAGACTCACTGAATCCTGTATCATTTCATGGTTTATAATCCATTACTATGATTATTTATTTTGATGCTCCAACTTTCCCAGACTTGGTCAGTGGGAACTCCCTTCCTTTTCAGACAGTAGATTCAGTGAATACAATTTCGAGTATCAAGAGGTATATTCAAGAACATAACTGTGTTTTCTCAATTAGCTTTGGGAGTTATTACACACAGAAATCATTCAAGAATATTAGCCTTCTTTTTTCTGTCCCAGGATCTACTAGCTGACATTCATCTTTAATTATAAACAGACATGCTAAGAATCAACTATCAGTACCTGTATTATCCTTTATACAAAGATGGAAGACCTAAAAAAGAACCTTCAGGACCAAGCACCTCTCTCATCCTCCTCCCTTGGTTCAAGCCATTCCTTAAGAGATCCCATCCAGGCTAGATGTCACTGGCATCTCAAGCAATTATGAGATGGTGTGTGCAACACACCAGGCACAGAGATGGCTCAGTACGTGACAACCATTACCTTTCATCCCCTTCACCTGTCCCAGAGCTAAGCATCCATTCCTCCTCTGGAACCACCCACCTCCATTACTGGTCTTGTCGCAGTACCTATCTTTCCAGCAGGAAACCTCAAAGTCATCTTCAAATCTTCCCTTTCCCTCACTCAATCAATAAACTATGATAGTGCTGGAATCCAGACTCTTTTTTTCACCACTGCAGCCAAAGCCATAGTTCAGGATTCCTGCCATTAACACTCTCTCCTTTCCCCACTTCACCCTTCACACCAGAGTCCCCTTCCTAAATAATATGAACGTGGCACTCCCCAACAAAGAGGACTCTTCTCTCCCTGCAGATTAAAGCTGGACCCCCAGGCTTGGCATTCAAGGCTCTTCACACTCTGAAACCGCATCTCCCTCACCTTCTATACTCCAATGCTACCAAACTCCAGTGCCTGCAATTATTTGTTTACTTATCTCTCTATTCAAAGACCCTGCAAGTCCTGGAAACACAGGTGGTATTCTGCCTCATACTGTATCTCCATTGCCCAGCTCTGTGCTCAGTAAATATTTGCTGTGCTAACAAATAAAAGGGCACCTGTGTAAGACACAGTTGTCTACTTATCAGAAGCACTACACATACTAAAAGTCAATTTTCCTAGATTCACATTTGAAATAATCACACATTTGTTTTGAATAGCAGATTAATGAAGTTATTTGACATACATCAGCAGAATAAAAATCTTTTTATATATGTTATTTCTATAGCAAACAAGAAGTCCAGTGAACAAAATATTTAATTAGCATTTCCAGTTCAGGAAAGATAAAACCCAAAAGCAATAAGCTTTAGGGGAAATAAAGAAGTTAATTCTGCTTTTATATCAAAGGTCTATTTGAAGGTCAGTTTTAAGTATTAACTTGGCTAGGCTGCAGTTTCCAGTTATTCAAACACTAATCTAGGCATTGCTGTGAAGGTATTTTGTAGATGTGATTAAAGTCCATAAGCAGTTGACTTTAAAGTAAAGGAGACCAGATTATTACAGATAATCTGGGCAGACTTGAAAGACCCTACAAGCAGAGCTGAAGTTTCCCTGAAGAAATTCTACCTGTGGACAACAGCTTGTCCCCATTCCTGAGAATTCCAGACTGTCATTCCTGATGGCCAGCCCTACAGATTTCAGATCTGCCCAGCCAGTCTCACAATCACATAAACCAATTCCTTGCAATAAATCTCTAAAATGTAACTCCTGCTTATTCTGTTTCTTTAGTTGAACACTGACTTCTAGAATAAAGGTGAAAATAGGATATAAGAGCTGAACAGCTACCAAAATCTCCTAATTAAGACCTTCACAGTATTGCTTCATTGTCTAGTGGGAAGTGTTCAAGTTCCTAGAACATCAGATACCCCATATTCAAACATAAGAACAAATATACATTAACATGCCACGGTTTCTGTCCAACCACATTCATTATACATTCATTTGGCAAATATTTGTTATGAGAGACACTGAGAATAGAGTGGTGAACCAGACAGGCTCTCATGGAGTTTACAGCCCAGTGGAACAATCAGGCATCAAACCAGTAATTATACAAATACTCAATTATAACAATGATGAGTGTTAGGAAACACAGGACGCATATGGCATATTTAGTAGGGGAATCTAACCAACTGGGAAGAGCTTTTGGAAATGCCACTGAGGAATGATACTATAGCTAAGACATGAAGGATAAATAGGCAGTAGCCAGGCCAAGCATAAAAGGAAGAGCATCTCAGGCAGAGGGAACCATATATACAAAGTCCTTAAGCAAGAAAGGACCTAGATGAATTCAAGCACCTGAAAGACGGCCAGTGAGTCCAGGCTGTTGTGAATTAGGGATGGAAAGCATACAAGATCAACTGACAATGGTAATGAAAGATGTCGCTTTTTAACCTAACAGCAATGAGTAATGACTGCATACTTTTAAGCAGACAGTGACATGGTCAAATTTGTGCTTTAGCATTCCTCTAGCAACTGTGTACAGTTTGGAAAGAGATCAGATACAAGACTTTTGCCCCAGACAGGAGATGATGAGGGCATGGACAAAAGCAAGGTGACAGAGATGGAGAGAAATAACTGGAGGTGGAATCAACAGGATATGGAGTCAAGTTGGACCATTGCCCAACTAGAGAAGGTGAGGAGGGGAGAGGAGGTAGATTTGGGGGAGAACAACGTCGTTCTGTCTTGGGCATGCAAAGTTTGCAATTTCTGCAACATACCCACATGGAGATGTGCATCAGGGATTCAGAAGAGAACTGGGCTGGATAAATAAATTTGGGATTTACTAGCCTAGAGTCAGTATTTGACGATAAGTCAAACGGAGAGAATCTAGAGTGAGAAGAAAATCTAGGTTAAGAATGCTGGCAAGCACTGACATTTTAAATAAGAGCTTCAAGAAAAACATTCAAGAGGTTCATGTTCATACAGTGCACATTCATTTATATAAAAAAAACTTTGCTCTGAGCTATTTTAGTTCTACCTCCACATTCCAAAGGGTGCAGATTTTCACTGAAAAGGAAATAACCAAGTATAAGGGTAACAACTTAGGGGAAAATCCAATTTTAATATATGGGAATAATTTCCAGCTAAGGTGTTTTATATAGTGGATATAAAATATCTATTGACTGTTCGCAATAGTTATTCAGTCTTTGGGTCAAACTGTATTTTCTGAAAAGTCACTTCTTATTAACACTAATGGCTTGGCCTTTTATGTATAATTAGTTCAGGCAATTTGTTGTAAGGCTCACATTCGAACACACTGCTTTAATCTTTTGAAAATAGCTGTGTGTCACATTATTCCAAGAGTGCCTCACTTGAAAGAAAACACTAAAACGACTAGAAGTACTAATTTAAAAAACCTCTAAGAAGAGTGCCTCGGCCTCCAAAAGAATCACACAAATTAGTGCAGGCTCAGTGACTGAAAGAACTTGGACTCAAGGGAAGGACACATTTAAATGAAAATTGCACTTTCTTTCTCAGACTAGCAGTGCTCCTTTCCTTAATCCTTCCCATTAGTACAAGATACGTCAAGGAAAGCTCTACAGTGTGCTGGGTTCAGAGGGCAATTTGTAAGGCGGCCTTATTGTATAAAAACAGGCCCAGCAGAGGTCCCATGGATCCAGCAGTCACAACAGCACGAGGCACAAGTGGGAGCTCAATGAATATTTGATGACGACATTTTTCCTCCCTTGTGTGCTGTTGTTACAATGCAGCCCCCAACTTACCGCTGGAACTTGTGCCACAGAATTGGTTTTCAAGTCTATTACTTGAAACATTTTTCCTGAAATACTGTGTTATAAATAGCCCAAGGCATGTGCTAAGCCATAACAAAGTTTAGCATTCCTACCCACCCTAACTTAGAACAATGCTTTTATGACAAAAAAATATTAAGTTACTATTTGGTATTCCTAGGATACCTCTTTCCTCTGTGGCAGCCCCAGAACAGAGAAGGAAACCATCCTTCCTAGCAGTAGGAAAAGGACTCATCTGACTTCAAGCTGGGAATCTGGACCGAGGGATGATGGTAGGGACAGCAATTGGGAGTTAAGCCTAGCGACTGCCAGCTAAGAGATGCTAATCCAAAGATGACGATGTGGGAGGTACTTCAGAATGGGGTAAAACAAAGACTCAAGCCCTGGCAGCAGGGCTATAAGGACTGGGGGGCAGAGGGGGGGAATGAAGAAGGGAACCTCTAGCAAAATGGTATTAGGCTCAAGTCAGGAAATGAGCAGCCAGTGCTGGAAGGAATCATGTTCTGGCCGGAGTCCTGGGGCGAGAGGAGGTTCTGAGGCCCGGGCCTGCCTAAAAGGTGAGTCCTCGGCAAAATCAGATATTAATCCAAGACCATTCTGTTGGGCCTTCTGCTCATGCTGTCACCCAAAGTCTCTGGAATCATATAAAAAACTATAGCTACTCCCCAATTTGTGCACAGGCATTTCCTCTGCCCAGCCTTGATAGAACTGAGTTGGTGGTTCAGGAACCCTTGATTTCATATCTTAGTCTCACCCCATTTGGACTTGGTAGCTTGGGCCTAGACAACCCTCTTCACACAGTCCATGTCCCTAGCCTCTTGGTCCATGTCAGGACAGACAGTGGTTATTTGTACATCTGGTGTATAAAAGCCATACTATAGCTACACTGCTCTTCCAAAATTGACATCCAAACTCTAAAGGCCATCAAGCCAAATATTCAGAAGATGGCCATCATATAATATCCTTGGATTGAATCATCTACTGGTAAAATCCTTGTTAAAATGCAGATTCTGATACAGCTGGTCTGGGTGGGGCCTGAGTTTCTGCATTTCTAACACATTCCCAGGTGATCCAAAGTTACTGGCCCCAGAACCACATTTGAGTAGCAAAGATTTAGATAGCTGATAAAGGGTTGGTGGTGAAGTCAGTTTTCTATATAGAACTAAGCAAACCACAACCATAAAAGACTATTAAGTCAAAGAAAAACAAAAAATTGTGCCAGAGGAGAAATGTAATCATAGTCTACTCCATGGCTTAGTTGTGAAGAGTATTTAAATAATCTTAATAACAGAAATAGAGAATACTGATCTAACTAAAATACAATATTGAAATACTGGAGGATTGAATAAATACAAAGATAAAGAAAAAAAGAAAAAAAAAAAAGAAATACTGGAGGATGGGAAGTGTGGGCTTATGGGGCACGTTGGTGGTAGGTAAGAGGCATTAGAAAAGAAGTTAATCCTAATATTCTGTGCTAAGATATTGAAAAAATAATAAATAGGCAACATAAACATTTAACTTAAGAAACATGGATATAAATATTTTAAAAAGCAACTAAAAAAGGTGATGATGGTTGTTTCTAAGGATGTAGCAAATGTCAGAGGTAAGTGGGAACTGGAAGGTTGTTTTGTTTTGTTTTAAACAGTAAGGAATTGTTCAAAAAAGGAAAGTGTTCCTAATAGCCAATGCTTGAACAATTTGGGAAACAAAATATATAATGATAAAACTGAATTATAACCCATATAATCAAATAAATATTCATTAGTCCACACAGATAAAAAGAAACAATTGAATACTTAAATAAATAAGGGATATGGGACAGCTCTTTTCCAAATGAGAATTCCAATTAATAAATGCAGAAAAGAGAAACAGAACATCACCATTAGGCAAACAACTCAGTAATAATTGTTGCAAACAAGATCTGAAGGAAGGATGACAAAATTAGGATGAAAAAGGTTGAGAAGCAGTATATGTGCACACAAAGTATTTTCCCAAGATATGTATTAATTACAAAGGGAAAAATAGTAACTTCCGAGTGAAGAAACCCAATAGACACCACTTCAATAGGTGATCAAGGTTAACATCACCTGTAATAAAATACACTAACATCATGAGCCTCCTCATATGATATAGATAGAAAGTCACAACATCCTCTGTGGTATTCTTGACCAAAATTTGTAATCTCATTACAACAATCAAAAAAAAGTAAGACAAACCTAAATTGGAGGACATTCTAAAAAATATCTGAAAGAAAAAATAAAAAAATAAAATATTTGAGGGGGTGGATGTGGCTTAAATGGTTGGGCATCCATCTCCCATTTGGAGGGACCTAGGTTTGATCCCCGGGATCTCCCAGTAAAATAAAGAAAAAAACAGAAGGCGCATGGGCTGCCAGGTCCCACCGAACCACACAGCAAGATCATGATGTAACAAGAGAGTGACACAAGGGAGAACCAAGATAAGTGCAGAAAAAACAGGAATTAAGGTGACACAGGTGGTAGGATGCCTCTCTCCCACATTGGAGGTTCCCAGGATCGAATCCCAGCGAAAACAGGAGGAGAAGGATGAGAAGGAGGGCAGGAAACAGACACAGAATTGCCCAGCGAATGGACACAAAAACAGCAAAAACGGGGGATGGGGTGGGGGGGTGGAGTTTAAAATGGATATAAGTAAATCAATCAAAAAAAAAAAATATTTGAGCAGTACTCTTCAAAAGCATCAAGCTCATGAGAGATAGGGAAAGACTGAGGAGCTGTCATATATTGAAGGATATAAGGAGACATAATAACTAAATGCAATGTGGGATGATCCTGGATTGGATCCTTGAATAGAAAAAAGATATTAGGAAAAAACTAGCGAAATTCTAATAAATAATGTTTATACTAATGTTATGTCCTGCTCTTTATAAACATACTACAGTTATATAAGATGTTAACATTTAGGCAAGCTGAGTAAAGGGCATACAGGACCTCTCTGTTGTATATGTGCAAATTTTCTGTAAGTCTAAAGTTATTCCAAAAAAGGAAAAACAATAAATTAAAAACATGCCTTTGTACAGCATAGTGCAATAGTCAGATATATGGACTGGGTGGCCAAACCCAGCCCACTACCTGTTTTTGTTAATAAAGTTTTATTGGAACACAGCCACGACCATTCATTTATGTGTTGTCTATGGCCACTTTAGTACCACAAAATCGAATTGTTGCAAAAGAGACTGCTAGGTCCCCACAAAGCCTAAAATAATTACTAACTGGCCCTTTATAGAAAAAGTTTGCCAGCTCCTGCATAGTGGTTAAGAGCATGAACTCCGGGATTGAATTCTGTTCATCTACTTACTAGTTGTGTGACTATAAGCAAGTTCCTAAACCTCTCAGTGCCTCAGTTACTTTGAAGATGAGTCTGTAAAGCAGGGATAATAATGACCTCATAGGGTTATTATGAATAAAAATGTAAATAAATAAAAAGAAATAAAATATAAGATGTAATAAATGTAAACATCAATTAATAAAAGCAAAACATACTTAAAGCCAGTACATAAAGGTGCTTTTTAAGTAATTTGTTAAAAATAAAACAAGATTTAAGAGCAAATCATGAATGATAGTGAAAGTAATCTACTGGACAGAACTTTTTTCTAATAAAACTTTGCTAATCATCACGTTGGTACACAAATTCTCTAAACTCAATCTCCATAATCTGATTAATATTTGCTAATCATATGAAATAGTTGAGAAGGAAAAAAAATATTCTCAATATTAATGAGAAGTCATCACCTCTCAAATTATACTTTCTCAAACCAATCACTTTCTAGTTTTAGAAAGGTATCCAAACATTAGATATCCTATCTCTCAAAATACTCTCTCTACCTCCACCTCCCTAATCTCCCCAGATACACCAGAGCTTTAATTTCAGGCTCAGCACACCTGGAGATTTTACAGGTGACTGCCCCGGCATGCTCATGGCATCCAGATGGTTTTTAACTTACCTTTACAGGCATCTCCCAGGGGCAGGAGTAGTCACAGCCAGAGAAACCAACTAGAGAAGGCTGAAAAATGCACACACCCCCAAAAAAAGAAAGATCTACTTCCTAATCCCCAGAACCTGTGAATATTACCTTATATGACAAAAGATGGGATTGTTAAGGATCTTGAGCAGGAAGCTTATCCTGGATTATTTGGGTGGACCCTAAATATAATTACATAAATCCTTATAAGGAAGCAGAGGGAGTTTTGACAGAGACAGAAGAGATCACACAAGGGAAGGCAACTGTGAAGACCAAGGCAAGACTGGAGTGATGCAGCCGCAGGCCAAGGAACTCTAAGAAGTGCCGGCAGCCACCAGGAGCTGGAAGAGGCAAGAACAGATCCTACCCTAGAGCCCTCGGAGTGTGGTCCTACTGACACCTTATTTCGGCTCAGTAAAACCAATTTTGGACTTCTGGCCTCCAGAACATGTTTGTGATGTTTTAGGCCACCACACTTGTGGCAGTTTATAAAGCAGTTACAGGAAACTAATGCATCACGCCAGCACCCTGGCATGCACAGGTGCACACATAGATGCACAAAAACACAGGGCCCCTTTTGAAGCAGGGATCCACTGGTTCTAACACTTTCTCACTAAAAAAAAAAAAAAAAGAAGAAAAGAAAGAAAGAAGGAAGGAAAAAAAAGCACGTGTGGGGAACATTAGTGAAGAGTTTACTCAAGTCTTTGGTAAGTGAATTAAATCTGTTGGCATGTAATTCAACATGAATCAAAAATTTTCTCCTGGGAAGCGGCTGTGGCTCAATCAGTAGGGCTCCTGGTGAAGGCAAGCCCGCCCACGCGGCGTGGTTAGCTGACCCAGCGAGCACAAGCAGCAAGGGGGGGATAAATGAATAAATAAATAAAATCTTTAAAAAAAAAAAAAAAAAAAAAAAATTTTCTCCTTACCTTGAAAACCAAAAGATGTATAACAATATCACTAAGTATATATAGTTTACACTATTGTGACCTCCTAGTTTTGTGCTGATTTTTTTGTCCTATAGATCCACTGTATATAGAAGAAAATTATAAACTAATGACACTGATTTTTACACGTGGCCTGTGGACTTAGTCTCATTGCTATACTTCATAATCCTCAACCATGCAATATTAAGCAGTTCTCACTTTCCTTTGTACTTACTGACATAATATGCAATAGCTTTTTGTGCATACCAGAACCCAAAAGGATCTTTTTTGTTATTTTATTCTACCTACAAAAAGCACTTTAATCTCTCATGTAAGACAAAAATCAGATGTTGACTTCCTCAAAATATCCAATAAGATAAGACCCAAAAGTATAGCCCTCAAACTGTATATTAACAAAATAATTGTTGTGGAAAAAAGCTGGGGTGGATGTGGCTCAAGCAGTTGAGCACCCGCCTCCCACATGGTAGGGGCTGGGTTCAGTTCCCAGTGCTGCCTGAAAAAAACAAAAACAACAAGCAAAACAAATGAAAAAAAAAAACTAACTCAGGCAAGCCGACATGGCTCAGTGGTTGAGCACCAGCTTCCCACCTACAAGGTCCCGGGGGTCTTGGGTTCATTCCCTGGCCCCTGGTACCTCAAAAAAAAAAAAAAAAAAAAAGAGTTGCATAATCTGATTAAGCAGTATTTGAAGAGGCTTAAATAATTAAAGGTTACATACTCAATTGTTACTAGATTTTAAGTTTGAAATACAACTTTAAAAGATGGCAGAATTAATATAATTTATTTGTCCAGCCTTTACTACTTCCATAGCAAAGAGCCAAATGCCTCTAACGCGTGACAAATGATCATTCTAATTAAAACTGATCAAACACTTAGCTGTGCTGCTTAGTGGTAATGCCCTTAAGAGGATTAGACAAACAATTCTGGAAATATACAAAGCCACTGTGTTTATTAATGAATTTCCAATATGAAAAAATAAAACATTTTAGTGTTTCAATAAATGACAACATGCAACTTCTCAGTTGTTCAAGTGACTGACTTAAAAATGATTCGGATATTTGTACAGCAAATATCTTTTCCACTCTGTTGCTTGCGTTTTGCTCTCTTCACAGTGTTTTTGATGAAAAGAACTTTAACATAACACAATTTATCAATTTTCTCCTTTACGGTGAGTACTCTTAATGTACTGTTTAGGAAATCTTTGCCTATGCTCTACCTTTCTTGGTTAGATCAACAATATGTTTGGAAATGTTATTAGACATCCAGGATTTATTAGAAGATCAGGTAAAATTCTGGGACGCCTTTCTTCCACATTACTTTTCATTGTGGCCTCTGAAGTACTTTTTCTTTCCATCCATCAGTCTTCTTTGGCTCCCTTCCTTCCCTATTTAGTTAATCATGGGCTGTCACATGAACCTCTCTCATTTTAGCACTCTCAATTCCCCTACACACTCTCTCAACACAAATTCCAATGCTGGCAAGTAGAAGGTAGTATGGGCCAGGGAGAAAGAACATTGTCAGCTTTGGAGCAACAGGGAATTGGATTTGAAATCTGATTATACAATTTACAAGCTGCAGGACGTTGGCAGTCACTTGACATTTCTATTTCCTCATCTGTGAAACTGAGCAGGGCTGGGGCTGGGGTCGAGGATGGGTGGAAGGAAACTGGCAGGGGTGGGGCAGGGAGCAGAAGAGAAGGAGTAACAATACCTGCATCTTGTAGGCCTATTGTGAGGATGAGAAATACAGCATATCAAGAACCTGGCAGAAGACACGAAAGGACAAATACTGTTATGATTGCGTTACTATGAACCAAATATATTGTGTAACATATTGTTTGATTCAAAAAAAAAAATTATATGTATCCAGTACATTTAATTGAGAAATAAAAATAAAATAAAATAAAATTAAATTAAATTAAATTAAATTAAATTAAATTAAATTAAAAAAAAAAACTGGCAGAGAATGGGCACTAAATAAATAAACAGCAGCTTAAAAAATAATCAATAAAAACAGTAGCCAGCTCACTTTACTGTTTCTAAATATTGCTGGAGAAAACCTTACAACTTCAGCTGGGCTTTCAATGATAAGCCGTCTTTCCTATTTACCACATGGGCTATGTAAACTTTTACCACAACTCCTCAGGGCCTCTGTTTCACTTTTCTGCCTACCTCCTCACTTTCAAAAGATCCTAGGGGGACTTCTGCTTCTGACCAAGGTAAAATAACAAGGACCAAATCAACCTTCCTCCCTGAAACAACCAAAAATGGACAAACAAACAAAGGGTTTTGAAGGCATGGGCAAACAGTGATCCCCAAGCAATGGGAAAGAAATGAGGTGATTAAGATTGTAGTCACCGTGAGCTTAATGCCCTGTGAGAGTTTTCAGTCATGGCACAGGGAAGGGGAACCTGGTGGAGACAGGCAGACTCTCTGAGTTAAGAGTCCAGGAAGACCAAGCTAACGACTGTTTACAGGAAAGGAGTGTACTTCACAATACCTGCTGAAAGTTCCCCTCAAATATTCAGCTAGGCCAACCTATGGGAAACTAAGGAGGCTGGAGAAAGAACCACTAGAAAGGATCAGACACTGCAATGCAGTGCCTACACTCACACAGGCCAGGCACAGTGCTGTTCCCACCAGCCAGACTGGAAAACCTCATGACTTGAGGGACATGAGGTAAAATACACATAAGGGTCTTGGCTCAGTTCTGTGGAATGATTAGCCCTAAATTGAGCACTGTTCTGGTCCCATCTAACAAATCTTAACAAGAGCTAAAATAATCGAACTATTTCCAAGTAAATTAATTGTATCCCAGAATAATGCATAAGAATATTTATAGGAATACAAAAATATGCAGAATCTAACAAGGTCTGGCTTCCAATCAAAAATTACTAAGCAGGAGGTGAAGGTGGCTCAAGCGAGTGGGCACCTCCCTCCCACATGGGAGGCCCCAGGTTCAGTTCTCGGTGCCTCCTGAGAAAAAGAAGATAAGCACATAACGAATGGACACAGAGAGCAGATAGAGAACACAAACAATGGGGGAGGGGGGAATATATAAATAAAAATAAATCTTTAAAAAAAAATTACCAAGCACACAAAAAGGAGGAAAATATGACCCATAATGTGTAGATCAATCAATCAAACCCATCCCAGAACTGACACAAATACTAGAATTAGCAGATAAGGACATTAAAAGTTATTATGATTGTATTCTGTATGTTCAAAGAGTTAAGAAGAGACATGGAAGATATTTTTAAAGACCCAGCTAGACTTCTATAAATGAAAACTACAAGGTCTGTTATGAAAAATTAAACTGGATAGGATTACCAACAGATTACATATTTCCAAAGAAAAGATTACTAAACATGAAGACACAGTAAACTAATCAAAATAAAACAGAGAGAGAAAAATAATTTTTAAAAATGAACAGAGCATCAGGGAGCTGTGAGACAGCTTCAAGCAGCCTAATATACAGGCAATTGTAGTCCACCAAGGAGAAGAGTGTCAAGAAGGGATAGGGGAAAAAAAGAAGAGTATCGAGTAAAGATAGGGGAAAAAAAAAAAAATTGAAAAAACTATGTAAAGAAATAGTGGCTGAAAATTTCCCAACGAAAACTAAAAACCTACAGATCTAAGAAGCTTAATGAACCCCAAGAACAAAAGACATGAAGAAAACCACATCAAAATACATCATAATCAAGTTGCTCAAAACCAGTGATAAAGAGAAAACCTTAAAAGCCACGAGAAGAAAAAAGATACAATATGTACACAAAGATAAGGATGACAGCAGATTTCTCACTAGAAACAATACAAATGAGAAGCAACATCTTTAAAATATAAAAAAAAAAAAAATACTGTCTACCTATATTTTTTTAAATGCCTTTTATTTTATTTTATGTTATTTTAATTAATTTATTTATTTTAACAGGAGGTCCCAGGGATCGAACCCAGGTCCCTCCATATGGGAGACGGACACCCAACCAATTGAGCCACATCCGTCCCCCCTACCTATGTTTTTATACCCAGAGAAAATATCTTTCAAAACGGAAGGCAAAATACCCAAAAGTTGAAAGAGTTCATCACCAGCAGACACAAGAAATGTTAACGAAGTCATTTAATCAGAAGGAAAATGATTCCAGATAGAAATATGGATCTACAGAAAAAGAATGAAGGGCACTAGAAACAATAACTACATGGAGGGGGGGGGGCTGTGAGTATGATAGCAATGTAATGGGTTTATAACATATGTGAAGTTAAACATATGAAACAATAACACAAAGGTCAGGAAGAAGAAATGGAAGAATACTGTTGTAAGGTTCCTATACTATACAAATGGTATACTATTTTAAAGTAGACTGTGATAAAGATGTACACCATAAGCTCTAAAGCAATCATGAAAAAAAGCACAACAGAGTTATACCTAATAGGCCAAAAAAGTAAAATGGAATCATAAAATTTAATCTATTAATTCAAAAGACAGCACAAAAAGAAGAAAACGGGAACAAAGAACAAATGGGGGACTTCCGGGAAGATGGTGGACTAGTAAGACACAGGAATCTCTTCTCCAGAAAAATAGCTAGAGGACAAGCTGAAACAGCCCCGAAAAAGATCTTCTAGGGTTTAGGTCAGCAGGTGAAGGCTGCACACCACCCAGAGGAGAGAGGGACAGAAGAGGGAAATCGCGACTACAGAACTGTGAGTTGCAAGTAGCAGCTTCTGCTGCTGCCGGCACCCTCCCCCACACTCTTCAGAATTCTCGGGCCCCTGGGCCTGCAACCACAGACAAAGGGGGCTTCAGGGATCTGCCACTCCCGGAAAGGAGAGAGAGAGGGACACAGCCTTAGGCTGACTCAGGTTCTGACCTGAAATTTGGGCTGCAGAGCCCCACAGACCCTTCCACACGGCGGTTTGCCCTGGGAGCCCAGAAAGGACCGGAGAAATCCGATCCTCGCAACCTCCCTCTCTTCTAGCCTGGACTAATTGTTGAGGACACCACGGAAGAGGGGAGAGAGAGCCTGGGGCTGACCCTGTTTTGGACTCCCAGGTTTGGTCTGCCCTGTCCCGAGAGCCCTTCCAGGCTGGGTGGGGCTGCGCCATTGTTTGCCTTGGAGCCTGCAAGGGGCTAAAGATATACAAACCTCCCAATCTCATCCTCTACTAACAGGGACTGATTGTTGAGGATTCAGAAGGGAGTGGAAATATTTCCTAGCTGGGAAAAGAGGGGCGCTACTAGAGAAGTCCGGAGAACTGTCTCAGAAAGTTTGAATCACAGGGCTCCTAGCCCCCAGACAGGAAGCTCTATCACATTGAACTGGTCTGTGTCACAACAAATACACTCCGACCAGGCATTGAATTGAGAGCAGCCAACAAGCGCCATCTCCTGGCAGACCAAGGAAGTACACGTAAGAAAATTAATAAATAAGAGAAGCTTTTCCTGGCCTCTATAGCCACCCTGCCCAAGGCCGTAGGAAACGACTCTACAACCAATTACTGGGTCCAGTGCCCAGTTTTGAGCAACCAGCAGAACAATCCTAACAATCAAGGTTGAGCCAAAAATCAAAGAGCGGTGGTAACTCACAGCCTCCTGCCATTAAAACCCCATAAAAGAGAGATAGAGCACCTAAGTAAAATACAAACTAACCAGATGCCTAAGCACGAGCAAAAAATTCCAGCCATACTAAGAAAATAGAAGATATAGGCCGAGAAAAGGAATACAGCAAAGTCCCAGAAGAGATGCAGAATTTGACAGAACTGATAAGTGAGATGAGCACACATTTCCAAAATCAAATTAATGAGATAAAAGAGAATATAGTTAAAGAGATCAATGACATCAAGAAGTCATTGCGCGAACGTAAAGAAGAATTTGAAATCATGAACAGAAAAGTAACGGAGTTCTTGGGAATGAAAGACACAATAGGTGAAGTAAAAAATACATTTGAAGCATACAACAGCAGACTTGAAATGATAGAAGAAAGAATAAGTGATACTGAAGACAGAGCAGCTAAAATTGAAGAGAGAAAAGAACAGAGAGAGAAAAGAATGGAAAAAATTGAGCAGGGACTCAGAGAGTTGAATGACAACACAAAACGCAAGAACATACGTGTCATGGGAGTTCCAGAAGGAGAAGAGAAAGGAAAAGGGGCAGAAAGAGTATTTGAGGAAATAATAGCTGAATATTTCCCAACTCTCACGAAAGGAATGAACTTTCATGTCCAAGAAGCACACCATACCCCAATAAGAATAAATCCAAATAGACCTACGCCAAGACACATATTATTCAGAATGTCAAATATAAAAGATAAAGAGAAAATGCTCAGAGCAGCAAGAGAGAAGCAAACGATCACGTACAAAGGACATCCAGTAAGACTTTGTGCAGATTTCTCTTCAGAAACCATGGAGGCAAGAAGACAGTGGTATGATACAATTAGGAAACTGAAAGAGAAAAACTGCCAGCCGAGAATTCTTTACCCAGCAAAACTGCCCTTCAAATATGAAGGTGAATATAAAGTATTCACAAACAAACAGAAACTAAGAGAGTTTGCAAAAAAGAATCCACCTTTGCAGGAAATATTAAAGGAAGCCTTAGAACCTGAAAGAAAAAGAAAGGGGAGAGAGGCTTGGAGGAGAGTAAGAAAGAAAAGCAGAAAGGATAACCAAAAGAGTAAAAAGAAAGACAAAAATAAGATGACATATGAAAACCAAAGAATAAAATGAAGGAAATAAATAGTGCATTTTCAGTAATATCATTGAATGTGAATGGATTAAATTCCCCAATCAAAAGATACAGGCTGACAGAATGGATAAAAAAACATGAGCCATCCATATGCTGCTTACAAGAAACTCACCTCAGGCACAAGGATACAAGCCGGCTGAAAGTAAAAGGTTGAAAAAGATAATCCATGTGAATAGTAAACAGAAAAGAGCAGGGGTAGCTATACTAATTTCAGACAAAACAGACTTCAAATGCAAAAAAGTGATAAGAGATGCGGAAGACCATTATATATTAATAAAAGGGACGATCCTCCAGGAAGATGTAACAGTCATAAATATCTACACACCTAACCAGGGTGCCCCAAAATATATGAGACAAACTCTGGCAAAACTGAAGGGAGAAATAGACGTTTCTACAATAATCGTTGGAGACTTCAACACCCCTCTCACATCATTAGATAGAACAACTAGACAGAAGATCAACAAGGAAACAGAGAACTTGAACAATATGATAAACAAGTTAGACCTAACAGACATATACAGAACACTGCATCCAAACTCAGTGGGTTATACATTCTTCTCAAGTGCCCATGGATCTTTCTCCAGGATAGACCACATGTTAGGTCACAATACAGCTCTCAATAAATATAAAAAGATTGAAATTATACAAAGTACCTTCTCAGATCATAATGGAATGAAACTAGAAATCAATAACAGACAGGAAAAAAGGAAATTTGCAAATGTGTGGAGACTGAACAACACATTCCTAAATATTTGGTGGGTCAAAGAAGAAATTGCAATGAAATCAGTAAATATATTGAGACAAATGAAAATGAGAACACAACATATCAAAACTTATGGGATACAGCAAAGGCAGTCTTGAGAGGGAAATTTATAGCCCTAAATGCCTATATTAAGAAACAAGAAAGAGCTAAACTCAAAGATTTAACTGCACAACTTGAGAAACTAGAAAAAGAACAGCAAACCAATCCCAAAGCAAAAAGAAGGAAAGAAATAATAAAGATTAGAGCGGAGATAAATGAAAGTGAGAACAAAAAAGCAATAGAGAAAAGCAACAAAACCAAAAGCTGGTTCTTTGAGAAGATCAATAAAATTGACAAACCTCTCGCTAGACTAACAAAGAAAAAAAGAGAGAAGATGCAAATAAATACAATCAGAAATGAAAGGGGGGAAATTACAAGTGACTTCACAGAAATTAAAAGAACCATAAGAGGATATTATGAGAAACTATATGCCAACAAACTAGACAACCTGGATGAAATGGACAAATTTCTAGAAACTCATAACCAACCTACACTGACACAACAAGAAATACAAGAAATTAACAAACCAATCACAATTAAAGAGATTGAATCCGTCATAAAAATTCTCCCAGCAAAGAAAAGTCCAGGACCAGATGGCTTCACAGGTGAGTTCTACCAAGCATTTCTAAAAGATTAACACCAATCCTGTTTAAACTCTTCCAAAAAATTGAAGAGGAGGGAAAATTACCCAACACATTTTATGAAGCCAACATCACCCTAATACCAAAGCCAGATAAAGATTCCACAAGAAAAGAAAATTACAGACCAATCTCTCTAAAGAACATAGATGCAAAAATTCTCAACAAAATACTTGCAAATTGAATCCAACAGCATTATCAAAAGACTTATACATCACGACCAAGTGGGATTTATTCCTGGTATGCAAGGCTGGTTCAACATAAGAAAATCAGTCAATGTAATACACCACATTAGCAAGTTGAAGGAAAAAAAACACATGATCATCTTAATAGATGCAGAAAAGGCATTCGACAAAATCCAACATCCTTTTTTGATAAAAATACTTCAAAAGATAGGAATAAAAGGAAAATTCCTCAATATGATAAAAGGCATATATGAAAAACCCACAGCCAACATCATACTCAATGGGGAAAGGTCGAAAGCTTTCCCCCTAAGATCAGGAACAAGACAAGAATGCCCACTGTCACCATTGTTATTCAACATTGTACTAGAAGTTCTAGCTAGGGCAATTAGACAAGACAAAAAAATTAAAGGCATCCAAATAGGAAAAGAGGAAGTAAAACTCTCACTGTGTGCAGATGACATGATCCTGTATTTAGAAAATCCTGAAGTATCCACAACAAAGCTACTTGAACTAATAAATGAGTTCAGCAAAGTGGCAGGATATAAGATCAACACGCAAAAATCAGTAATGTTTTTGTACACTAGTACTGAACAATCTGAGGAGGAAATCAGGAAGAAAATTCCATTTTCAATAGCAACAAAAAGACTCAAATACCTAGGAGTTAATTTAACCAAGGAAGTACAGGACCTATATGCAGAAAACTACAAAACAATGCTAAAAGAAATTAGAAAAGACCTAAACAAATGGAAAGACATTCCGTGTTCATGGATTGGAAGAATAAATATCGTGAAGATGTCAATCTTGCCCAAACTGATTTACAGATTCAATGCAATACCAATCAAAATCCCAACAGCTTACTTTACAGAATTAGAGAAGGCAATTACCAAATTCATCTGGAAGGGTAAGTGCACCCAAATAGCCAAAAGTATTCTAAAAAAGAAGAGCAATGTAGGAGAATTTCACTGCCTGACCTTGAAACATATTACAAAGCTACAGTGGTCAAAACAGCATGGTACTGGCATAAAGATAGACATATCGATCAGTGGAATAGAATTGAGAATCCAGAAATAAACCCTCACCTATACAGTCAACTGGTTTTTGACAAACCTACCAAGCCCACGCTGATGGGAAAAAACAGTCTCTTCAACAAATGGTGTTGGGAGAACTGGATATCTATAACCAAAAGAATGAAAGAGGACCCCTATCTCACCCCCTATACAAGAATCAACTCAAAATGGATCAAAGATCTAAATATAAAAGCCAGGACCATAAAACTACTAGAAGAATATGTAGGGAAACATCTTCAAGACCTTGTAGTAGGTGGTGGTTTCTTGGACTTCACACCCAAAGCACGTACAACAAAAGAAAAAGTAGATAAATGGGACCTCCTCAAAATTAAACACTTTTGCACCTCACAGGACATTGTCAGAAGGGTGAAAAGGCTGCCGACTCAATGGGAAAAAATATTTGGAAATCACATATCTGATAAGGGTTTAATATCCATGATATATAAAGAGATGTTACAGCTCAACAATAAAAAGACAAATGACCCAATTAAAAAATGGGCCAAAGAATTGAATAGACATTTCTCCGAAGAAGAAATACAAATGGCAAAAAAACACATGAAGAAATGCTCAACATCACTCATGATTAGGGAAATGCAAATCAAAACTACAATGAGATATCATTTCACACCTATCAGAATGGCCACTATGAAAAAGACAGAGAACTACAAGTGTTGGAGAGGATGTGGAGAGATAGGAACACTTCTTCACTGTTGGTGGGAGTGCAGGATGGTACAACCACTATGGAGGACTGTTTGGCAGTTCCTAAAGAAGTTGAATATAGACTTGCCACGTGACCCTGCAATACCACTACTGGGTATATACCCAGAAGAACTGAGAGCAGTGACACGAACAGACGTCTGCACACCAATGTTCATAGCCACGTTATTCATCATTGCCAAAAGTTGGAAACAACCCAGGTGTCCATCAACAGATGAATGGATAAACAAACTGTGGTCTATTCACACGATGGAATATTATGCAGCTTTAAGAAGAAATGAAGTCATAAAGCATATGGCAACATGGATGAATCTGGAGGACATTATGTTGAGTGAAGCAAGCCAGACACAAAAGGACAAATACTGTATGAATGCATTACTATGAACCAAATATATTGTGTAATATATTGTTTGATTCACACACACAAAAAACAAAAAAACAAAAAAACAAACAAAAAACAAAACAACAAAAAAATTTACATGTATCCATTACATTTAATTGAGAAATGTATATATTTATTCATCTGTGTTTACTTTTTAGTTTTTTATTGCTTATGTTTTCAATTATTCAAGGTACAAAATAAAGTTAAAAAGAAAAACAAACAAACAAACAAAAAAAGAACAAATGGGACAAATAGACAACAAACTACAAGATGATAAATTTAAACCTAACTATATCAACAAATCCCTGGTCCTCCATTTCATGCAAAGCAGAGACCATGAAGATCCAGAAGAAAAAGAAATGATGGAGCCTTGCCACCAACCATAAACCACAGTTCACACTGTAGACCACACTCTCTCCCACTCAGTTCTGAGTGGTGTGTGCTGATTTAAAATGGCCTACATCCGTTGCCACAACAGTATTCAGGACAACCTCCAACTCCCAAAGAAGCCCCTGTATTTCAACTGCTCATCCCCTCCCTACCCCAAAAGTGTCAAGTGGCCACTGGCTCCACCTCATTGTTATAATTTCTTGCATTGCTAGAATCACCATATGTGAACAAGAGAATACCATCAAGTCCACTCTAGTCCATAGTTCTTCCCCCAATCCTGAGGGGACTGGGATAGTGATGTCCACTCCAACTCCAAGTGAGAGAGGGCTTATATCCCATGGATATGGTGGATGGGATGATCCTGCCTGCAGATGCAGGCCCTCTCCATTCCCTGGGATGGCCATTGCCCATCGTTGTCTCCTCACCAGGTGACTTGGATGAGTCCATTGAGCTGTACTGTGGTTTATGGTTGGTGGCAACGCTCCAGGATGTGTAAGTTCATTGAAGGTGGTGGGCCTCACTGTGGGAGATGTTTGTGTGGGATGTGGTGGGAGGTGTGGGAGGTGGGCAACATGGGAATCCCAGTGGGTTCTGTGTAATATTTTGGGTAATCTAAGCACCTCTTAAAATATATATATATATATATAAATAAAATAAAATAAAATAGAAGAAATAGGGGATAAAAGTAATTAAACAACTGTAATTCAAAAAAAAAAAGAAATGATGGAAGTGGGAGGGCTGGGAAAATGTAAGACAATTTTAGATAGCTGTACTTTTTCACACAAGGCCTACTTAGTTTACCTACAATTGTTCAGGGACAACAGGTTTCCTGAGTAGCCACTGGGATGCATTATTTAGCAGGTATTGTTTGCAACAAAAATATTCTGGGCTTGATTTATACAGAGAATAGAAGAAGCAAAAAGCGGAAGTTAACAGCACTCACTACAGCATTACTTTGGAATGGCTGGTTAATAAACATGACCCAAATTCTACCTGGATTCTGGTAAACCCCAAAATTACTCTTTTTAAATGGTTCATTCATTCATTCAGTGAATCTTTACTAAGGACCTACCATGTGTCTATTATGTGACTTGATTATAAATTGGACATCATATCTGAATAGGTAACATTGCACTCACAAGCATATAATGTAAGAGGAGTCATAAACTCTACTCTGCAGTCATACTTCTCAGTATGAGAAACAATATGATTGGCCCTTGTTAGTATCTTCTCCACATCTGTATATATATCTCAAATAACCATAATGTATTCTATTTACTAGGTCAGGATGGTTTGCTAGCCAAGTGTGTAATGATCAGTCCAAGTCTGACATTGGCTTGGACATCTCACTTGACCTCTTAGAACCTCAGTTTCCTCATCAACAAAATGAGGGAAGTAGCCCAGATGACTTCCAAGATCCCTTCTGTGATATGGGTAATGCTGGAAAGGCTAATGTGCTAGTCAATAGTTAAGCCTTAGGTTCTTAGCCATTAAGAAAATAGGATGACAGATACTTTGGGCATCTGCTTGTCACAAAAATTCTCAAATCCCAAAAGAACCATTATTTTGAAGGATAGCCATTCTTTCCCTCTCATGTTGTCAATCTGAGCTGATTTACTGAAAACCAGCTGCCTACCAACTGCCAAAGCCAACATGCCTAACAAAGCACTAACTACGATTTTTAACTATCTTCAAATAGGAAAGGTAGATTTAATCTTAGTTCTCAATAAAATAGCAACATACTTTTTTAAAGCATAAAATATTTGGAATATTTTCCCAAAAGCTTTCTGGAATTCCTAAAGAAAATCTATTTGTGGAAGAAACTGCCAAGGAATTATGGAAAATGGAAAAGAGCATAAAATTATCAAGTAACAGTCGCCCACACATAGCAATACATTCTGGCACAAAGCACTTGCAGATGTAATATTATCACTGAATCACATCTTTAAACTAAAACCTGGGACAGATACACAGACTACTTTTTCAGGGATAGTACTCTACCACCACCCGCAAAAAGATATTACTAATTCCCTGTTGTAGTTAAGTCATAATATCTATGATACCAGAGGAGAAAAGAAGAAAATTACATCATGAGTTATGGGTAATTTTTAAAATATCTGAAGAAACAGAACCTTGCATTTAACTCATATGCCTTTGCTTTGCAGAGAAAGGTCAAATGGCCTGTTTTAAACTAAGAAGCAATTAAAAAGCTCTAGCACCTCCAACTTAAAGAAATAAATTTTAACCTTTGTTCATTTTATTATTGGCCTCAAAAAATGTGATCCTTAAACCTCATCATTTCACAAAGAATAATTAGGCATTCTTCTCAAAGAATTTTTAAAAATATTTCTTAGAAAAGCTGAAATAATTGTCAATCATTTACCCTATAAAGGACATTTTGAGGACAGAAAGTACAGCACTGCTTTATCCAAATATATGTTTTCCTTTAAACTTCAAAAGGAAAAACCCTACAAGTATTTTCTTCAGTGCTCCCCCCAATGATTAGATTGTAAATTCAAACTATACAAACCTATAATTAGCATTTCTAATGACAAACAATACACGGTATAATTTCACAAGAATCAGTTAACAAAAAGTACATATATATATAATAACACTTACTGAGTGCCCACTATGTACAAGGCTATTTGATGTAGGGATTAAAAGATGAATAGATAAAGCTTTCTATTTCTATGAAAAGCCCTTAATAGCATTAGTTTTGGAGACTTAACAAGTGAAAAAAAAAAAACAACCCTTAATGGCTATCAATTCCCCTGAGCCTCCCATGACATTTGAGCAGTCACTCAAGGCAGTTAAAGGTTGAAGACTCAATATCTCAGAAAGCCAGGGAAGCAAAGCATTTAGCCCCAAACCTAGGCAGTACAATCAGCTTGCCTTCTTCTGAAAAGACCCAAAAAACACTTAGCAGTAAATATCCAAGCATACGCAGATATGTGTATGTGGAAGAGGTATTGGCTAGGGATTGGGGAAAAAAAAAAAACATGAGTTTTTATTTAACACAGAATTTCCACAGTAAAGCCATAAATTAAATTGCTACCTTTGAATACTGAGACATGGAAGCTCTCATTTCACTTTTAAAAATTTAGTTTTATGTTTATGCCCTTTTAATCACCAAGCGGGAGTAATAATTTTGTTCATTTTTTATTATCTGCCAAATAATATCTATATATACTCAAGAGAGCAAAGCCAGAGTTAAGAACCCTAAAGGTCTAATAGACAGATACCACATCTAATTTCCTCTCAGAAAATTTTAAAAATTCATTAATTGTCATTATATAATTGTTACTAAACACCAATGATGTACCAAATGTTGAGTGAGTTAGCCAAAGTTGAATTTGAACCTAATTCTCTACTTGAATATTGATCCATTAACTGAAAACAAGATTCAATTAAATCCTCCTTGGTCATTTTGTTGTCCTATCTTTGTTGCTGCTACTTCTAAAACAATGATGACTGCCTAATACTACTGGCGACACTTGGTGCATTTTTATTATGGCTAGAAGTATACAGAACACTCGACACAACAACCCGAAAGGTAGGTATTAATAGATGCTATATAACAAAGGCCTTAAAATGTTCATATCTACTCCTTAATCTAGCAGTTTTAGGGAATTAGCAGAGTTGTATGCAAAGATTCACAGAGAAGGTCATTTATCAGGGTTATTTATGACAAAAATCACCTAAATGTCCAGCAAGAGTTAAGTAAAACATGGCATACGCACAATACAGACTACTATGTATCTATTAAATATCATGTTTAGGAGAATAATGAATGACAATAAATACCCATGGTACACTGCTGAACATGAGAAAGAAGTTTGTAAAGAACTAAAGGAAGATATACCCAAATATTAAAAGTTAGCTTCTAGAAGTAGTATTATAGGTGACTTTAAAATATACTGTGTTTTCAAATTTTTCTGCAACGAATGTGTATCACTTCAAAAATCAGGGCAAATTAAGACTTTCCTTTAAAATGCCACCCAGCAGTATTCAATTAAAAGTTACTGAAAAAAAAAAAAGGGAGGGGGGGAAGGCATATTTATGAACATCTCTACAAACCTGAAAAATCTCATCCATTACTTAAAATCCTCCATCTCTGAGATATCATTCACTCATATATTACACAAATATTTATTGAACATCTGTCACGTGCTAGGTCTTACAGATACAGCAGTAACTGAGACAGACGTGGAAAATGGGAGGAATGGACAACAACAAAAACCAGTACACAAAGAAGCGAGGTGTTTTCAGAGGGCTGGGGAATGATGGATACTATTTAGAAGGGTATCTGGGAAGGCATCTAGGACATATGAGCTGACATGGGAAATGTGAGGAAGAGCCCAGCAAACAAAGAGCAAGGGAAAGAGTGTTCCAAAGAAAGGAAAGAATTTTGGCCCTGAGGTCAGGATAAAGCTGATTGATTTGAAGAACAGCAAGGAGGCCAGTGTGGTGGAAGCTGGGTCTTAGCAATCCTGCAGTGTCTTGGTGAATAAAGTTACACAAAGTCTAGCCAGACAAAAGCTACCAATGAATGAGTATCTAAAACTGTACTTTTCCATGATGGTTATGAATCCAGTCTTCAGAGCCAGACAGGCTGGCTTCAAATCCAACTTGGCTACCGACTAGTGATGGGTTATGAGCTGGTCACCTCATCTGTAACCAGCTGATTTCCTCATCTGTAAAATGGAAGGAACAACACTTGCCACAAAAGCAGCTGGAAGGCTTTAAGTGAGAGGATAATCATCAAAAATGCTCAGGAGAATGCTTGGCAGGCCAAAAAATGCTAAGCACTCGGTAGCTAGTCTTAAACGTGCACATAAAGGAATATATAAAAATCCTAGAAATTTCACTATATATGAATCACATCAATATAAGCAGACTTTGTTCTACCTGACCTAAAGCTTTTTCAGTTACATGCACTGACCCAGAGATTCCTTAATCTGCTATTTTGTCAAGAAAAGTCGATGAGTTCTCAACGAAATGTCACTGGTCTCAAGGAAGACAGGGAGGAAACACATTTCATGATCTTCCTTCAATCCTCATTCTCCTTTGACTTTTCTGCAATTTGTGACAGTCCAGTTCTTTTTAGAAATTCCTCTCTGGACTTGAGGACATGATTCTTGGTCTTTTGACTATTAATCTGACTGTTCCTTGTCTACCTCAGATTTCTCCTTTTATTCCTCTTGTCCTCTAGAAATATCATTGATTCCTAAATTTCTATCCATGTCCCTATTATCCACAAAATCTCTCTGGAAGCTTCCCAGCCTCCAGAGGTAATCATAGCACTAAATCACATTCTTCATGCAACACTTACCTCATTACAATTCTTATCAGTAAATTATGTCTTATCTTCCCTACTGGATGGATAGATTCTTGAAAGTAAGAGTGACAACTTAATCATCTTTCTTTCTCCCTTAAGATCTAACAAAATCTCTTGAACATGGCCATTGCTATAAGTGAATAAGTGGGTAAGCATATAAAATACTTTTAACAGATTATTAACATTAAAACAGAGCCTTGGTAGGGATTTGTTTGGAAAAAGTTGATTTAAGAGATAATTAAGAGTCTCCAGGAATTAAAATGTGAGTCTACAAAACACTCATCCAGGCTTTAGATCTTTAAGAGGAAAAAAAGGAAAAGGAACCTTAACTGTTTTAAGATAATTAACATTTTTGTAAAGTTTTCAATTTTTGGTTAAAGAAAATTGAATTAAAAGATATTTAGAGTGCTCGTTTTGGCAGCACATATACTAAAATTGGAACGATACAGAGAAGATTAGCATGGCCCCTCTGCAAGGATGACACGCAAATTCGTGAAGCGTTCCACATAGAAAAGAAAAGAAAAAAAAAAAAAGATATTTAGAAAGTACAAAGTTTAAAAAAAAAAACAGGGCCTTGGGAACTGGATGTGGCTCAAGCAGTTGGGCACCCACCTATCATATGGGAGGTCCCAGGTTCGGTTCCCAGTGCCTTCTAAAGAAGACAAGCAACACAGCAAGCTGACACAATGGGCTGGCACAACGGGCTGACACAATGAGCTCACACAAGAAGGAGATACAACGAAGGACACAACAAGGAGGGAGCAAAGGTGGCTCGAGCAATTGGGCTCCTCCCTCCCACATGGGAGGTCCCAGGTTTGGTTCCTGGCACCTCCTAAAAAGAAGATGAGCAGACACAGAGAGCATACAACGAACAGATACAGAGAGCAGACAGCAAGTGCAAACAATGAGGGGGTAGAGAAATAAATAAATAAATAAATAAATCTTAAAAAACAAAACAAAACAGAGCCTTGAAAATATCATTGAAATTTCCTTATCTTTCTCAAATTGGCTTTTGATTTGTAACATGGCATAGAGACATTATGTCTGTCTGAATATTTTACATGATCTTTCCAATTAATGACTATTAATATATCTAATTTGAAATTAGCATGCCAAAAATAACAGCTATCACTATAGTATTTACTATATACCCTGTTCTAAAGAATGTACATGTATTAAATCACTGTATCTCCCAACAACACTATGTGTTAGTTACTATTTTTATATTTCCTATTTTACAAATGAGGCAGCTGAAACAGAGAAGGGTTAAAGGACTTGTTCAAGGTCACACAGGTAGGCAAAACCAAGCCAGGATTTGACCCCTAGCAGCCTTAGGAACTCTAAGCCTTACCGAAATATCCATTCACTAAAAATAATCTTACATTACCTAACATTTTAAAGACCATATTTAGAACTTTTCACAGAAGCTCGTTGTTCATAAAGTAATATTTTTTCTGTCATATAAACACGAATATTTATATTAACTACACCGAAGTTCTGGCTAAAGTACACAAATACAATATACTAATGCATATTTCATGATGTTGATTTTCCATAACTATTACAATATTTTTTAATTGCTCTATTTTACTTCTGAATGCTAGAAGTCTTACCTGTCTAACTTACCACTAACTATCCTGGGAAACCTTTATTTCCATATGGATTTTTCTGTATTCCATATAGATTTTAAAATTAAAAAAAAAAAAAAAGAATTTTCATAAAAATGTAACATATTTAAGTGCCACAAAGGACAACCACAATAATGTTCATCTTATTGAAAATCACAATTTAAAACAATCTTAGATTTTTAAAGGCAAATTAGTCTTAATTTCTTGCCACTAAAAAATAATATCTACTACTACAAGACCTGCTTTATTCTCAGATGCTGTTATACTAAAAGCTTTTGGCTAATAAACCTAACTATAGTGATGGAGAACTCTACTATTAAAATGCAGAGCACATTTTTAAGTGAACAGAATTCTTAAAATGGGATTAGCCACTGCTGGTACAACTGATTTCACAGTAGTCACTTTTTAAAGAAAAACTGTTGTCTGCCTGACCAAAAGTAAAATCATCCGAGTGTTCAGGAGTAAAATCCTATTGACTCTAACCATAAAAGTAACCTATCTAACCTTTTTTTTTTTTTTTTTTCCTTTTCTTTTGCCCTTTTCAAGAGTGCAAACTTTAATGAACATACCTTAGACTCTAACAGGCCCATTTCCCCGGGGCCCTGCACTTGCTCTTCCCTCTGCCAAGGGACCTGAACCCAGATTTTCTCATGACATGCCCCTTCCCACCACTCAGGCTCAGCTCAAAAGTCTCTGCCTAGCAAGGCCTTGCCTGGCCAGCCCTCCTGGATCAGCGACCTCCACCACCAATTGCTTCCACCCATCAGACACTGTATTGTCCCCTTAGTTCTTAATCATATCCAAAACAAAACTGCACGTGTATTAACTAGCTCCCTCCAGTAGAATGTAAGCTCCATGGGAGCAGGGGGTCTTTTCTGACTTCAAATCACAGGGTCTGGCGTATGGTAGGTGCTAGAGAAATATTCTGTTGAATAAGTTCATGGTCCTGAGAGAGATGACAGGCTTAAAGAATGTCAGGATGATAATCCATTTCTAGTATTCTGAGCAAGTATAAGCCTTCCAATAATCTAATAACAAGATCCAATCTCCAATTTATCTAGCACTGAGTTAGGCGTTTCACCATCTTAACTATATGGAAAATGAAACTCTGAACTAAGAAAAACAGCTTCAGCAAAATGAGAGGCAAGAGACAGTCTTTACTCACTACTTCAAAAACGTATCTAAAATGGTCAAATGCTTCCTATGTGTCAGGAGAGAAGACTCAACGCATGGAAGGGCTGTATGAACAGATGTCAGAAGCCTGCCAACTAATGGAGGGAGAAAGCAAATGATCATCAACCAAACAATGGGGAAGAATTGTAATGCTATTTGGTAAAAGAGCAACTGGTGCTGCCTGTCTCCACAGCCCCAAAGCCATCTGTATTATAGGAGTGACTAATGATGACCTTTCTTAGACTTTAGTCTAATATCACTTTTTGGGGGCTCTGTTGTTTGGGGCTCTATGTGTCATTTCAAGAAGTGAAACATGTAGAACATTCTAGGATGACTTTCATTTACAAAAAGGTTTAAAATTAAGGGGAAGGAGCTAGCTGTGTGGCTGACTACTGACTGCTGGCAGGTTTTATGACTGATGAGAGGTGAGATGGGGCTTGAAGGAAGTAAAGGGCCTGACCAGTGGAGGGGAGAGAGAACTGCTGTGGAAAGGCCATGGACAAACCTGCCTACGCTGGCTGAGAGAAGACAAAAAACCAACTAGAAGGCAAGGGAAGGGCAGCAGCCAGAGGTGGGCTGATCTTGACAAGTGATGCCTGCTTTATCCCAGCCAGGAGTTGTTCTTTTCTTCGTAGATTTCATATTACAATCTAATTTCAAAGAAACATTATGTTGATCATTAAAATAACATTTTGATTTTATGTTTGTATTTAATTTACAAATCATTTCTGAATTTTATAGTGTCATAGGGCAAGTTAACAAATCTAAAAAAAAAATGTAGTTATTTTGCTTTTCTGGTTATTTGGAATCTAGGTAAATGGAAATTTAATGCAGTGATTTATAATTACACTATCTACATAAGACTTAATGGTTCTCTATTTTTCACATACTACTGTGCAATGTGATCATTTAAGCAACTACCATTTTACCTGTATTTATCAGATGAAGAAGCAGGCTCCAAGAAGTTACTGGCCCAGGAGTGGATGCTAATTAAACAGGGAAGCTGGGAACGGAGCTTGTGCGTCCATGATACCACTGGAGGGCTCTTCCTGTCAAATAAATGCTGCCTCTCTGAGAAGTGTATGTATCATAAAAAGAGCCACAAGACAGAAGGCTATTTTCACAGAGCTGCACATTGAGAAAAGAAGTTGACTTGGTGGCAAGGAGAAGCAGCTCAGCACAATACCTTGGTTCACATGTATTTAACATGTGCTACTGAATCTCTTCAAGAAATGTAGTTAAGTATCATTCAGGTAAGATTAAAC
This sequence comes from Tolypeutes matacus, assembly GCA_026826555.1. NCBI lineage: Eukaryota > Metazoa > Chordata > Mammalia > Cingulata > Chlamyphoridae > Tolypeutes > Tolypeutes matacus. The sequence goes on from JAKSZT010053928.1 coordinate 150,307, forward strand.
CTGCTCACAAAATCACATTAGGAATTAAATACATTAGATACACTAGTAAGGATCAAATATATTCCAAAATTTCAAGAGCTCTGAAAAGACATGGAAAAGGTCATACAGATACTTCCATGAGTCTTCCACAAAGCCAAGTCCCCAAAGGTCATTCCAGTGCCTCCTCTACTGGAATACTGAGCCTCTCTGACCTTTCCCCACTCACCTCTACCATCTTTCGCTCTTCAAATGACCCCACTTTGACATCCAAAACTTCTTGTGTCACCTGCTTAAAGGTGCGGTCTATTCCTCCTAATTTTTAAATAAACTAAAAAATCAGAACCTCTAGAGAAAAGGAATACATATATTATTTATTCAATTCATTTATTAGGACAGATATTAAATCCTAACTTCATGCCTAGGGGTCAAAAGAAAGAGGCTGAGGTAACATTTTTTCCCCTGTATATTTTGTTAGTGTCATTTCTCATTTAAAATTACCAATTCCTAAAAAAAGTCTATTACCTTTCAATAAATATTTATTAACAATGATAAACTACTTTTATTTCTTTTCAGGAAATGTATTTTGTAGTATAACAACTCTAATTGTCACCAAGTATTTTCTTCTCTTCAGCCTAACTCATAATTATTTACATTATTGCTGATTAAATTCATATCAGCACACAATTATTCTTCCCAAGGCTACAATTCAGTTGTTACCTCCAATTTCTCCTTCTTAATATTCTATACCTTAATATTTGGTACCCTTTTGTGGGCTCTATGACAGCAAAGGCACAACGAAATAATGGCTCTTCTAAGCATGTACATAAGAGTAGGACACTGTAAAAGTTACTATAAAAAATATTCTAGGAATTGATTTTTCAGAGGATAAAAGGAGATAATCTGTTCTATAAAACGAGGGGTTTGGAAGAGATTAGTGATTCCTAGAACTGAAAGCACTTTAAAAATGCAGGATCCTGGACACCACACCAAACCTCAGGGGTAGTGATAATCTGGAGGCTGTGACCTATAAAATAACATTCTTCTCTATTTTAGTACTGTAAGCTACACTTGATGGGATTAGAGTAGAAATTGATACCCTCTCCCTTTCTGCACTCTCCCTGCCTCAAGCTTCTGCCACCACCTTCTTCCCTATCTGATCTACCTGAACTCTCATCTGTATCCTGCTCCTAATCAATGTTCCTAGATTCTCCCTCCCAATGAGATAAATTAGCTGGGGGCCCAGTGACAGAGGCACAGCAGCTACAGAGGACCAAGGTGTCCCAACTCTGTCCCAAAGGGCAACAGCTTCTAGTTTCTTTCCTCTTTGAACTTCAGCCTCTTACGTAGTACTGAGGGTGATTCTTTATAGCAACTACCATGTTCTTAAATCAACACTATCATAGTTTCTTTTTTTTTTTTTTTTAGGAGGTACCGGGGATTGAACCCAGGACCTCGTACATGGGAAGCAGGCACTCAACCACTGAGCTACATCTGCTCCCCTTAATCAACAAATAATGGGCCCCAACATTGCAAAGGAATTCTATTGGTTACAACTACTCAACATTCTTGATCAGCATAAGTGATCCTCAAGAAATTTAAAAACTATTATTTTGGTTTGAATAGATAATATCACATGTGTAAAACTTCAAAAGGTCCTAAAGGGTGTGTACACTGAGAAAATAAATGTCTTCCCATCCTCATCCCCAACCACCCAGTTCTCTTTCCCAGAGGCAATCACTGTTTCCAGCTTGTTGTATAACCTTCCAGAAAAAGTCTTTAGAGTTACAAGCATAAACATATACTCACACAATCATATTTAACATAAATGGCCATATGCTGCTCTGGACCTTGATTTGTTCCCTCATTATATCTTAGAGAGTAATTCATAGCAGCAAAAAACAGTGGCCTCACTTTAACAGCTAACTAATTTTGTTTCTGGGCTTAATTTATTTAAACAATCCCACAGTGATAGATACTTTGCTTTTTCCTTTTTTTTTTTTTTTTTTTTACCATTACAGACAACACAGCAAAGAATGTCCCTGGGCAAATTCATTTTGTGATGTACAAGTATACTTGTACAAAAATTTCTTAGCTTTGCTGGGATTCGAAGGTAGGTGGATTTTTTAAAATTCAGTAGCTATTGCCAAATTCTCCGTAGAAGTTGTACCAGTTTGTAAGCCCACCAACAATGTATGAGCCCATCAGTTTCCCTGAAGTATTACCACCATAAGGTATTAAACAAACTTCATGAAATTATTTTAAAGCATATTTCTATTATCATGAGTTGAGCATAATTTCCATTTGTTAAGTGCCATTTATAATTCCTTTTCTGTGAACTGTTTGTTCATTTCCTTTGGCCCCTTTTCTATTAGATTATCAGTCATTTTTCTTATTGATGCATAGATGCTCTTTTTTAAATTCAATATTTATTTTTATTTATTTCTCCCCACCCCCTCGTTGTTTGCACTTGCTGTGTCTGTTCATCTTCCTTGTTTATCTAGGAGACACCAGGAACCAAACCTCGGACCTCCAATGTGGGAGGGAGGCACCCATTCACATGAGCCACCTCTGCTTCCTGCGTTATTGTGTCTCTCACTGTTTTCCTCCCTGTGTCTCTTATTGCATCAGCTCACAGTCTTGCTCATCTTCTTTAGGAGGCACCGGGATATGAATCTGGGTCCTCCCATGTGGTAGGCGGGAGCTCAATTGCTTGAGCCACATCCACTTCCCTAGATGCTCTTTAGATATTAAGGAGTTACCCTTTATCTGTGGCACAGGTAAACAGTTTTTTCCCAGCATGGTGATGTTTTTTTTCTTCTGTCACATACTCTCTTTTCTTTTAATTGAGTTAAATGTATTAATCTTTTATCATACACTTTCTATATTCTTCAAGATATTTAAAGTTTTTTTTTTGTTTTGTTTTTGTTTTTTATATGTAAAAGCATACATCTTCCCTAATATCTGAACTCCATAAGCCTTCAGGTTCACATTTTTATTTTCTCCTTTTGCACTTTCTGAAATGAGACTGCAAGCGAGAATGGGATACAATATCCATCCACTTTCTCTACTGACCTTTCTATGCAATTATCCTGAGTTCCTGTGGATTTTGCTTTCTCTCCTCCCTTACTTTCTTCATAGAGTTATACGAGAACCCTACATTTGTTTGACCTACCCTGGAGATCAAAATCCCTTTTAGTTTTTGCTTCAATTTGAAGTGTATTGAAAGAAAAAGAATTTCATTGTCTTTTCATAATCAACATGTCATTCAAACTGTGCTTTTTCTGTTCTAGGGAAATTTCATATGACAAAATCTGTTCAGATTGTTGACTACTGGGTTGAGAATATGCAAACAACTTGTCTAGCTTCTACAGAGAGATGGGAAGCAAAAATGTTATCTTAATTGAAAATAAAATCAGTCTTTCAACTTTATCTTTAGAAGTACATGTAAGAAAATATTTTTTAAAATTTGAATGCTTTGTTAAATACTTTATTCTTTAAATTTCAGTAGTTGATAACAGGTGGTTACTTGTGGCAGCGCTGTACTATGTATTTAAAAAATCATGGTAACTTCTTCAAATTTATGATAAAAATGAAGCACTAGTTTTGGAGATGTGAAATAAAGTTACTGCTGGAAATTGAGGGCAGGTTCCATTTAGGGCTGACTTTTGAAACAAAGATTCTAAAAATATACTGCTGTTGCTCTCCCTTCTACTTCCACACTCTTTCCAAAAGGTGAATATGTCTGTCTCAAGAGTTAAGAGTGAGAACTGCTTCGATAAGATGCCAGATTAAAAAAACAAAAGTTCATTTCTATCCTTGACCCAATTCCTTCTACATTTTTTTCTCTTATATTAACATATGGAAAGAGAATGACAAATGAAAAGAGATAATTTAATTTTCCTCCATCCTTTCCTGCCCGTTGAGTTAAAAGACAAAAAGTTTCAGATATCAAAGTAGTAAACATCAAAAAAAAATTTTTTAATAATTCTATCTGTATATTTATTACTTTCATCATACCCTTGAAAACAAAGCCTTCTCTCTAAAAACCTAAGAAAAGAAAAAGATATTTCACTTTCTAGTGCCAACTCCAAAAGAAGGAGAATGATGGAAAGGAAGCTTAAAATTCTACTGCAGAGGTTGCTACTGGTTCATTCTTTCACTCACCTACCCATAATTTGGAGAAGAGCTTTATTTCACATGACCACCAAGAAAAGAAAATTTGCTATACTCTCTCCATATCTGCACACAGGATAGCAACTCGCTGGACAAAAAGCTTGGTCTCAATTTCCCAACCTGGAAAATGGAAAATATGGGAATAGAAGATTTTTTAAACCCCTTTCTATGAGTCTAATGTCATATCAAGCATTAGCACATCAAATAAACAGGATTATTTCCAGTGTCGAGATATTTTCCTAGGATATTTTATAAATTGACATATACTTTTTCTTCAAAGTAATCACAATGAGAGAGAGAATCCATCATCCCTAAAGTACAAGATAATTTTTATGTATTAATTATGAATTCTTTGTACTCAATCTCATAATATTAAATGTTATTTGTTTACTTAAACATTCTTAAGTTTAAGAGTTAAATTACATACTTAATGTTCTCTCCAACCCAGTAAGATCTTAAATAGTCCTGGATATCAAGCTACTTGGGTTTGAACTCCTTTCTAGTTCTGTTCTGTCATTTTACTATAGGTTTTCTGAGACACTGGCCCTGTCAGCTGCAATTCCCTCACACATGGTAGTTTTTAGTCTGAAGTAATCTGCTAAACCACCCAGAAGTACTCCTTGGACTTTTCAGTTTCCTAAAATTTCATCACCTTTTTAACACAATCCTTTGAATCCTTTTAACCTTTACATGATGATTTATTTTAATGTAAAAATCACAACCATACACAAAGTGAATGCAAACTCACAAGAAAATTTCATATAACCTATCAGGAACTTCGTCCTGAGATCATCATAACTCAATATACTCAATTCCCTGCAATACCGAAGTTGTATCTTTTAATAACCATTCATCTTTGTCTATTTTCTATTTTTCCCTTTAGAAAACAAGTCAATATTATCCTGCTCCATTCCTAACAAATTCACCCACCCAACTACCCTTCCCTGACCAATGTCTTCCTCCTATTTGATAATTTTAAGTTCATGACAATAGGACTTGCCATGAAAGCCCTCTGCTTTTAAAAAGCCAATAAAATAAACATTCTTTGCAAAGGCAGCATTTTTTTTTCCGGTGCACTCTCAACTCAAAGAAGCCTAAACATAAACCCGGAAAAAGTTTAGAGAACAAAAGACAAAACAGATAATTCATGCAGATTCAAAAACTGAAGCCAGGTCCAGCCCCCCCCCCCCCAATACATAATTCAACAGGGACTTGTTTTTGGTAGACTCCATTTTGACTGGACTGTTGAGGACAGACATCCTTATGATTCAGTGCTTAAAATGGTACCTGGGACATACTAGGTGTTCCATAAATGTTGGCTGAATGAAGAAGGAAGGCACGCTTATGTGCCCATGTCAACTTCATATGAGACCCATGGACACTGGTCACCTGTGAAAGTGATCAGGCCAGGGTGCAGTCTTCCAACAGATGGATGTAGAACTGCCTCCAAAGGTCATGAAAACTCATGCCCATACCAGAAAGGCAGACTACCAATTTTAGTAACTGAGATGTACATCATGTCCGTTATCCCTAAAATTAATTTTAGTTCATTGTCTTGACTAAAGCTACTAAGTCTACTCAATTTCAAATTATTAAGCAGTTACACCTCTTCAGGGAATGGAACTAAATATGTAGGCAGAATAAGAGAGATGTGAATAATCAGGAGGCTACTGACTCCTTTATTCTCCTAATGAGCTTTTTCGTAACTTCGGACTTTATTAGTAAGCAACACGTTTTTTTTTCCTTAGGAGGTCAGTAGTTGTTGTTTTGTTTTGTTTTGTTTTGGTATTAAAAATGGTGCCACCTTTCCATCCAACTGCTGCTGGAACTATCAGCAAGATGCTCTCCAAATCACTATGTCAGGAAAAGGCAACTGAAGACTAGATGCTGTTGGAGAAAACTATATAGCCAACACTTACATCAGCCAATGTAAAAGACAGTGAGAAAATTAAGTTAGAGATAATGAAAAGACTGTCAAGAAACCTAAGCAAATCAGGAAAATAATTTTAGAATATAAGAAAATATTGAAACCCTATCACAATATTTACAAAATAACCAGCTGAAATGATATATATTATTCCAGAATAACCTTAAAAATAAAAGGCCTTACTCTTGTCCCCACAAGAAAGCATAAGTAACTGCTTATTTGAATGAACCAAAGAACTTACTGAGTTGTGAGCCCTTTTTTTCCCCAAGGGACTGTATTTGAGAGACTATAAAGGCAGGTGTCATAAACTTGTAACATTAGAAGGGAAAGAGGGTGAAAGCAAACATTATGCCTAAAGGTTCAATTCATTCAATCATATCTCATTTCCTGCACCTTGTGAGGTGGCTATTGATATCTTCATTTCAGGTCTGCAATAATTAAGGATTGGAGATTTTTTATTTTCCCAAATCACACACAACTAATAAACTGTCATGTGGGATTTGATCCCAGCCCTTTTGATTCTAACCCCAGCACCCTCTCAACTCTATGAAACCTTCCTCACAGTCAATGCTGAAAACCTCTTAGTACCTTAACCCAGATATTATTTACCTCATATAATCAATAAATAACAAATAATCCAAATGAACTTTATGTCATCTTTCCTCTCACATAACTTTTTCACACTTACTTATTCTGATACTTCACTCCAGGGTCACATTCTTCAACGTGAAGGTCCTCACTGCTCAACAACTCCGAAAATTTGGGCTTGGATATCTGTTGCTCTCGACTTAAAATGTCTAAACCACACTATAAACTCCTGCCCCAACTTTCCTATTTCTTTTAATTTATAGTAAAACTTCTTTGTTTCCTTACTCTTCTTGTCCAGGACTGTTAAGCCGGATTCTTCTCCCAATGTCTTTTAAAATCCATTCTTTCCTTTAAATTTTCTCCAAACTTGAGGATTCTCTCATCTCAACAGCAGCCTCCTAACTGGGTCTCTCCCCACCCCTAACCCACCTATTCTCTAGACTTATTTTATAAACCTTTGAGTAGAATTTCCCAGGGCTCCCTCCACCTACATTCGTATCATTTCCTCTATCCAACATGGCCTTCCCCTTCTCAGATGGCCACTCCCAGCTCATCCATCCTGCAAATTCCCTCCACAACTCCTGGCAACTCATACCTGTACACAGGGACTGCTTCCTTATCCCTCAACTACTCTCTCTGGATAATTTTCTTTTGTTACAGATGCCTGTGCCACATGACAACTCTGTTTTATTTTATCCTTTCTCCTTAGAACTTTAAAATTATCATTACCGGTCCATGCATAAGCCTCTCTTTTTTTAAAATATTATGATCACCTATGAACTCACCACCAAACCCAAGTACCAGATCATTACAATAACTTACATCCACTTATCTGCAACTCTCCATGCCATCAACATCATCCCCCTATAAGACAACTACCTCCTAAGATTCTTCCTCATTCTCTTGCCTTTTTTTTTTTTTTTTTTTGCTTTTTCAAAAATATGTGTATTTCAACATACATATATGCAAAAAATTGCTTGTTTCTGTTTGATTATTTGTGTTTGCTTATTTCCCTGGCTTGTATAAATTAGTACAGCCATTTTGGAAAATAGTTTGACAATAACTAGTAAATGGAATATTCACACACCCTACAAACAGAATTGTCTATCTAGGTATTTACCCAAGAGAAACATTTGCACATGTGCTCCAGGAAACATGAATGAGCAGGGCAACACTTTGCAATTTAAAAAAAAAGAGAGAGAGAAAAAAATGTCCACTGGGAGGAGAATAAATATATTGTGCTATAGACACATAGTAGATATTGTACAGCAGAGAAAGTCAATGAACTACAGCTACATACATCATGGATGAATCTTAGTCACATAATGTTGAATGGGGAAAAAAGGTTTCAGATAATGGATAGTATGAGACATTTTTATGATGATTTTTAAAACTTAAATGGTATAATTATTAAATCTCTGTATTTAAAAAGTCCCCTTTTTGAGAATGTATACCTCTTCTCCCAAACTAGACTACAAACTGTAAAGTTTCTTCTCTTCTTATTTGTATCTCCCACAGTGCTTAGACCAGTGCCTTGAACAGAGTAGGTGGTCAATAAGTCATAATCAAGTCCTTGATTACTAGATGCTAGTTAACCAAGATATTTTAATGAAATTTAAGTCCTCTCTCATCCAATAATTTCATGAGCAAAGTTAAATAAAACTCTAAAGTTAAAAGATTAAAGAAACTTTGGGACAAGAAAACATTTATGCTCTCCTGTAAAAGTCCAACAGAGGAGTGGATGTGGCTCAAGCTGTTGAGAGCCAAATTCCCACATGGGAGGTCTGGGGTTCGGTTCCAGTGGCTCATAAAAACAAAAAATCAAACAACAAGCAAACAAACAAACAAAAAACAACTCAGGAGAGCTGATGTGGCTCAGTGGTTGAGCGCCAGCTTCCCACATGAGGTCCTGGGCTCAATCCCACCCTGGTACCTCAAAAAAAAAAAAAAAAAGTCCAACAGAACTACATTAAAATTGATGCCAAGAGCCATCTGATAAGCCATCATAACTTGAAACTGAGGTATTCCTAAAAGCAATTCATTGCATAATTGAATTGTCAACATCAAAACTGAATACGAGCAAGTGAGGATTTTGAGGTTTTCTAAAAGCAAAGGTTTTAATTTCAAAATACTTTGTTTCTCCTTGATTGAGAAAAGTCATTTTTAAGGGAAAACATGAAATCCAGCTGCAAAAGAAGAAAAAGCAGTAAAATATTCCATGAATTAGGGTCTTCCTTATACCAAAGGAGAGCTACGCATAATTTCTGTAGGTGATTAGCACCGAGTTACAATGCAGCTTCCCTCTGACCTTGGGAACCCTGCTCATTCCCAGAGTTACTGCGAAGACTTCTGTTTCATTTATTATTAGTCTTTGCATCTGCAATGCTGTAGCAATGGATAGCAATAGCAACAGTGTTTGCTTGCAGCACTCGAATTGTAGAAACGCTTCCAAAAAACAAAGTGGGGGAAAAGAGAGAAAGAAAAATATGTACTCAGCCAAGAGGAAAACAAAGTTAATGGTATGATGGGAATTTAAAAATTTTACCTTTGAAGGACGATTACATTTATTAATCACCTCCACGACGAGTCACTTGTTATCAATTTTTAAATTTAATAAAAGCTTTTCAAAATTATTTTATTTGGAAAAACAAATGTACAATTTGCTAGACCTAATCCTGCGATATAAAAAAACGGAAATGCTTCTAGAGAAAAAGCCGTAAAGTACTTTGTGTCCGGGATAGAGAAATAATCTAGCAGTCCAATGGGTTCACTTAGTTTCATGTCATTTGCTTCATGTCCATTATGTAACGCCTTCCCCAGCCTTTAGGTCTCTATATTTAAACTACTGTTCAGGTATATTACAGAATTGCCACAAAATCGGTTATCTGGTCCTAACTTTCAAGAACAGCTTAAACGGTGCCTTGCTGATGTGCCTTTGTACACTATAGCCTATTTTTAAAAATCTGCTGGTGTCATTACTTCTTCTCAGCTTCCTCCCAGGTCCCCCATCCCCTCCTCCCTCAGCATCCCCAGCGACACGATCTGCGGGCTGCTCCTGGCTCCTTGCAGGGGAAGCACGTTTTGACTGCAATGCAAACCCTGTCCGGTTTGCAACCCGGGAAGGCAGATTCGGCGCTGGACGGGGGTGTGGACGAAGGCTGCAGGGACAGCTGCAGGTGGGCAACAGCGAGTGGGGCACTGGTGCCCCGCGAGGGCAGTGCGCAGTGCACGCGCACAATAAAACCCAATGCACAACTTCCCCAGCAGCTCCTCGCGGCTCCACGGATTCTCCGCAAGGTGCGGCGTAGGCGTTTGCTTGAGCCGGCGCGGACGTCCTCACCCTTGCAGCTTCGCTCCTCGGCTGACAATTACATCAGTCCTTCTCCCTGCCCCAGCTTCAATCCCCAGCCAGACTCGAGCGAGGCGGAGCGCCCAGCGGCGCGGGGGAATGCGGGCACGAGTGCCAGGCGGCCGGAATTCCCTGGCAACGAGGGGGAGGGGAGGGCGGCGAGCGGCGACCGTGACACAGGCGCCCCCTCCCACCTCGGCCGCCGGGCCGGACTAACACCGCCGCCCCCACTCCCTACCGCTGGGGTTATCCTGCTGGGAGAGCCCCCGGGGAGTGGCGATGCCTCCGGGGACCGCACCGCAGCTGCCCACCCGCAGTCCCCCAGGGTCCTCGGCCCGCCGGACGCGCGCACAATGCCCCCGGGCTGCGGTGCGATCGCCGTCGTGTCCGCTCCTGGCGTCCCCTCCGCAGCTGAGACACCTACCTGGAAGGCGAGCTGAGGCGCTGCTGGTCCTGCGGCTGACAGCGGCGGCAGCGGGAGGCAGAGGCGGCCCCGGCGGGCGGGCAGGCTGTTGGAACCGCGGGCTGGCCGGGGAGCGGAGGCACCGGCGCCCCCTGCGCCGTGCCGCGGTTTCCAGCACGGAAAGCGGCAGCGGCGGCGGCGCTGCGCCTCCAGTGGTCCGCGGCGCCGCAGCCCCTCCTCTCCCGCGGGCGGGGCGCGCTGGCGTAGTGGCGCTCCGGGCTCCCCGCCCCCGACTCCGGGTTCCCGGCTGGCTGGCCCGGCCGGAGTGGAGCGACAGGCGGCGGGAGTGCGGGCTGCGCGCCCACCTGACGCGGCCCCCTCCCTGCGCCGCTGCGACTGCTGCGGACCCCGTGCGCCGAGATCCCGACGCGCGGAGCCCAACTTGCTGGGTTCGCTCCGGGCCCGGCCTGGGTGGGGACGCCCGGTCTCCAGAGATCACCCGCGGTTGAGACCCTGTCGGGGCTTCCCCTGGCCTGAGTACCGTAGTAGCGCCTCCGCCCGCCCAGTCCTGGAGGTGGGCTGGCCCTGGCTCTCCCCCAGCGTCCTCGAATGGCTCTAGCGCTCAGGTCCTGGAGCGCAGCCGTGGGACGGCGGGATCTGAAGGGAACGACAGCCTGGCGGCCTCCCTCCGGAGTACCAAGCCCTGCCCCCAGGCGCCCTTCTGAGGCCGACACCCCCGGCTGGTCAATAAATATACTCGTCGTCTGTGTCTCTCCACCCCAGCCCCCGTCTGAGCGAAAACTTCCCAGGCCCAACAAACACTTGGGTTCTGTGAAAGGGTCGGTGGCTTCAAGCTCCAGGCATAGGGGAGCAATGTCAGCCCCATCTCCCTACAACTCTTCCCATCCCCTTAAATCCTTCCACGTTTATATCGGTCTCTGCCTATGCTTGAGGGTAGACTAATCCAAAGGCAAATTTGCTTGGAGAGAGGGGTAATTTAAATATTTACACAGATATTTCTTCTGTAAACGGCTGACTGAGGAGAAATCAGAAGTATTTCAAGACATTTCTGTTATCACCGGCTTCGCGGGGAGAAATCCAGGGATGATCCTTAACAGGAACTATTACAGAAACAGAGCTGGAATGCTTTGTGGGCTCCCTAGGGTCCTGGATTGGAGGAAAGGGGTGCCTTCCAAAATTAAAGATGCTGCTACCCATTGAAGCAACTCTAGTGGTGGTCACTGTTTTCGGTGCTGATAAAATTTTGTCGCCTTGGGCAAATTGCTCAACGGCTTTTAGCCTCAACATCCTTATCTGTTAATGGGATAATAAGACTACCTCCTTCAGTTTTTATGCAATTTGCATGAGTTAATGTTTGTAGAGCACTTAAAATGGTTTCTGGCATATAATAAGCACTATATAAATAAACTCCTGTAATCTACGAGGCAGGTATTAAGCAACAATGGGCCCCCAGGAAACAAATATCAGGCGCCAGGAAACTAATATCTACTGAACACTTCCTACGTTAAGAAGAACGAATTGTAGGAGCCGATGTGGCTAAGTGGTTGAGCACCGGCTTCCCACATAAGAGGTCGTGTCCCCCCCCCCCCCCCAACACCCAAAAAACCTAATTGTTAGGCAGTTTGGCATCAATTCTTATAACAGCCCTGATCGAGGTATCATTCTCATTCCTTCAGCCAATGTTTAATGTCTACTAGATGCCAGGTGCTGTTCTGGGTGCTGGGGATACGGTGTCTTGGAATTCATATATATTTTTTAAAAATCACTATTTTATTAACAAGAGATTTTCGATCCTCTCTAGATTTCCAGATCGGCTCTAGACGATGGCCCACCACATTTTTCTTTATTAAAAAATAGTTTCTTTTCTAGCAGACATGCTTTTTGGATACTTGGCCCTTTGTGCTCTGACTTTCAGCATCCAATCAGGAGGCTTCCTCAAACATCATAAATACCTACAACTTAATCCCAATAAACGAGACTTGATCAGAAAAAAAAAAAAAAAAAAAATAGTTTCTCAGGGGAGCGGGGGTAGCTCAATGGTCCAGCGCTTCCTTCCCATGTACAAGGCCGGGGGGTTCAATCCCTGGTACCTCCTTGAAAAAAAAAAAAGTTTCTCCTAACTTCCAATATTTTAAAATACTACATGTGTAGTCCTTTGGAGAACTATTTTAGTTTTCCTCTGTCTACTACTCCTTTATCATTGTTAGAAACTATCCTAATTTTGTATTCTTATACAGTCTCTTTAAAACCTGTTATTTTTTTAATAATAAACTTGATTTTTTAGCTTTTTTTTTTTTTTAATTCTGTCGCCTGTGAAACAGTCAACTATATGCTCTCTTTCCCATATGCAATTTCTCTTGAATCTCCACGCTCACCTTTTGGACTAGCTTCTTCTATCCTAGCTAGCAACGTTCTCATATCATCCTGTCATAAAATTATAGATGCTGGGCCCTGTGGCACCTCACACTTTCACCTTATCTCCTTCCCTATGAAAATCTCCTCAAGGGAACCACTGGGATACTGACCTTCAATTGATCAACGCCTCCCTTGTACTCCTCTCATCTGGGTTTCATTGACTGAGCTCTAATGAAACACCTCTGTCCATGGAAAAAAAAAAAAAAAGTACAAAAGAAATGAGAGCACACAGTGTCTTTAACCTAAAGAAGTAGTTCACTGAACCATAAACTATTGGCAGAGAACCATAAACTGTTAAGGAGGGGTAACAAGCACAACCTAAATCTTATATTTTATCTTAAAAATGTTTGCACACTTTCCCACAGGATCTGTATTTTGTTATTTTAAAAAACAGGTTTAAAACTGTTTACCATCAGGAAAAAAATCTCATGTCTCACAAGTAACTGTCAAGTAAGCCACGTTGGCACTACACCCATATATTTGGGGACATGAGTGGGTTAAAGGGAGCTGACATTGCATATCAAAGCAGTTTCTCCACTCTGTGCATCACAATGTTTTGAAAACTCAGCCTGACATAAAAATGTAAATACGAATAGCAGGCTTTTCCCTCTGTTTGAGCTATGGCCAGGTTATTGCTTAGAAATGTAGAGAGAGCGATGTTTTCATTACATGTATATTCTTGCTGACTGTTTAAGTCTCATGTCATATGTTGGCTAAAATGATTTCTACTTTCCCAATCCATCCCTTTTTTTTTGGTCTCAGATAAACACTTGAATAGAATTTTTCAGTGAAAAAACATAATTTGTTTTATAGGTACTATCTTAGCTGGGGGTTCTTAAAAAGGCTGAAGTGCTAATGCTTTTAAAATTTGACTATAAGCTCTCTCTGCCTAGAGAGGCCCACGCCAAGTTTTGGTGTGTATTTCCATCTTTCTCTTTCATTTCTCAGCAAGCTTTGTTCTTTCCCCCATTTCCCAAATAAATTCTTTTAATAAATAAATAAATAATTGACTATAAAGATGAATATTCCTTTTGTAATTTATTTCTTTTTAAAGTACTTTTTAAAAATAAATTTATCTGTTTTTATGATACCAATACAACAGTGAGAAAATCAAAAGGTAAACTTTTTGAAACAATGACTTATTGGAGAAGGGTCAATGTCTAAAAGGTTGCACCCTTTTAGAGGTCAGGAGACTTGCTCTACCCTTACCTGTAGCCTATTTGTCAGATTTGGTGCTCCTTTTTGAATATGTGCATACATTTTTTCCAGTTGGTACTATGTTCTCTAAAAATCACATAAATTCCTGAAACTATTCTTACAGACAATATTGCCAACAAGAACTGTTTAAGTGAATGTACATTTATAGACATTTTGAACATAGAGATCACAGAAATATATAAAAATATAAGCCATTAACATCAATGCTTCTGTAAAACTGAAAAATTTAAAATTAACATAACCTCTGTCTTTGCACAAGTTGTATATGCATAGTAAAATGTGTCTTTAGATGGCATCATCAGTTGTGGGACTTTTTTCTGCTTGGCTGCTTCTTTTCAAACTATGGCAAATTCAGCCATAACTAGAGCACTAGACTTTACAACTTTCCACCCGTTAAATGAAAGTCACCTTCCAACAAGAGTCTAACTGACCTTTAAGGAAGTTTCAGGCAGTTTTTAATTTGCTGTTTGCTTTTACCTTTCATTATTGCTTGCAACCAGAATTAATTTCAAAAGAAAAAAATTGATGGTTTTATTCCAAATTTTAGACGTTGCTGCACAAGTCATGGTTTTTCATGCAGTTTTCCTGAAGGCTTTCCATTACAAGGGGCACTAAGAGTTAGGATGATTTGCTTCACCAAAATAATAAACACTTAAAAAAATAAACATGGAATTTATTGAGGTATCAGTTATATAAAATAAAATTTACCTCTTTTAAGTGTACAGTTTGAAGAGTTTTGACAAATGTATGCAGCTATAGAACGTGTGTGGAACCACCATCACATTCAAGATATAGGACATATACATCACCCCTAAAAATTCCCTTCTGCTTTCTTGCAGTCGATCCCTTTCTCCTACCTCAGCCTCTGGCAAACACTGATTTTTTTTTTTTTTTTTTTTTTCTCTGTCCCCATAGTTTTACCTTTTCTAGAATGTTAGATAAATAGAATGATACAGTCTTTCATGCCTGGCTTATTTCACTCAGCTAATACTTTTGAGATTCTTACATGTTGTTGCGTGTATCAGTATTTCATTCCTATATATTGCTGAGTAGTATTATTATGTGACTATACTTACAACCAGTTCATCTATTCACCAGATAAACATTTGAGTTGTTTCCAGTTTTTGACTATTGTAATAAAGCTTCAATGGAATTTGCATACACGTCTTTGTGTGGATATGTATTTTCATTTCTTCTGTGTAAATATGTAGGAGTGGAATGCTAGGTGTATGTTTAAGTATAAGACACTGCCAGACCATTTTACTGTACCGATTTGCATTCCCATCATCAATGTAGGGGGTTCCAGTTGCTCCACATCCTTACCAACACATGGTATTATCATTCTTCTTCATTTTAGCCATCCTACTGCTTGGGTTGGTTTATCATGGTTTTAAATTGCAATTCCCTGAATGATGAATAATGTTGAATATATTTTCATGTGCTTTACGGCCATGGTATATCTTTTTTGAGGAAGTCTCTGTTTAAACTTTTTGCCCATTAAATATATATTTATATATATAAAGGACTTTTCAGGTTATCTATTGCTTCACATGTGGTTTTCAGTCATTTGTACCTATTCCATATAAGTGGGAAAATGTATTGGCTAACAGTTTTTAAAATTTAAAAAAACTGAAAAATTAAAAAGAAAAAACAAAACAAAATACAAAAAAAAGAGAAAAATGTATTGGCTAACAGTTGTTCATAATAGTCTCTTTTATTGTCTATAGGATCTTTATTAGTTGTAATGGTTCTTTATAAATTCTGGTTATAAGTCCTTGCCATAATATATGTTTTACATCTTAGTGTTTTTTTTTAATATAGGAGAGTCTTGGTGATGTGGACATATTTGTCAGAATCCTAAAGGATCCCAGGTTGTTATGAATTTCCCTCATCATCCTTTTAATTTTCCCTTTGTCTTAATTTGCCAGGCTTCTATGACAAATACCACACAATTGGTTCGCTTAAACATCAAGAATTTATTAGCTCAAAGTTTTGGAGGCCAAAAGTCCAAAATCAAGGCATTGGTAAGGCAATTCTTTCTCCCTGAAATCTGTAGCATTCTGGCGCTGGCTTGCCACAATCCTTTGGGTTCCTTGGCTTGCATCTCTGCCTCTGGTCACCTGGCCATATCTCCCTCTCTGTGTCTGCTCTCCCAGTTTCTGCTGACTTCCAGCTTCTGGCTCCTCTCCTGTAGCTTTCTCTCCCTAAGGCATCCAGTAATATGGATTCAAGTCTGCCTGATTCATTTGGGCCATACCTAAATAGGCTCTTAAAAGACCCTATTCACAAAGGAGCCCACACCTTAAGTGATAATACATCTTCAAAGGGTCCTATTTACAAATGAGCTCACACCCACAGGAACAAAGATTAAAATTAAGACTATGTCTTTGTCAAGGCACATAACTCAATGTACCACATATGGTTACATGTTATGATTCTCAACTTCCCAATTTTAGTCAAAAAATGGGAATTCTTGTATTATTGGGGGAGCTTTATGAAGTAGGAAGTAAAGGTGAGTGTAATGTGATTATAATATACATTGGATTTAATGTAATTTTAGTAGGAAGGTGAACTTATGTGTGGGAGTCAAATATTTTTATCATCAAAAATGTAAAACAAACATAACATTTGCACATATACATGTACACTTGTTTATAAGGTATCTAGTTCATTTTTTAACAAAGTTAATCAAAAAGCTCTCTGCAGGAGTACTCCAATTCAATAATAAAACACATTTTCCAGATATCCAACTCTTGGGACCACTGTTAGCCTTTGGTGTTAGAATAATGTCTTGTCCAATCCTTGTATGGCCATTCCACCATCTCTCACCCCAGGAACTTAGATGACCAGGGTGTTTTAATATTATTATTTTTCTTTAAAATATTTCTTTATAAACACTGGAATGTATCTACATGTGTATATATCATTTAATTTTAATCCACATTTTAGATTGTGTAGCACTTCAAGGATCTAATTAAGAATCTACATTCCAATGGTGGCTGCAGCAAGTGTTTCAAATACTGCTATCTAAATCTCCACTAGAAGTCATTAATTAGCACAAGGGATGTACTGTTAAAAGGAATGGAGTTCAGTATTTGTAGTTGGCTGGTAAGACTGTACAGTTCCCTCCTGAGTAAACATCTGGCGAGCTCAGAAGCCTAACCTCCAGGTCCTGATATCCATTCAGACTTATTAACCTCATTGGTACACTCCCATAATCTGCCCAGATGACTTGCTGATCTAGCCCAGAGAATATTGTATCTACTTCAGAGCGAACCTTTCATGCAGGGTGCTTATCAGAGTACCTAAAAGGACTGAGAATTAGAATTTCATTGAACTTACAGGAATGGGTTTTCAGGGTCTTGTTGATAACTGTTTCATTCATTTACTTCAATAAATAATTATTTAGTGCCTGCTATATATTAGGCATTTGGGGAGGGTACTTGGGATAATATGAGTGGGAAAAAAAAAAAAAGGCCCTGCAGGGGGAGATAGATAATAAACAATAGACTTAATATTATATATAAGCAAATTACACAGTATATTAGAAAGTAGTAAGTGTTTATGGAATTTTTTAAAAGATATATTTATGTATTTGCTCATCCTCCCCGCTGCCCCTCGTTGTTTTATGCTCGCTTTCTGCTCACTGTGTGTTTTTCTGTGTCTGTTTGTCTTCTCTGTAGGTGGCAGTGGGAACTGATCCTGGGACCTTCCAGAGTGGGAGAGAGGCGCTCAATCTCTTGCCCCACGTCAGCTCCCTGGACTACATCTCTTATTGTTTATCCTCTGTGTTTCTTTTTTTTTTTTTTTTTTAATATTTATAAATGTTCACTCTTTATTAATTTATTGATGTTGAGGAATGCCTGTGTTGATGAAATATTTTCCATATTAAATACATATGTTGAATCTCTCACCAGTCTGAATTTATGTCTGGCACAGTCTTAGGGTTTCTTTCTCTTATGAATCCTTTAATGTTGAGCAAGGTAGGCATTTACAGTGAAAGCTTTCCCACATTCCTTACATTCATAGGGTTTTTCTCCAGTGTGCATCCTCTGGTGTTAAGTCAGATATGCATTCTGACCAAAAGTTTTCCCACACTCATTACACTGGTAGGGTTTCTCTTCAGTATGAGTTCTCTGGTGTTGAGTGAGGTGTGTACTTCTGCTGAAAGCTTTACCACAAATTTCACATTTGTAAGGTTTCTCTCCGGTATGAATTCTCTGGTGTTTTTGTTTCTTTTTGTTGCATTATCATGCTGCACCAGCTCTCAGCACAGGCCAGCACTCCTGTGCGGGCCAGCACTCCGTGTGGGCCAGCTCTCCTTTCGGTCCAGCTCGCCTTCACCAGGAGGCCCTGGGAATCAAACCCTGGACCACCTATATGGTAGATGGGAGCCCAATTGCTTGAGCCACATCCATTTCCTGGAAATTTTTTTTTTAAGTTTAGCCTGTTAAGAGAGAAGGAGGTGAGTTGTCAAGGTGCAATACTGAATAGAGAAAATGTACGGAAACATCTTCAAGACATTGTAGTGGGTAGTGGTTTCTTGGACCTTACACCCAAAGCATGTGCAACAAAAGAGAAAATAGATAAATTGGACCTCCACAAAATTAAACACTTCTGCACCTCACAGGAATTTGTCAAAAGGGTGAACAGGCATCCTTGGGATGGGAGAAAATATTTGGAAATCACAAAGAGATGTTACAACTCAACAATAAAAAGATATATGACCCAGTTAAAAAATGAGCAAAAGACTTGAATACACATTTGTCCAAAGAAGAAATACAAATGGCAAAAAAACACATGAAGAAATGCTCAACATCACTCATGATTAGGGAAATGCAAATCAAAAACTACAATGAGATATCATGTCACACCTATCAGAATGACCACTATTAAAAAGACAGAGAACTACATGTGTTGGAGAGACTGTGTAGAGACAGGAACATTTACTATCTGTTGGTTGGAATGCAGAATGGTACAGCCACTGTGGAGGACTGTTTGGCAGTCCCTAAAGAAGTTGAATATAGACTTGCCACATGACCCTGCAATACCACTCCTGGGTATCTCAGAAGAACTGAGAGCAGTGACACGAATAGACATCTGAACACCGATATTCATAGCAGCATTATTCACGATTGCAAAAGTTGGAAAGAATCCAGGTGTCCATCAACGGATGAATGGATAAACAAACTGTGGTGTATTCACACAATGGAATATTATGAAGCTTTAAGAAGAAATGAAGTCATAAAGCGTATGACAACGTGGATGAACCTGAGGACAGTATGTTGAGCAAAGCAAGCCAGAAACAAAAGGACAAATGCTGTATGATTGTATTACTATGAACCAAATATATTTTGTAACATATTGTATGATTCAAAAAACAATTTATATGGATCCAGTACATTTAATTGAGAAATGCATGTTTTTATTCAGCTGTGTTTTCTTTTTAGTTTTTAATTGTTTATATTTTCAATTATTAAATGTACAAAATAAAGTTAAGAAAATATTGAATAGAATGGTCAATCTAAGTCTCATTGAGCAAATGACACTTGTGCAAAGACTTGAAGGAGATAAGGGAGTCAGACTAGAAAGTTATATGGGGTGAGAGGTTCCCATTCCACTTAGAG
Organism: Tolypeutes matacus; assembly: GCA_026826555.1. NCBI lineage: Eukaryota > Metazoa > Chordata > Mammalia > Cingulata > Chlamyphoridae > Tolypeutes > Tolypeutes matacus. The sequence goes on from JAKSZT010053928.1 coordinate 170,007, forward strand.
AGACCAGACACTGAAAAGCCTATACTACTCAAGGCTAGACCCTCAAATACTACAAGAAATGAAGCATGTACCATAGATGTGGTGAGATAATTTTAGGTGGCTCCTCGACATTACACTTTAAAGACATTGATTCACAGGGGTGGGAAAGTTTCTCTTTTCAATTCCCTGTCATTCTTTTGGTTGACCCTGAGGAGCAAGGCTCAATTTGGTGCTCATATGTTTTTCACTCCACTCTCCTCTTGCTTCCATGGTTTTTGACAAGAAGTCTGATGTAATTCTCACTCTTGTTCCTCTATAAGGGGTTATTTTCCCATGGCTTCTTTTTCTTTTTCTTTTCTTTTCTTTTTTTTTTTTTTAACTTTTTAATTTATTTTATTTTTTATAAAAACATCCATTTCTCAATTAAATGTACTGGATACATATAAAAATTTTAATCATACAATATGATACACAATATATTTGTTCCATAGTAACACAACAATACAGCATTTGTCCTTTCGTGTCTGGCTTGCTTTGCTCAACATAATGTCCTCCAGGTTCAACCATATTGTCATATGCTTTACAACTTCATTTCTTCTTACAGCTGCATAATATTTCATTGTGTGAATACACAACAGTTTGTTTATCCATTCATCCATTGATGGACACCTGGGTTCTTTCCAACTTTTGGCAATCGTGAATAATGCAGCTATGTATATCGGTGTACAGATGTCTGTTCGTGTCACTGTTCTCAGTTCTTCTGGGTATATACCCGGGAGTGGTATTGCAGGGTCATGTGGCAAGTCTATATTCAACTTCTTTAGGGACTGCCAAAGAGTCCTCCACGGTGGCTGTACCAGTCTACATTCCCACCAACAATGAATAAGTGTTCCTATTTCTCCACATCTTCTCCAACACTTGTAGTTTCTGTCTTTTTAATAGTGGTCATTCTGATAGGTGTGACATGATATCTCATTGTAGTTTTTGATTTGCATTTCCCTAATCATGAGTGATGTTGAGCATTTCTTCATGTGTTTTTTTGCCATTTGTATTTCTTCTTTGGACAAATGTGTATTCAAATCTTTTACCCATTTTTTAACTGGGTCATTTGTCTTTTTATTGTTGACTTGAACATATCTTTATATATCCTGGATATTAAACCCTTATCGGATATGTGATTTCCAAATAATTTCTCCCTTTGAGTTGGCTGCCTTTTCACCCTTTTGACAAAGTCCTGTGAGGTGCAAAAGTACTTAATTTTGAGCACTTCCCACTTATGTTTTTTTTCTTTTGTTTTACATGCTTTGGGTATAAGGTCCAAGAAACCACCACCTACCACAAGGTTTTCAGGAGGTTTCCCTACATTTTCTTCTAGTAGTTTTATGGTTCTGGATTTTATATTTGAGTTGATTCTTGTATAGGGTGTGAGATAGGAATCTTCTTTCATTTGTTTGGTTATAGATATCCAGTTCTCCCAAGAACCATTTGTTGAGGAGACTGTTTTGTCCTGATAACATTAACTTGGTAGGTTTTTCAAACACCAGTTGACTGTATAGATGAGAATTTATTTCTGGATTCTCAATATTATTCCACTGATCAATGTTTCTATCTTTATGCCAGTACCATGCTGTTTTGACCACTGTAGCTTTGTAATATGTTTCAAGGTCAGGCAGTGAAATTCTTCCCACATCGCTCTTCTTTTGTAGAATGCTTTTGGCTATTCAGGTGCACTTTCCTTTCCAAATAAACTTGGTAATTGCCTTCTCTAATTCTGTAAGTAAGCTGTTGGGATTTTGATTGGTATTGCATTGAATCCGTAAATCAGTTTGGGTAAGATGGACATCTTCATGATATTTTTTCTTCCAATCCATGAACACAGAATGTTTTTCCATTTTTTTAGGTCTTTTTAAAATTTCTTTTAGCATTTTTTTGTAGTTTTCTGCATATAGATAGGTCCTGTACTTCTTTGGTTAAATTAATTCCTAGACATTTGAGTCTTTTTGTTGCTATTGAAAATGGAATTTTTCCACTGATTACCTCCTCAGATTGTTCAGTACGAGTACAAAAACATTACTGATTTTTGCGTGTTGATCTTGTATCCTGCCACTTTGCTGAACTCATTTATTAGTTCAAGTAGCTTTGTTGTGGATACTTCCAGATTTTCTAAGTACAGGATCATGTCATCCGCAAACAGTGAGAGTTTTACTTCCTCTTTTCCTATTTGGATGCCTTTAATTTTTTTTTCTTGTCTAATTGCCCTAGCTAGAACTTCTAGTACAATATTGAATAATAATGGTGACAGTGGGCATCCTTGTCTTGTTCCCAATCTTAGGGAAAGTTTTCAACCTTTCCCCATTGAGTATGATGTTGACTGTGGGTTTTTCATATATACGTTTTACAGGAATTTTCCTTCTATTCCTATCTTTTCAAATGTTTTTTATCAAAAAAGGATGTTGGATTTTGTTGAATGCCTTTTCTGCATCGAATAAGGTGATCATGTGGTTTTTTCCTTCAGTTTGTTAATGTGGTGTATTACATTGATTGATTTTCTTATGTTGAACTAGCCTTGCACACCAGGAATAAATTCTACTTGGTTGTGATGTATAAGTCTTCTGATATGCTGTTGGATTTGATTTGCAAGTATTTTGTTGAGAATTTTTGCATCTATGTTCATTAGAGAGATTGGTCTGTAATTTTCTTTTATTGTAGAATCTTTATGTGGCTTTGGTATTAGGGTGATGTGGCTTCATAAAATGTGTTGGGTAATTTTCCCTCCTCTTCAAATTTTCAGAAGAGTTTAAACAAGATTGGTGTTAATTCTTTTCGAAATGCTTGGTAGAATTCACCTGTGAAGCCATCTGGTCCTGGACTTTTTTTTGCTGGGAGATTTTTGATGATGGATTCAATCTCCTTGAATATGATTGGTTTGTTAAATTCTTGTATTTCTTTATTTTTTAAAGATTTATTTATATTTATTTATTTCTCTCCTCTCCCCCCACCCCCCGCCGCAACTTGTTTTTCTGCTCACTGTCTGCTCTCTGTGTGTTCTTCTGTGTCTGCTTATCTTCTCTTTAGGTGGCACTGGGAACTGATCCTGGGACCTTCCCGAGTGGGAGAGAGGTGCTCAATCTCTTGCACCACCTCAGCTCCCTGGTCTGCTACATCTCTTAGTGTTTCTCCTGTGTCTCTTTTAGTTGCATCATCTTGATGCACCAGCTGTCTGCACGGGCCAGTGATCCTTCACAGGCCAGCTTGCCTTTCACCAGGGGGCCCCAGGAATCGAACCCTGGACCTCCCATATTGTAAATGGGAGCCCAATCACATGAGCCACATCTGTCTCCCTTCTTGTATTTCTTTTAGCATCAGTGTAAGTTTTTTTTGCATTTTCAGGAATTTGTCCATTTCATCTAGGTTGTCTAGTTTGTTAGCATACAGTTTCTCATAATATCCTCTTATGATTTTTTAATTTCTGTTGGGTCAGTTGTAACTCCCACCACCCCTTTCAATTCTGATTGTATTTATTTGCATCTTATCTACTTTTTTCTTTGTTAGTCTAGTGAGGGGTTTGTCAATTTTATTGATCTTCTCAAGGAACCAGCTTTTCATTTTGTTGATTTTCTCTACTGTTTTTTTTTAGTCTTAATTTCATTTATTTTTGCTCTAATCTTTATTATTTCTTTCCTTCTGCTTGCTTTTGGATTGGTTTGCTGTTCTTTTTGTAGTTTCTCTAGTTGTTCAGTTAAATCTTTGCGTTTAGCTCTTTCTTGTCTTTTAATATAGGCATTTAGGGCTATAAATTTCCCTCTCAAGACTGCCTTCGCTGTATCCCTTAAGTTTTGACACGTTGTGTTCTGATTTTCATTTGTCTCAATGTATTTATTGATTTCACTTGCAATTTCTTCTTTGACCCACCGATTTTTTAGGAGTGTGTTGTTCAGTCTCCACACATTTGCAAATTTACTTTTTTCCTGTCTATTATTGATTTCTAGTTTCACTCCATTATGCTCTGAGAAAGTGCTTTGTATAATTTCAATCTTTTTATATTTATTGAGAGCTGAATTGTGACTTAACATGTGGTCTCTCCTGGAGAAAGATCCATGGGCACTTGAGAAGAATGTATAACCCACTGAGTTTGGATGCAGTGTTCTGTATATGTCTGTTAGGTCTAACTTGTTTATCATATTGTTCAAATTCTCTGTTTCCTTGTTGATCTTCTGTCTAGTTGTTCTATCTAATAATGTGAGTGGGGTGTTGAAGTGTCCAACGATTATTGTAGAAATGTCTATTTTTCCCTTCAGTTTTGCCAGAGTTTGTCTCATATTTTGGGGCACCCTGGTTAGGTGCATAGATATTTATGACTATTATATCTTCCTGGTGGATCATCCCTTTTATTAATATATAATGGCCTTCTGTATCTCTTATAACTTTTTTTAATTTAAAGTCTGTTTTGTCTGATATTAGTATAGCTACCCCTGCTCTTTTCTGGTTAATATTTACGTGGAGTATCTTTTTTCCAAACTTTCACTTTCTACCATTTTGTATCCCTGGATCTACAGTGAGTTTCTTGTAAGCAGCATATGGATGGCTCATGTTTTTTAATCTATTCTGTCAGCCTGTATCTTTTGATTGATGAGTTTAATCCATTCACATTCAGTGATATTACTGTAAATGCACTATTTACTTCCACCATTTTATTCTTTGGTTTTCATATGTCATACCATATTTTTGTCTGTCTTTTTACTTTTTTGGTTATCCTTTCTGCTATTTTTTCTTCTATATTGTCCTCCAAGCTTCTCTCTCCTGTCTTTTTACTTCAGGTTCTAAGGCTTCCTTTAATATTTCCTGCAAAGGTGGATTTTTTTTTTTTTTTTTTTTTGCGCGAGCTCTCTTAGATTCTGTTTGTTTGTGAATATTTCATACTCACCTTCACTCCATTATGATCTGAGATCATCTTTGAAGGACAGTTTTGCTGAATAAAGAATTCTTGGCTGGCAGTTTTTCTCTTTCAGTATCTTAATTTTATCATATCACTGTCTTCTCGCCTCCATAGTTTCTGAAGAGAAATTCATGCTAATTCTTACTGGGTGTCCCTTGTATGTGATGGTTTGCTTCTCCCTTGCTGCTCTGAGAATTTTCTCTTTATTTTTGACATTTGACAATTCTGAGTAGTATGTGTCTTGGAGTAGGTCTATTTGAATTTACTCTGATTGGGGTATGGTGCACTTCTTGGACATGTAAGTTCATTTCTTTTGTGAGAGTTGGGAAATTTTCAGCTATTATTTCCTCAAATACTCTTTCTGCCCTTTTCCTCTTCTCTTCTCCTTCTGGAACTCCCATGATATGTATGTTGTTGCATTTCATGTTGTCATTCAACTCTCTGCCCCTGCTCAATTTTTTCCATTCTTTTCTGTCCTTTTCTCTCTTCAATTTCAGCTGTTCTGCCTTCTATATCTCTTATTCTTTCTTCTATCATTTCGAGTCTGCTGCTGTATGCCGCTAATGTGTTTTTGATCTCACCTATTGTGTCTTTCATTCACATGAGCTCTGTTGCTTTTCTGTTCAGGATTTCACATTTTTCTTTAAAAGCACTTGCTCAGTGTCTTCTTGATGTCATTTATCTCTTTAACTATATTGTCTTTCAACTCATTAATTTGATTTTGGAAATTTGTGCGCATCTCGTTGATTGGTTCTCTCAAATCTTGCATCTCTTCTAGGCTTTTGATGTATTCCTTTTCTTGGGCCATGTCTTCTATTTACTTAGCATATCTCATAATTTTTTGCTGATGTGTAGGCATCTGATTAGGATGTAGTTTACTTGGATGCTCAATTTCTTTCTCATTTGTAGGGATTTAGTGGCAGGGATTTAGTAGAGGCTGTGTGCTACCACTGCTCTTTGATTCTTGGCTTGACCTGGATTGTTAGGATTGTTCCTGCTAGTTGCTCAAAACTGGACACTCAGCCCAGTAATTGGTTGCAGACTGGCTTCCTAGGGCCTTGGGGAGGGAGGCTATAGAGGCCAGAAAAAGCCTCTCCTACTTATTTTTAATTTTTTCATGTGCCCTTCCTTGGTCTGCTAGCAGATGGCATCCTTTGGCAGCTTCAGTTCAATGCTTGGTGGGCGTGTATTTGTTGCAACACAGACCTGATCAAAGTGATAGAGTTTCCTGCCTGGAGGCTAGGAGCCTTGTAATTCAAACTTTCTCTGAGACAGTTCTCCAGCCTTCTCTGGCAGCCCCCTCCCTTTTCCCAGCTAGGAAATATTTCCACTCCCCTCTGAGTCCTCAACAATCAGTCCAGGTTAGTAGAGAAGGTGATTGGGAGGGTCATATATCTTTATGTCTTGGGCTCCCAAGACAAACAAAGGCTCTGTCTCACCTGGCCTGGAAGGTCTCCCGGGACACAGCAGACCAAATTTGTGAGTCAAAATCTGAGTCAGCCTTAGGCTGTGTCCCTTTCTCTCCCCTTTCCTGGGGAGGTGGGTCTTCAACAATCAGTCCAGGCTAGAATAGAGGGAAATTGTGAGAGATTTCTCCGGTCCTGTGCTGGCTCCCTGAGCAAACCACGGTGTGGTCCCACATGGCCTGAAAGGGCTGGTGAGACACAGCAGACCATATTTGTGGGTCAGAAGCTGAGTCAGCCTTAGGCTGTGTCCCTCTCTCTCCCCTTTCCTAGGGTGATAGATCCCTGGAGTCCCCTTTGACTGTAGCCCGCAGGCCCAGAGACCTGAGAATTCTAAAGTGTCTTTAGGGGCGTGGATGTGGCTCAAATGGTTGAGCATCCATCTCCCATATGGAGGGAACTGGTTTGATCTCCGGGACCTCCTGGTAAAATAAAGAAAAATATAGAAGTTTTGCGGGCTGCCAGGCCCTGTGCATGGGCGCATCATCAGGCCCCATGAGCAGGCGAGCCCCCAGGCCCCACACGCAGGTGCGCCATCAGGCCCCATGTGTGAGTGCGCTACCAGGCCCCACCCCCAGGACCCACACACGAGTACGCCATCAGGGCCCTCCAGAAGGTGCATGCAAGGCCCTGTGCATGGGTGCACCGCATGCAGCAAGATGATGAAGTAGCAGGAAAGTGATGCAGGGGAGTGCCAAGACAAGACACACTGAAAAACCAGGAATTGAGGTGGTGCAGGTGGCAGAACACCTCTCTCACACATTGGAGTTCCCAGAATCTAATCCCAGTTAAGACAGGAAGAGAAGGATGAGAAGAGAGGGCAGGAAACAGACACAGAGAATTGCCCAGTGAATGGACACAAAAACAGCAGAAATGGGGGAGAGGATGGGGGATTAAAAATGGATAAAAAGTAAATAAAAGGAAATAAATCTTAAAAAAAAAAAAATAACTGTCTTTAGTGTGGGGGAGAGTGCCGGTAGCAGCAGCTGCTGGTTTCAACTCACGGTAGTCGTGATTTTCCTCCTTTGTCCCTTTCTCCTTTGGGTGGTGTCCAGCCTTTGCCTGGTGTCCTAAACCCTAGAAGATCTTTTTCTAGGATGTTTCAGCCTGTCCTCCAGCTATTTTTCTTGGCTTTTTTCAAGATTTTCTCTTTGTGGTTTGCTGCAGTTTGACTATGATATGCCTAGGTGGAGATTTTTTGGTATTTATCCTGCTTGAGCTTCCTGGATCTGTGATTTGGTGTCTGTCATTAATTTTGGAAACTTCTCAGCCATTTTTATTTCAAATATTTCTTCTATTCTTGTCTCTCTTCTCCTAGTATTCTCATTATGATATATTATACCTTCTGTAATTGTCCCACAGTTCTTGGATATTCTGTTCTCCTTTTTCGTTCTTCTTTTCTCTTTGCATTTCAGTTTGAGAAGTTTCCATTGACATATCTCCAAGCTCACAGATTCTTTTCTCAACTATGTCTAGATTACTGCTGAGCCCATCAAAGATAGTCTTCATTTCTGTTACAGTGTTTTTGATTTCTAGCATTTCTTTTTTATTCTTTCTTAGAGTTTGTCTCTCTCTTTTTATAATACCCATCTGTTCGTGATTGTTTCCACTTTTTCCATTAGAACTTTTAGCATATAGATTGTAGTTATCTTAAATTTCCTGTCTGTTACTTCTGTGTTTTGAAAGAAAATATGTTTCTGAACTCCTCTCTAAGCCCCAGATTCTTCCTTTATAAAATAATTGGAAAAATTTCCAAAACCTAGTAAGGTTGGTTGTGCGGCTTGTTACAGTAGTATGTAAAGCATTTTCTATATAGAAGCCTATGGACAAATGTTATTTCAGTTATCTCTGCCTTCCCAAAGCCCATCCGTCTTTGGAAATGAAATATAAATATCATAAGCTTCCTAAAACTTTTTCTGATCCCTGCTAGATTTGAACGTGACCATTAATCCCCAGAGTACTTCTTGCACTCTTTCTATCTTTTGGTTTTCTTAACAGTGTTGTTCTCTCTACTTGACTATAAACTTCAAGAGGACATCTTTGTCCAAAGCCTTGCATATCATTATAATTAGTATATATCTGAATAGTTTAATTCAAGTAATAATTTATTCATTGGTTTTTTTTGGGCCCAAGACATTACCTTAAATCAGCCTTCCTGCTGAAAACTGCTGGGAGGCCTTGGATCAATCCCTGAGAATCCATACATACATTAAGATATTAAGCATTTTCAATAAACAGAATGACTGTCTCACACAAATTATGACCAACACTTTTTCAAATGGATGTAGATGCTGTTGTGATTAATAAAATACAATTCATTTAACATGAGACAAAGTTCATAGTAGGTTTTCGTTATTATAGTATTTTTTTCTCAATCAATAGATACTCTCATAAATGGGCCCATGAATTTTTAAAATTAATTTGTTTGTTTTTAATAAGAGTTTTTACACTGAAAGTGGTGGGGAAACACTGAGTTAAATGACACTCAAAAGCATTTTATTTTATCTAGAAAGAAATGGGAATCAATTAACATCAGAATTTTCATCAGCGTCTTTGGATTGCAAGAAGACACAGAGAAACACACAGCAAATGGACACAGCGAGCACAAGCAGCAAGGGGGGATAAATAAATAAAGAAAGAAAGAAAGAAAGAAAGAAAGAAAGAAAGAAAGAAAGAAA
>JAKSZT010053928.1:179072-215041 GCA_026826555.1 Tolypeutes matacus
AAAGAAAGAAAGAAAGAAAGAAAGAAAGAAAGAAAGAAAGAAAGAAAATCTTTTTTTAAAAAAAGAATAATAATAAACTTTCTGCTGCCAAAAAAAAAAAAAAAAAAAAAAAAAGCATTTTACTGCCTTTGGCATATACTCCCACGACTAGTGTCAAGCTATGTTTAGGTTGATCAAACTCTTAAAGTTGTCCCATAATATCAAACTAGTTGTGAGATGTATGTCTTTTTTTAAGATGGTATCGGGAATTGAACCTGGGACTTTGTATACATGAAGCAGGCATTCAACCCCTGAGCTACACCCACTGCAAGAGATGTATATCTTGCCTAATACACAGTATAGAAAAAAGAGGTTACATACTAGTATTACACATATGGATAATCCCATGTATTGTATTGCATTGTAGCCATATGTATTGCTACACAAATTACATGTGGTATTATTTAGATATTATTAAAATACTTAGATATTAATATCTTATATAATGTCTTAGATATTATCTGTTTAGATATTAGGCATTATTTACATATAACATTTTAAGTTCATTTTCTCATTTTACTACTTTGTGAAATATATAAGTAAGATTTTCATTTCAGGAAATTAGGGCACTGAGAGGTGGTGACTTGCCCATGATCACACTGAATAATGGCAGTTCTTGAATTCTGTTCTCTCAGTCTTAAGCATTTTTCCATTCCACACTAGGTTACATTGCCGTGGAGGCCCAGGCAGGAATGTGAATGAAGGCCTAGAAAGGAACAGAATTTAAAATGTTTTTCCCATTACTACAGTCTTTTTTTTCCCATTACTACAGTCTTGAGCAGAACACGAAGTGCTCAGAAGGGAGTAAGATAAAAGCTGCAAAGCTTACGAGTAGAAAAAGATGTTTTTTTCATTATAGTTGCTAGGACAGTTTCAACATTTTGGAAAGAAGCAAAGGCTCCTAAGAAATTGATGAATAATAAGTCAGTGCTTAACGTGGATTTTAAGGTGCATAAATATTAAGTAAGAATAAATTTCCCAATATATGCGGCAGAGTGTCAGTGCAGACCAGTGATTGGGAAATACAGCAGAGAGAATCTGCAGAACCAAGGAAAAGAGAGAGAAGACTAGACCAAAACAGATATTATCATTTTAGTAGCCATATCTGGCTAAGAGATTTTTGCCAGTTCCTTAGTGAAAAAGAAATCTAAACTAATGTCAGAACCCAATACATGCCTTTTCTAGTTGGTTACATGTGATTTTGCTCAAGTTAATTATATAGTAAAATTTTATATGTTGAAAACATGGTATATGATATCAGAGAATGTCCTAAGATGGTAAAAAAAATTAGATGAAAAGCCCTTATGAAAATTAAAATTATGAACAAAGCAGATATAAAATATAAAGAAATCTTAGAAAGCAGGTAGACCCTAGATTTAATGCTATCCAGCTCTAATTCTTTTATATATTTTAGTCTGCTATCTTTAAATGTATATCCCTTATGTTACATATCTCAGATGTATTTATTATATAAGATTTGGTTAATTCATTCATCTCCCAATGTTGTCTGCCTGAGAAATGGATTCTCTTGGGGAAGGGCTATCACTAGTTCTTATTTCTGTTGTTGTTAACCATTTGCTCTCCTGTCCCTTTGACAAGCCAAGCTAAAGGATGATAGTCAGGTAGATAGGCACAAGTCTCCTCCAGAAGCATATTGCTCATGATGAAGGACTCAGAACTTGATTCAGTATAAGAGGAGTAGTATTTTTTCTCTTCTTAAATAATTAAATCAAGAAACAAACACACACATATATATGCACACATGATTTTGAAGTACCTGCTCCATCTACCCCCTGGCCCCTGCCAGTGACATAACATGTTATATAGCATATTACATATTTTGATTGTTCATATATCTTCTAGTTCTCCATCCTTGATTACAGGTAGAAAGCAGCAAAACCATTCTTTTGGCCTATAGTGAATTGAAAATACAAAGTTCAGTCTATACCAGTTTAGATGCCACAGGAAGAGAAGCAGAGTTGATTAAGACAAGAAAATATAAATGTGTGCCTAATTGTCAGAAGGCTGCTTCCCTAACAAAATCAACACTGTAGTGAATTAGCAAAAACAATCTATAAATCCCATCATTTTCTCACTATTCATCAGTGCCCTCCTGCTCCTCATATCCTTTTTGCCCCATTTATATGCTAGAGCATACCGATACAATTACTCCAATAAAATATCCTCAATTCTTGTGCTGTCTTCTTTGATGTAGTCACATGGCTAAACTCAAACCCTGTAAAAACCTAGCTACTCTGGGGCTGCAACCGAGCAGCTGAACATTGATGGAAGAAATTGTACATTGGCTTCCCTCTACCTTGGGGATCTCAGTCCTTAAAATTTTACTCTTTATACAATATAGAAGTCATATTACTTTTCATGGAGCTTTCTTTTTCTGATCTCAAAAACAACTATTTCATACCTTTTTTATCCTCAAATCTGCTAACCCCACACTACTCCAAATCACTCAGCTGACAATCTTGCCTCATTCTTAGTTAAGAAAATAGAAGCCAACAAACAGGAACTTCTCACTCTCTACATTACCCACCTACAAACCCACCTTCATCTGATTTCATCTTTTCCTTCTTCCCTCCTGTTATAATTACTTGTAATGCCAATGCCACCACATTTGCTTAGGACCTAGGTCCCTCCACTCAGCTCAAGGAATTTGTTCTTTGAGTTTCTCCTTCCTCTGCTGCATTATCAACCACTTCCTTTCTCCAGGATAATTTCTAACAATATACAAACATGTGCTAGTATTGCCTATCCTAAAAAAAGTTTCCTTTAATCTTATAATCTCTCCATCTGCTGTCCATTTCTATGTTTCCTTTCATAGAGGAAACCACTATCTTCCAAAGAGAGAACTATATTCTCTACCACTTCCTAATCTTTCAACTAGCCTCTGCAATCTGTTTCTGTCCTACAGTCCACCAAAATTATTCTTATTACACACCATAGTGATCTAGTGACCACCATGTAGCCGAATCCAATGCACACCTTTCTAACGTCATCTCAGTTGACCTATGAGCGGCATTTGATAAATTTATTACTTCTTTGAAACATTCCTTCTTCTTTCTTTGTATCTGGGAGATGACACTCATGATTTTTCTCCAAACTGACTTCCCTATCTCAATTTCCTTCATGGTTGCCTTTCTATCAAATTCTATATGTCAATGTTCCATAAGCTTTCATCAAGCCCTGAATATTATTTTCTCTGTATTTGCTTTAAGTAATCCCTCCAGCCCAAACCTCTTCTCTAAGCTATAGACATTGTTTTCCAACTTTCTACCTAACTTCTCCACTTGAATGTTTTACGGGCATTTCAAATTTAACCTGTATAAGACTGAAGTCATTTTTTTTTTTTTTCCCTACTGTGGCAGTTTGATGTAATTATGAATTCCAAAAATATAATTGAATCATGCTTGTAAACTGATCTGTTAATCTGGGCATGATTAGGTTAGGATTAGGGTGTTGAGCCCCACCCCTTGGTGGGTGGGGAATTGAATATAAAAGGCAAGGCAAAGGACAGTTGAAGCAGTCTTCTGAGAAGCAGTTTTGATGTTGGAAAGAAGGCCCCAGGAGAAGAGAAGCAAGCCGTTTGCCTGATCGTCTACAGCTGACCTTGTGGAGGAAACAGGAGCTAAGCCTGGAGAAAAACGCAGCCCCGGGAAGAGAGGAACCCCAGAAGCCTGAACCCTGGCAAACGCCGGCAGATGTCTTGCTCTAACACGTGGCAATGGACTGTGGTGAGAGAAGAAACTTAATGCTTTATGGCCTGGTATCTGTGGACTTCTACCCCAAATAAATACCCTTTATAAGGACCAACCCATTTTTGGTATTTTACATTAGCACCCCTTTGGCTGACTAATACACATACCAAAATTCTGGGGTTTCCTTCACTCCTCATATCCAATCAATTAGCAAGGTATGTTGCTTCTAACTTCAAAATATATTCAAGGGGACTCTTGTTTGAGAATGGCAGTGTGTGAAGTTGCCATTTCTCTTTTCTCTCAGTGGAAATCATACAAAAACAAGAAATACTAAAAGAGATTAAAAGAAAGCAAGCAAGAAAGGAAGAAAAAAGTAACAGAGAAAGGAAGGAAGGAAGGAAGGCAGGAAGGCAGGAAGGCAGGCAGGAAGGAAGGAAGGAAGGAAGGAAGGAAGGAAGGAAGGAGGAAGGAAGTTCTCAAGCCCTGTTTTCCATTAAACAAAGGAAACAGCTAAAATCACAAAACACAAAATAAGTGGAATGGTTCTCCCAAAGCAGGGGATATCATGCAGATGTGTATACTAGAGAAAGCAGAAAGAGGATCCCAAGGATGTAAATCTCTGAAAGAGGCAGTAAAGAACATCTCTTCAATGTGAGAGGTACACTTTTACTTCTAAAATCTAAATCTTTCCTGTATAACAGTGGGAACAAAGTACACATGCTGACCTTGAGAGCAACCCTAGACATAGTTTAGTCCTAAGAAGAAGAGGAGGGTCTAAATGAGGAAATACAGACAACTCATATTTATAGGAATATATTTATTATATTTGTATTTATTTTTATTATTTATTAATATGTATATGATTTATAGTAATAAATATATTTTATATCTGCTTTATTCACATATTTCATTTTCAAAATATATTAATTTAATCAATGTTTATAGTAGGAAAATAGTAGAAACTATGTCTTAAAAATAGAAGATTGGGACATTATATAAAGTTGTAATTGTAAAAACAACAACTAGAACAATACAAGCCTTTCTATTTAACAGAAGAACTACACAAGGAAAAAAAAAAACAAGTGAAACTACTAGTGAAATACTTTAAAAAATATACAACACTTACAAAAAAATACAATGAAAAAATTGAGACCAAACGTATCTATTACAACAATAAAAATAAATGGGCTAAATTCACCTTTTAAAAGAAAAGTATATTTAGATTCTATCACAAAACAAAATCAAATTTAATGCTGAATTCAAGTGATATACATAAATCAAATTAATTCAGTAAGGTTGAAAAAAAGGATTGCCAAGGTAAACTAGATAAATGCAAACAAAAAGAAAACAAGGATTGTGATCTTATACCAGACAAAGTTGGATTCAGACTAAAACCTATTAAATAAAAAAGGGGACCTTTATAATGCTCAGGAGTGCAATTTACTAGAAATATATGAATAATTCATATCTATGCAACAAATAAAATGAAATTAACATTCATAAAGCAAAAATAGCAGGGTGATGCAATAAGAAATAGGAGCACATTAGTAGTAGGATATATTACCTCAGTTCATAATAGATCAAAAAGACAAAAAATAAGTAAAGTTATAGAACATCTAAATAATGTCATGAATAAGATCATTCTTACTGTTATATACCTGACTCTGTATCCCTAAAAGAGGGTCTATACATTCCATTCAAGTATCCACAGAAAATTTACAAAAATTTACTATGTATTAAAGTCATAAAGAAAATCTCAATACATTCCAAAAAGAGGGCAGATAGATTTCTCTGATCATAATGCAGTTATTGTACAAATTAATTGTAAAACCAGAATACCAAAAGCCTACCTAGAAATTTGAAAATTAGGAGTTATTAATTCTTGGGTGATAAATGAAATTCAAAGTAAAATTGGAGAATATATAGAAAACAAAACAATGAAAAATTATATATCACAACCAATGGGATACAGGTAAAGCCATATTCAGATGAAACTTCATAGCTTTAAATATTTTTATTAATAAAAAAGAAAGAATAAAAATATATGAATTAAGTTAGAAAATAAAGCACAAATTACTCTTAAGAAAATAAAGGGAAAGAATAGAGATAAATAAGAAATTAATAAATCTGAAAACATAATAATAGTTGAACGACATTACTATATCCAAAAGATATTTCTTAAGAAAAATACACTAACAACGTAATCTAATCTACTAAGTAACCTTAACAAGGAAAAAAATGGATAAAGTACAAACACACAGAATGAGAAATGAAAAGGGGGAAATAATCACTTTTTCAGAAGAAATCAAAATAATCAAAAGAGACACTTTGTTCAATTCTATGAAAATAAAATAAAAGGGAAGGATTAGTTATTTTTTAGGTAAATATAATCTTCCAAAACTGATTCAGAATAGACAGAAATCCAAACAGACCAATTACGATAGAATTAAATAAGGGAAAAAACCTAATCCTTTGACCCCCTTTTCTTCAAAAAAATATCAGGCATATAGGTTTCCAGAGAAATGAAGGAAACCTTCCTGTGGTGGTTTCGAGTTGTACAAACCCCAGAAAAACATGTTCTTAAACTTAATCCATTAATCTCTTTTATTTTTTTTAGGAGGTACCAGGGTTTGAACCTGGGACCTCGTACATCAGAAGCAGTAATATGTAAGATGAAGTAATGTTATATTAAATCCTGATATATTATAAAATGCTTTGTTACCCTTTCCATCTTCTTGCATTCCCTCCCCTGTGCTTTGTTTTCTCTCTTGGCACATAAAATTGACCAGATGAATTGTTGAAGAAGGCTACATTAATTTATCTGGACATATGTGCTTTAAGGGCCTCTGCTACATAAAGAATGCAGAATATCTGTATGCTGGAATATAGGTATTAAGATTTGCTTATTGTAAATTGTTGGGTCCCAAAGGCCTTACTCACTAACAGGATATTCATATATTTCAGTTTTTTTCATTCTCCTTGGATGGTTAAAAATAATAATTTTTTAAAAACCTAACTTGCCTTTTATCCCAAATAACTTTTACAAATAGCAATAATTAATTAGGTTGCATTAAATATGTATTCATGGCTTTCAAATGTAAAACTTTCACTATTTTCTATATACATTTAGTTTGGATAACCACTTAAAAAAAAATAAGTTACTTTTGGCATCTAGAAATGACTGGGAATTTCTTTTTTAGAATGGATTGCTCTATGTGAGATTAAAATTCAATAACTATTTAAGTTAGACAAAAAATAGAACTTTTATTATCTACACCAACTTGACTGAATTACGGTAGTACAGCTGTGGGAAGATGTCAGGTAACATTTATGTATGAGAAGAATACAGTAGCACATTTTGATGGATTTCATTTTGACACTTGTCTCCAGCAAGTATTAGATTTCTGTTGAGAGTTCTAAAAGTCCTATTAAACTTTTTTCAGTTTTTTTTTTTTTTAAATTAGAGAACTGATAGGTTTACAAAAAAAAAAAAAAAAGCATAAAATATAGAGAGTTCCCATATAACACACCTAGTGTGGTGCATTTGTTACAATTCATGAAAGAATATATTTATAATTGTACTATTAACTGTAGTCCACCATTTACAATAGCCTAGTAAACATTTTTAAAGATAAAAAGACCAAAAGAAAATTTGCATTTATAAGAATTAAGGAAAATGAAATAAACATATTAAGAGTTTGCAAAAGGATATAAATGCAACTACTGCATGTACTCTACCATCTGAAACTTTAAATTACAAATATTTAAGTTTCACAGAAAATATGTATTTGTATTATATATTTATTTTTATATATTTATATTACAGTTCATGCATATGCTATCTTAATATTAAAACGATTATTCTATTGTTAAAAATTCAGACAACAAAATTATTGCATAACATTATATTCTTAGATTATATAAATTTTTATTTTTTAAATAATCTGAAATACTATTTTCACTCACTCAACCCTCTTAAAAGCTACATAATAAAGAACAATGAAAAATACACTTACTTGAAATGAATTAAGAATAGAATATTTTAAAATAATCAATTATCTTTTTAATAGTTACTACAAGCACTTTATAATATCCAAAAGGTAAAAGAAGTTTAAAAATAAAGTGTGAAAAATAACTCTATTTCCTATTCCTGCTCCCAGATATCCAGTTTCCTCCCTAGAGGAACCGCTGTAGCTAGGCTTCTGTGTGTCACATGTAAAGAAGTGAATTTATGGGTATAAATTATATAAACAGCATCACACTAAACCCATATTCTATACTGAGCTTTTAAAAAAAAATTTATTGAAGAATATTTGATGTTTACAGAGTATTTCACTGAATTGTTGTATCATAGTTTATTTAATAAATTCCCTATTGATGACTTTAGTTTGTTTACAATTTCTGGCTAATACAATGTGCATTCTCATATATACATCATTTCTCAGACAAGTAAAGATATTTGTAGAATAAACTCCTAGAAGTGGAATTGTTAGGTCTAAGTGTGTATCTTTTTAAAGTTTTGATAAAAATTACCAAATTGTCTTCCAGAAAGATTGTACCAATTTATACTCACAAAGTAAACAACTTACATGTATGTATAACTGTAGAATACACTCAAAGAAGTGGAATTGCTATGTTTATGACTGTGAACTTAAAAATTTTTGAAAACATTGCCAAATTAGCTTCCAAAGTGGTTGTATCAATTTACACTTACAGAGGATGAGAGTGTCTGTTACGCCAACCCTTACCAACATAGTGTGTTATAAAACTTTTTTATCTTTGCTATTTGCATGGATGTGATATGAGTCAGGTAACTAAAGAGAAGGCATGGTATGTCTTAGCAAACACAGTGTTTGGCGTTGTACACAGATTCAGAAAGCACTGTTAATGTTATCACAACAGTGATGGGGGAGCAGATGTGGCTCAAATGGTTGGGCATCCGTCTCCCATATGGAGGGACCTGGTTCGATCCCTGGGACCTCCCGGTAAAATAAAGAAAATATAGAAGGTGCTTGGGCGCACCAGGCCCCACATGTGGGCGCACCGCCAGGCCCTACCCCAGGCTCCACGTGCAGGTGCGCCTTCAGGCCCTGCAAGCAGGTGTGCCACCATGCCCTGTGTGTGGGTGCGCTGCACACAGCAAGATGATGACGTAACAGGAGAGTGACACAAGGAAAACCAGGAACTAAAGTGGCATAGGTGGCAGAACGCCTCTCTCCCACATTGGAGGTTCCCAGGATTGAATCCTGGTGAAGACAGAAAAAGGATTAGAAGAGAGGGCAGGAAATGGACACAGAGAATTGCCCAGTGAATGGATACAAAAACAGCAGAAACAGGGAGGGGGTTGTTAAAATGGATTTTAAAAAAGTAAATAAAAATAAATAAATCTTTAAAAAAAAAAATAGTGATGGAATGGGAGGCAGTATGCAATTCATTTTAGTCTTAACATTAATTCCAAGAGATTATAAATGAATATGCATTTATAATTAAGAGTGATGGGAGGACTTATATTTTTCAGTTATACTGAGGAAACTATGTACTTGAGTAATTATAAATTTAGAGATTCATTAAAGTTCTCAGGCTATGTCCTGTCAACATCAAAGATCCAAGATTAAAATCAAAGGATGGGACAGGTTTGATAGGTATTTGGGAAGTAAATTCAATAGTGAATGATTAGATTTGGAGGTGAAGAATAGGGAGGAGTAGATGAGAATAGCTCCCACGGTTCTTCCATGTTTCTGGCATTCAAGGTTGGTGGGAATTAAATCTGCAAAGTAGTCATTTTGAAGAAAGGCTAAGTTCTGGCCATAGTTCAGATTCCTTGTATTGCCATGTTATTAGGTACTTATACTGTTATCTTCAGTGGAAATTCAGACCATAGAAGATCCCCGCAGCAGAATTAGGGGTCCTTCTTGAAAGAATGGCATTCTAGTCCTCTAGAATTCCCTTTTCCCACTGTTAATGGGGCTTAGAGACTCTGGTGCTCTTTATTCAAGTGAATTGTGGCTTACAATGAAGTGAAAAATAATGTTTAAAATCTTCCTTCTTTCTTTCCTTTCTTCTTTCTTTTCTTCCTTTGATCCCCCGCCCCCATCCCATTTTTGCCCTTGCTTTGCTTATTCTTTTCTTCCTTCCTTTCACTCAATATATACTTACTGAAGGCTTTCATAAGTCAAGTAATGTGGTAGGTCCTGACAATACCGAGATAAATAAATAAAATATTTTATTACAAATTCACTTTTAGAAATAGAGAAGTATAAGTAACAAACACAATAAATGTATTTTCTGGTTGCTCTAGGATTTACCATATACATCTTAACTTACTGGAATCAGATTCAGATTTATACTAGTTTAATTCCAGCAATATATAGAAAGACTTCTCTTATATAGCTCTATTCTATTTTTCCCTTTTTGTGGTATTATTGTTGTATATATTACATTTATTAATGTTACAAACTCAATAAATATATTGTTATCATTATTACTTTACCATCTGATGTCATTTCCTTAGCCCATTATAGCTTTGCTCCCACCCACTTCCATTTTGCTAATATTGGCATATATATTACACATATATTATGTTTCTGTATGTAATAGGCCCAACAATACAATAATATGTATTATTTTTAGACAGTTACTTTTCACAATCAGTTAAGAGAGGAGAAGAAATATGCATCAATAGTACTTATTATAACTACATAATTACTTTTACTAGTGCTCTTTGTTCATGTGGATCTGAATTTTTTTTTTTCTTTTTTAAAGATTTTATTTATTTATTCATTTATCCCCCCCTTGCTGCTTGTGCTCGCTGGGTCAGCTAACCACGCCGTGCGGGCAGGCTTGCCTTCACCAGGAGGCCCCGGGAACCGGGCCCGGGGCCTCCCATATGGTAAACGGGAGCCCTACTGATTGAGCCACAGCCGCTTCCCTGGATCTGAATTATTAACTGTGATCACTTGCTTGCAGTCTGAAGAACTTCCTTTAGTATTTCTTGTAAGGCAAATCTACTAGTAATGAATTTTCTATTTTTGTTCCAATAATAATTCTTCTATTTTTGTTTATCTGGGAAAGTATTTTGCCTTCATTTTTGAATGACAGCTTTGCTGGATATAGGATTCTTGGTTGAAAGTTTTTCCATTGAGCACTTGGAATATGCTGTCCAATTGCCAGCTGGCCTCCACTGTTCCTGCTGAGAAGTAAGCTGTTACTCTTATTGGGGTTCCCTGTAAGTGATGCATTGTTTTTCTCTTGCTGCTTTCAAGGTTTATCCTTTGATTTTCAGCATTTTTACTATGAAGTGTCTATTTGTGGCTTTCTTTGAGTTTATTCTACTTGGAATTCATTGAGCTTCCTAGATGTGTAGGTTATTGTTTTTCAGTAAACTTGGGTAGTTTTCAGTCATTATTTCTTCAAATATTTTTCTTCTTCTCTTTTTTCTCCTCTTCTGATGATGATCCCATTATGCATATGTTGGTGTGCTTAATCATGTTCCATATTTCTCTGAGGCTCTGTTCATTTTGTCTTCTTCTTCTTTTTTTTTTTTTTTTCTTTTTCTTCTTTGGCTTGCATAATCTATATCAATCTATCTTCAAATTTGCTAATTCTTTCTTCTGCCAGCTCAAATCTACTGTTGAGCATCTCTAATAATTTTTTTAAAAATTTAAGTTATTGTAGTTTTCAACTTCAGAATTTCCATTTGGTTCTTTTAAAAATTTTCTCTTTATTGGTGCTTTCTATTTGATGTGACATTGTCATCATATTTTCCTTTATTTCCTTAATCATGTTTTCCTTTAGTTCTGTGAATATGTTTATAATAGCTACTTTTCATCTTTTTGTCTTAAATCTGACTTCTGGTCACTCTTACAGGTAGTTTCATTTGCTTGTATTTTTATTCAGTATATGGATCATACTTTGATTCTTTATGCCTTTTATTTTAGTGGAAACTGAATAGTATATCCAGTATATTATAGTATATTATATAGTATATTATATTAGTACATTATATAATATAACAATTCTGGATTCTGGTCCCTTCCCAGTCAGGGCTCATTATTGTTATTTCCTTGTTAATATTTAGTGACTGGCAGGATTATTTAAGTGAAGTCTATTTTTCCCATAGTGTTAAGCCTCTGGGGAGGCAAGCTTTGGGTATGCCCAGTCACCCTGGGAAGACAGTGGTACAGCTAGGGCTCTCTTCCACTCTTTCCTGACCATCCGTAGCTATTAAATTTCGCTAATTGCTAGCCAATTGTTTTATTGTCGACAACAACGCCCTAAGACATAAATTCTTCTACAAACTAACCTAATTAAATTTTATCTCCTTCAAGGGAATCATTTCCAAGATCAGTGTTTGATATTTGTTCTGATCCTGCCAGCTACTTTATTCCCTGGTGTGGTAGTTTGGCATTATTTATGAATTCCAAAAATAGATATTGGATTATGTTTGCAAACTGGTCTTTTCCTCTGGGCGTGATTAAATTATGATTAGGGCTTTGATTAGACCAAGTCAGTAGGGCATTGTGTTCCCGCCCTTTGGTGGGTGGGGACTCACAGATAAAAGACATGGCAAAGGACAGAGTTGGAGTTCTGATGCTGAGTTTTTGAGCTGGAGCCCCAGAAAGTAAGCACACAGAGGAGCTTGGTCCTGAGGAAGGAGAGAAGGCCCTGGGAAAAGAGATGATCTGTTCACCTTATAGTCTACAGCTGGCCTTGTGGTGAGACCAAGCAGCTGAGTCCACAGAGAATCAAGCCCCAGGGAGAGAGACAAACCCTAGAGAGCCTGACTATGGAGCCTTAAGAGGAAGGCTGAATGTCGGCAGCCAAATTGCTTCAACATGTGGCAATAGACTTTGGTGAGGGAAGTAACTTACACTTTGTGGCCTGGTAACTGTAAGCTTCTACCCCAAATAAAAACCCTTTATAAAAGCCAACCGTTTTCTGGTATTTTACATCAGCACTCCTTTGGCTGACCAATAAACCTGGCTCTCTCCTGCAAAATACCCAGGCTTCAATCTAGGCTGTATCTTCATCAGATCCATGTATCTCCTCCCAATTTCCTTCACCACAACCTCCATTGTTTTGAGGAGGGCTTTTGGGTTTAAACTTCATGCTCTTTTGCAAATGAAATCACTTACTTTGGGAAGAGACCAAGCGCGATCTGCTTTCAACCTGCTTCTTCCCCTAGGTAAATCTCTGAGCCAGGGCTCTGGAGCTGGGTGTGCGGACAATGTTGAGCTTTTCTGTGAATTACAATGCCACTCTAGGAGTTGAGCACTGTTGGAGAAGGGCAAGAGCCTGAGGCCCTCTCAGCTTGCCTCTACTAGCATGGAACCACTGCCTCATTATCCAGGGAAGGGTTATCAGGACCTAGTACTCACAGCACACCATGCCCAAGATAGTGCCTCAATTCCACAATTTGGGATTGGACAGAAAAGGAGTTCCTCATCTTTTAACTTCATTCACCTGGAACTAAGTCTTAGCAACAGGTCACTGGGGACAGAATGAGAAATGTTAAGTCCCACTCCTCCCAGAAAGAAGTTGGAGGAAGAAGGAACTCTGAATTCATGGCTATAGCAGTCTGGATGGAAGTTTCAGCCTTGTTGAATTGGGAGAGGCAAGAGAGGGAGCAATCATGTTTCAAATACCACAGACACTTGCCTTTTTTACCAAATTTTCATAGATTTCATTAATAGTTGTTTCTCTGCTGTTTGCCCTTAAGACCATATCTAGAGGATTTAAATGGTTGTCTTTTATAAAAAATATTCATCAGTTTCACTGGGGAGCAAGGTCAGTGGAGCTCCTCACATTGCCATGCTGCAAGTCCATATACCAATGAGGATATTTTTAACAACAAAACAAAAACCAAAAAAAAAAAAAAAAAAAAGGGACTTCTGGGAAGATGACACTAGTAAGACACGGGAATCTCTTCTCCAAAAAAATAGCTAGAGGAAAGGCTGAAACAGCCCTGAAAAAGATCTTCTAGGGTTTAGGACAGTAGGTAAAGGCTGCACACAACACAGAGGAGAGAGGGACAAAAGAGGGATATCGTGAACAC
Source organism: Tolypeutes matacus (assembly GCA_026826555.1). Taxonomy (NCBI): domain Eukaryota; kingdom Metazoa; phylum Chordata; class Mammalia; order Cingulata; family Chlamyphoridae; genus Tolypeutes; species Tolypeutes matacus. The sequence continues at coordinate 192,876 of JAKSZT010053928.1, forward strand.
AGAACCGTGAGTTGGAACCAGCAGCGGCGGCTGCTGTGGGCACTCTCCCCCACATTCTTTAGAATTCTTAGGCCTCTGGGCCTGCGACTACAGACAAACGGGGCTCCAGGGACCTACCACTACAGGAGAGAGAGACACAGCCTAAGGCTGACTCAGGTTCTGACCTGCAAATTTGGGCTATGGAGCCCCACAGAATGTTGGTTTGCCCTGGGAGCCTATGAAGGACTGGAGAAATCCAACCCTCGCATCTCCGTCTCTTCTAGCCTGGACTAATTGTTGAGGACTCCACAGGAGAGGGGAGAGAGGGCCTGGGGCTGACTCAGCTTTTGACTGGCAGATTTGGTCTGCCCTGTCTCCAGAGCTCTTCCAGGCTGGGTGGGGCAGTGCCATTATTTGCCTTGGAGCCTGCAAGGGGCTAAAGATATACAAACCTCCCAATCTCCTCCTCTACTAACAGGGACTGATTGTTGAGGACTCAGAGGGGAGTGGAAATATTTCCTAGCTGGGAAAAGGGAGGGGGCTGCCAGAGAAGACTGGAGAACTGTCTCAGAAAGTTTGGATTACAAGGGTCTTAGCCCCCAGACAGGAAGCTCTATCACATTGATCTGATCTGTGTCACAACAAATACACTCTGACCAGGCATTGAATTGAGAGCTGCCAAAGAACACCATCTCCTGGCAGACCAAGGAAGTGCACATAAGAAAATTAAAAATAAGTAGGAGAGGCTTTTCCTGGCCTCTATAGTCTCCCTGCCCAAGGCCCTAGGAAGTGACTCTACAACCAATTACTTGGTCCAGTGCCCAGTTTTGAGCAACCAGCAGGACAATCTTAACAATCCAGGTTGAGCCAAAAATCAAAGAGCTGTAGTAACTCACAGCCTCCTGCCACTAAATCCCTATAAAAGAGAAAGACATTGAGCATCTGAGTAAACTACATCCTAACCAGATGCCTAAACACCAGCAAAAAATTACAAGCCATACTAAGAAAATAGAAGACATGGCTCAAGAAAAGGAATACATCAAAGTCCCAGAAGAGATGCAGAATTTGAGAAAACTAATCAGCGAGATGAGCACAAATTTCCAAAATCAAATTAATGAGATGAAAGACAATATAGTTAAAGAGATAAATGACATCAAGAAGACATTGAACGAATGCAAAGAAGAATTTGAAATCCTGAACAGAAAAGTAACAGAGTTCATGGGAATGAAAGACACAATAGGTGTGGTCAAAAACACATTTGAGGCATACAATAGCAGACTTGAAATGATAGAAGAAAGAATAAATGATACCAAAGACAGAGCAGCTAAAATTCAAGAGAGAAGAGAACAGAGAGAGAAAAGAATGGAAAAATTGAGCAGGCACTCAGAGAGTTGAATGACAACACAAAATGCAACAACATACGTGTCATGGGAATTCCAGAAGGGGAAGAAAAGGGAAAAGGGGCAGAAAGAGTATTTGAGGAAATAATAGCTGAAAATTTCCCAACTCTCATGAAAGAAATGAATTTACATGTCCGAGAACCACACCGTACCCCAATCAGAATAAATCCAAGTAGACCCATGCCAAGACACATATTACTCAGAATGTCAAATGTCAAAGAAAAAGAGAAAATTCTCAGAGCAGCAAGAGAGAAGCAAACGATCACGTACAAGGGACGTCCAGTAAGACTTAGAGCAGATTTCTTTTCAGAAACCATGAAGGCGAGAAGACAGTGGTATGATACACTTAGGAAACTGAAAGAGAAAAAGTGCCAGTCGAGAATTCTTTACCCAGCAAAACTGTCCTTCAAATATGAAGGTGAATAAAACTATTCATAAACAAAGAGAAATTAAGAGAGTTTGCAAAAAAGAATCCACCTTTGCAGAAAATATTAAAGGAAGCCTTAGAACCAGAAAGAAAAAAGACAGGAGAGAGAGGCTTGCAGGTGATATAGAAGAAAGAATAGCAGAAAGGAAAACCAAAAGAGTAAAAAGAGAGACAAAAACAAGATGACATATGAAAACCAAAGAATAAAATGGTGGAAGTAAATAGTGCATTTACAGTAATATCATTGAATGTGAATGGATTAAACTCCCCAATCAAAGATCCAAGCTGATAGAGTGGATACAAAAAAAAACCATGAGCCATCCATATGCTGCTTACAAGAAACTCACCTCAGACCCAGGGACACAAACCGGCTGAAAGTGAAAGGTTGGAAAAAGATACTCCACGTGAATAATATCCAGAAAAGAGCAGAGGTAGCTATACTAATATCAGACAAAACAGACTTTAAATTCAAAAAAGTTATAAGAGATACAGAAGGCCATTATATATTAATAAAAGGGACGATCCACCAGGAATAAATATAACAGTCATAAATATCTATGCACCTAACCAGGGTGCCCCAAAATATATGAGATAAACTCTGGCAAAACTGAAGGAAGAAATAGACATTTCTACAATAATCGTTGGACACTTCAACACCCCATTCACATTATTAGATAGAACAACTAGACAGAAGATCAACAAGGAAACAGAGAATTTGAACAATATGATAAACAAGTTAGACCTACAGACATATACAGAACACTGCATCCAAACTCAGTGGGTTATACATTCTTCTCAAGTGCCCATGGATCTTTCTCCAGGATAGATCACATGTTAAATCACAATTCAGCTCTCAATAAATATAAAAAGATTGAAATTATACAAAGCACCTTCTCAGATCATAGTGGAATGAAACTAGAAATCAATAATAGACAGGAAAAAAGTAAATTTGCAAACGTGTGGAGACTGAACAACACACTCCTAAAAAATCGGTGGGTCAAAAAAGAAATTGCAAGTGAAATCAGTAAATATATTGAGACAAATGAAAATCAGAACACAACATGTCAAAACTTAAGGGATACAGTGAAGGCAGTCTTGAGAGGGAAATTTATAGCCCTAAATGCCTATATTAAAAAACAAGAAAGAGCTAAACTCAAAGATTTAACTGAACAACTAGAGAAATTACAAAAAGAACAGCAAACCAATCCAAAAGCAAGCAGAAGGAAAAAAATAATAAAGATTAGAGCAAAAATAAATGAAATTAAGACTAAAAAAACAGTAGAGAAAATCAACAAAACCAAAAGCTGGTTCTTTGAGAAGATCAATAAAATTGACAAACCCCTCACTAGACTAACAAAGAAAAAAAGAGAGAAGATGCAAATAAATACAATCAGAAATGAAATGAGGGGAGTTGCAAATGACCTCACAGAAATAAAAAGAAACATAAGAGGATATTATGAGAAACTATATGCCAACAAACTAGACAACCTAGATGAAATGGACAAATTTCTAGAAACGCACAACCAACCTACACTGATGCTACAAGAAATACAAGAACTTAACAAACCAATCACAATTAAGGAGATTGAATCCATCATCAAAAATCTCCCAGCAAAGAAAAGTCCAGGACCAGATGGCTTCACAGGTGAATTCTACCAAGCATTTCAAAAAGAATTAACAACAATCCTGTTTGAACTCTTCCAAAAAATTAAAGAGGAGAGAAAATTACCCAACACATTTTATGAAGCCAACATCACCCTAATACCAAAGCCACATAAAGATTCTACAAGAAAAGAAAATTACAAACCAATCTCTCTAATGAACATAGATGCAAAAATTCTCAACAAAATACTTGCAAATCGAATCCAACAGCATATCAAGAGACTTATACATAATGACCAAGTGGGATTTATTCCTGGTATGCAAGGCTGGTTCAACATAAGAAAATCAATCAATGTAATACACCACATTAACAAATTGAAGAGAAAAAAAACACATGATCATCTCAATAGATGTCGAAAAGGCATTCAAGAAAATCCAGGGAAGCGGCTTTGGCTCAATCAGTGGGGCTCCCGTTTGCCATGTGGGAGGCCCCGGATTCGGTTCCCGGGGCCTCCTGGTGGGGGCAGGCCCGCCCGCACGGCGTGGTTGGCTGACCCAGCGAGCACGGGCAGCAAGGGGGGGATAGATGAATGAATAAATAAAAATCTTTAAAAAAAAAAAAAAAAGAAAGAAAATCCAGCATCCTTTTTTGATAAAAACACTTCAAAAGATAGGAATAAAAGGAAAATTCCACAATATGATAAAAGGCATATATGAGAAACCCACAGCCAACATTATGCTCAATGGGGAAAGGTTGAAAACTTTCCCTCTAAGATTGGGAACAAGACAAGGATGCCCACTGTCACCATTATTATTCAACATTGTACTAGAAGTTCTAGCTAGGGCAATTAGACAAGAAAAAAAAATTAAAGGCATCCAAATAGGAAAAGAGGAAGTAAAACTCTCACTGTTTGTGGATGACATGATCCTGTACTTAGAAAATCTGGAAGTATCCACAACAAAACTGCTTGAACTAATAAATGAGTTCAGCAAAGTGGCGGGATACAAGATCAACACGCAAAAATCAGCAATGTTTTTGTACACTAGTACTGAACAACCTGAGGAGGTAATCAGGGGGAAAATTCCATTTTCAATAGCAACAAAAAGACTCAAATGCCTAGGAGTTAATTTAACCAAAGAAGTACAGGACCTATATGCAGAAAACTACAAAACAATGCTAAAAGAAATTTAAAAAGACCTAAACAAATGGAAAGACATTCCGTGTTCATTGAGGAAGAATAAATATCGTGAAGATGTCAATCTTCCCCAAACAAATCAGATTCAATGCAATACCAATCAAAATCCCAACAGCTTACTTTACAGAATTAGAGAAGGCAATTACCAAATTCATCTGGAAGTGTAAGTGCACCCAAATAGCCAAAAGCATTCTAAAAAAGAAGAACAATTGCGGGAGGAATTTCACTGCCTGACCTTGAAACATATTACAAAGTACAGCAGTCAAAACAGCATGGTACTGGCATAAAGATTGACACATCGATCAGTGGAATAGAATTGAGAACCCAGAAATATACCCTCACCTATACAGTCAACTGTTTTTTGACAAACCTACCAAGCCCACGCTAATGGGAAAAAATAGTCTCTTTAACAAATGGTGTTGTGAGAACTGATATCTACAACCAAAAGAATGTAAGAGGACCCCTATCTCACCCCCTATACAAGAATCAGCTCAAAATGGATCAAAGATCTAAATATAAAAGCGAGGACCATAAAACTACTAGAAGAAAATGGAGGGAAACATCTTCAAGACCTTGTAGTAGGTGGTGGTTTCTTGGAACTTACACCCAAAGCACGTGCAACAAAAGAAAAAAATAGATAAATGGGACCTCCTCAAAATTAAACACTTTTGCACCTCACAGGACTTTAAAGGCAGCCAACTCAATGGGAAAAAATATTTGGAAATCACATGTCTGATAAGGGTTTAATATCCAGGATATATAAAGAGATGTTACAACTCAACAATAAAAAGACGAACGACCCAATTAAAAAATGGGCAAAAGACTCGAATAGACATTTCTCCAAAGAAGAAATACAAATGGCAAAAAAAACATATGAAGAAATGTTCAACATCACTCATGATTAGGGAAATGCAAATCAAAACTACAATGAGGTATCATTTCAAACCTATCAGAATGGCCATTATTAAAAAGACAGAGAACTACAAGTGTTGGAGAGGATGTGGAGAGATAGGAACACTTTTTCACTGTTGGTGGGAATGCAGGATGGTACAACCACTATGGAGGACTGTTTGGCAATTCCTAAAGAAGTTGAATATAGACTTGCCACGTGACCCTGCAATACCACTACTGGGTATATACCCAGAAGAACTGAGAGCAGTGACACAAACAGACGTCTGCACACTGATGTTCATAGCAACATTATTCACCATTGCCAAAAGGTGGAAATAACCCAGGTGTCCATCAACAGACGAGTGGATAAACAAACTGTGGTCTATTCACATGATGGAATATTATGCAGCTGTAAGAAGAAATGAAGTCGTAAAGCATATGGCAACATGGAAAAACCTGGAGGACTTTATGTTGAGCAAAGCAAGCCAGACACAAAAGGACAAATACTGTATGAATGGGTTACTATGAAGCAAATATATTGTGTAACATATTGTTTGATTCAAAAAAAATTTATATGTATCCATAACATTTAATTGAGAAATGTATATATTTATTCATCTGTGTTTAATTTTTAGGTTTTAATTGTTATATTTTCAATTATTAAATGTACAAAATAAAGTAAAAAAAAAAAAGTATAAAGCTAACCCTATCACTTACCATCTCCTTTATTACTTTTATTTTATTGTATTATTTTATTTTATTTTTGAGGTACTGGGAGCTGGAGAATGAACCTGGGACCTTGAATGTGAGAAGCAGGCACTCAAACACTGAGCTACATTGGCTTCCCTGAGTTGGTTCTTTCATTTGTTTTGCCTTTTTTTTTTTTCCAGGAGACACTGGGAATTGAACCTGGGAACTCCCATCCATGTGGGAGGTGGGAGCTCAACTGCTTAAGCCACATCTGCTATCCTACATATTATTTTAGACATTTCAATTCAGTCTCATCAGAGGTGTGATCTGTGATTAAGCAAAACATTTGATAGTTATGAAGTTTATTATCTTAATAATCAGTTATAATGTACTTATAAGTAAATAACAAATACTTAAATATTTCTGTACTGATTGTTTCTCATCCCAAATTAGTTTTCTTTCCCCCCCAAAACATTATTATATTGTTATTGCTTAGTAAGTCACAGACACACTCAGTGGCCATCCCCCAACCCTTGCCTATCCCCTGCCTCCTTTTCTTTTGTGCTCTGATGTTTCAGCCTGGGGGAGGCATTAGGTCTAATGAAAAGTCATGACCATAACTTGAATCCAGAAACCTGGAACAAGCAGCCCCAGGTGCTTATCAGGACAGGAACTCTATGTGTATGCAGGGTCCCCTCCCTCCGACTTGTATAAATAGCTCATCCTTAGCAGTACAAATTGGTCTCTTCTTTCCAAAGAAGTAGGATGTGTGGAGGTGTCATCCACCAACCCTAACTCAAATAGTTGATCTCTCCAGGAGACCTGCCACGATGGAAGCTCTTCCCCTACTTTTTTGGACCCTTTGTGCTATGCAATTTGCTAAAATTTCTGTTGTGCCTGATAGGCCTGTGTCCAAATAATGCACTGAATAGCAACTCTTTCAGCTGTTGTGCTGTCCTATAGTTTAATATTTTGTTCATTGTGGTGATTTGAAGCTGAATGTAACCCAGAAAAACATGTTCTTAAATTTAATCCATTCCTGTGGGTGTAAACCCATTGAAAATTGGAACTTTTGATAAGGCTACTTCAGTTAAGGTGTGACCTACCCCAATAAGGATGGGTCTTAATTGTCTTACTGGAACCTTTTAAAAGAAAATGAAATTCAGACATAGAGAAAGAAAGCCAAGGAAGCAAGAAGCTGAAATCAATGAAACCTGGAAGAGAAGAGGGAGACCAGCAGATACTGCCATGTGCCTTGCTATGTGGCAGAGGAGCCAAAGATCACCAGCAGCAGGTCTTCAGGAAAAAAGCATCACCTTGATTAGGACTTGATTTGGATATTTTCTTGGGTTCAAAACTGCAAGCTAATAAATTCCCATTGTTAAAGCCAAATCATTTCATGGTTTGAAATGATTCAAACCTAGGAAACTAAAACAGATTTTGGTACCAGGAAAGTAGGGTGCTACTATTGCAAATACTAAAAGTGTGGAAAAGGCTTTGGAATTGAGTAATGGGTAAAGATGGAAGAACTGTGAGGTGCTTGATAGAAAAAGCCTAGACTGCTTTGAAGAGACTGTTGGTACAAATAAGGACATTAAACGTACTTCCGATGAAGCCTTAGATATGTGATGAATGTGTCATTGGAAACTGGAAGAAAGGTGATCCTTGTTTTAAAATGGCAGAGAACTTGGCAAAATTCAGTTCTGAAACAATGATTTGTATGGAAGGCAGAATTTGAAAGCTATTAGCTTGGATGTTTAGCTGAGGAGATTTCCAACCTAAGTGTAGAAAGTGCAGCCTGGCTTCTCCTTGCAGCTTATAGTAAAATGCAAGAGGAAAGGGATAAGTTGAGAACTGAACTCCTGGACACAAAGAAACCAGAGACTGATGGTTTGGAAAATGCTGAGCTTTTGGAAAGTGAGGCCCCAGGGTGTTCCATATGAGGATTTAATTTAACCTGGATCCAGTCCGACATTTCAATGCAAGTCTGGATTGGAGGTGCAGTTATCCAGAAAGGATCTGTGTAAAGCCCTACAGTCTGATGGATTACATCCCTGTGTACTACACGCAAAACCAACAAGATTTGTGAGATCTGTATGAAAGGAACCACTGCCAGCCTGGACTAAAAGGGACAGAAAAGGGACAGATTTGAAGGAAAAATCACTTCAAGAGCAGGACCATAGAAACTGAGGTCTGGACCAAAGCCATCTTCTTAGGCCAAGAGTGTGGACCACCCTTGAATGCGGAGAGGGTGAGTATGTCCCAGAACTTGGAGAGGGCAGGCCTTCTACCCTGTTGTTCAGGAAGGCTGCTACCACCACAGTTTTTTCAGATGTTCCAGGGATAGCAGAGGGTCTGGCTACCATCCCAGCGCTTGACGAGGGTGGCCCTATGCCATCACCCCAATGTTTGATGAGGGTGGAACCTTGACCCTAATTTTTAGGGAGAACACGGCCACTGCACAAGCACTTGGAAGGGGCCAGGCTTCTGCTCCATTAGGCCCACAGGACAAAACATCATTTCAAAGATGATTCTCAGAACTTGAAATCTAATAGAGTATGCCCTGTAGAGTTTAGGGATTGTTTGGGACCCATGACCCCTGTTTCCCTTCCAATTCCTCCCTATGGGAATGGGAATATTTATCCTATGCCTGTCTCTCTATTGTATATTGGAAGCAGATAACTTGTTCTCTAGGTTTACAGGTTCACAGATGGAGGGAATAATGCCCCAGGACAGACCACATCTATAATAGATTTTGATGAGACTTTGTACTTGATATTGCTACTGAAATGACTTAAGGCTTTTGGAATATTGTGATGGAATTAATGTATTTTGCATATAGAAGGAACATGTATTTTGAGGAGTCCAGACGATGGATTGTGGTGGTTTGAAGCTCTATGTACTCCAGAAAAAACATGTTCTTAAATACAATCCATTCCTGTGGGTATAAACCCATTGTAAATAGGACCTTTTAATGAGGCTACTTCAGTTAAGGTGTGACCCACCTCAATCAGAATAAGTCTTAATTCTATTACTGGAGTCCTTTATAAGAGAATAAAATTTAGACAAAGAAAAAGAAAGCCATGGAAGCAAGAAGCTGAAATCAACAAAACCCAGAAAAGGGAGAGACCAGCAGATGCCACCATATGTCTTGCCATGTGGCAGACATGCCAAATTTTGCCAGCATCTAGTCTTTGAAAAGAAAGCATAGCCTTAATGAGGGCTTGATTTGGACATTTACTCGGCCTTAAAACTGTAAACTAATAAATTCCTATTGTTCAAGCCAAACCATTCCATGGTGTTTGCTTTAAGCATACTAGGAAACTAAAATACTTATCTAATTGCCAAAGAATCTCATGCTAATTTTACCTAATATTTAGAAGAGATACAACTATTAATAAAACTGTAACCAAAATGATACAGATGAAAATGGGGACACCAAGAAAATCTGTGCTTATTCTCTTGTTCCGTTATTGACAGGTTGTTTCCTGCACTTCTTTCTCCTCAAGTTATTTTAGATTATTCATTATTATTGTTTCATGACTTTAAAAGTCTAGGGCTGCAGAATCAGGGGTCAAATAATTGCTTTAAGGAAGAATTTTAAAGAAGTTTATTTGTGATGCATAGAAAAGTGTCAACAACATATAATTTAAAAAACCACATTGGTGGAGAACAAGATAATAGAAATTTCCTTATCATAACATTAAATTTAGTTTCATTCTTTTTTACGGAAGTAAAATATATTAATGCATTATATTTCACTATGACTTTTATATGGCAATAACAATAGATGAGCCTCCATTTTATTTAACAATAAACTATATAATTTGATTGCCTATCATGGAGTTTCAAATTATTATGCTTAAAAAAACAGAGTCCTATTTCTTTAGTTACTAAAAGCTCTGTTCATCAGAAAATGCACTCTTCTGTTCAAAGAAACAGATTGTATGCAATATATGACCTTTTTAGAAAAAAAATAGAATTGAAAAGTACATGAACAAGAACAAAAACATATGAATTTTGAATGCTACAAATGAATATACATTTACTAGTTAAGAACTCTCTTGAAATAGAGTATATCATCAAATGCCAGGCTTCATCTTTAGATAATGGACCCTAAAGAAGATAGGCATCTTGGGATGAAGGAAATCATTCATTAGAGAAGTCTGCTTTTCTTTCATATCTCTTGTGGAAAAGAGGAGAAAACTAAGACAGTGAAAGTGGAGAACTCAAATTCTAGCTATCAAGGTTTCAGGGTGTAGTTGACACAAATATGGTTGGCTCTAGCTATTAAGCCTTCTATGCATAATAGAAACAACTTTGGGTTGGCTACCCAGCTTTCAATAATTCTCCAAATTTGTTCTGTCCATTCCACCTTCCCTTTAGGGAAAATACTCATCCTCCCCTTGCTCTGAATGGGAGGTGCCATCCTGTTTACAGATAAACCCCCACCTCGCCAAGGGGGTACATGTCATTCAAGAAGGGTCAATCATATTCCATCCCCTTGGCCATGATGATTGGTCCAAAGGGAGAGTGTGTTAGTCTATGCAAACCAGTGTCCTTTCCTGAGATTTTCCAGATTGGAGCTGGGAGTAAGCAATCCTTTTCTGTTTGGTTGCTAAGCTAAAAGGATGAGTTTGGATCCATTAGAGGCCATGTGTCTGTTCTCATGGGGCTAGAAGGCTCAAAATGGAGAGAGAAAGAAAGAGGGAGACAGGAGGGAGAAGGGCAGGGAGAGAAAAGAAAGGGAAGGACAGGCTAAGAAACTCAAGGAGGGAAAGATATAATAATGCAGTATGCTTCAATCAAGGCTTAGCATTGGATTCATCTAGGAAGGTTGTTAAAAGTAGAAAATGTTGGTAGTCATTCCGAATCTACAGAATCAGAGCCTTCAGACGACTAGTCTTTTTATATTTTTAAACAAGCATCCCAGGTGATTCTAATACTTTTAATATGTAGACTGGTTTGGAGGAACTATTGGTGTTAAGAAATAAAGTCATTAAATTTTATAATTCATTGAAAATGGTTATCAAGTTGCTTGTGAAGCTTAATGCAAATATAAAGGAATACTTCTTAAAAGATATATAACAAAAAAATAGTAACATGTATCAAAAATTTCAGATTATTTCAACCAAAATAAGTGGTTATGAGTGAGTACCCTGAGGAGAAAGTAAGAGCATATTGACCCAAGCCTTCATCTGTGGGGAAAAAAGAGAAAGCCAGGGATTGCTTTTTTTTTTTTTTTTTAAGGAGTTACCTGGGATTAAACACAGGACCTCGTACATGGGAAGCAAGTGCTCAACCACTAAGCTACATCTGCTCCCCAGTGAGAATTGTTTTTTTTTGTTTTTAGGAGATACTGGGGATTGAACTGCTTCATTTTGTATGTTGATAAAGAAGAATGACAAAATAACAATTTTCAATTTAAAAGTAATTACAAATAGAATAGAAATAGCTTAATAATTACTGGTGTTTGTGAAGGCTATTATTTTATATGTAAACAATTATTAAGAAATTTCGAATAGTTAAGAGCAATATTTTGACAGTTAATATGAACTTTAATTAACTAGATAACTTTAGGATATTATATTCTTTCTGAACCAACAAATTGTTCATTAAAATTTAAATAATACAAAGCAGAACAACAATTCTATTTTTATCACATTTCTAATCTTTGTAGAATTGCTAGCTGTACTTAGCATTTACATTAAAGGAAATAACTTTTAAGAATTATTAATTTTTAGTTATTTAGCTCCCTTTAAACAGAGACTTTCAAGAAAATTTACATCTTGAAGGTATGAGCTGAAAACAGAATGTCAATATGGCCACCTTAGAAGTTTCATTAAAAATTTCAAAACCTTGCATATCATCCATGATAAATTATATTTGATTCTGACAAAAAGTACACAGTATGGAGAAAAAGAAAAATATGTATCAATGTATAAATCATCATTGGATTTTACCTGAATGTTTGTTTGTTTGTTTTTGAGATACCAATGCCTGGGAATGAACCCTGGGACCTCGTAAGTGGGAAGCTGGCACTCAACCACTGAGCCACATAGGCTCCTGAGTTGTTTTTTTCCCTTTGTTTGCTTCTTGTTTTTTTTTTTTTGTTTGTTTGTTTGTTTGTTTTAGGAGGTAGCGGGGATCGAACCCCCTGGAACCTCTGTACATAGGAAGCAGGTGCTCAACTGCTTGAGCCACATCTGCTCCCTACCCTAATGTTTTTGGTTTTTTTTTCAAGATTTATTTATTTATTTCTCACCTCCACCTCGTTGTTTTGTGCTCGCTGTCTGCTCTCTGTGTTCTTCTGTGTTTGCTTGTCTTCTCTTATAGTGGCACCAGGAACCAATCCTGGGACCTTCAGGATTGGAGAGAGGCGCTCAATCTCTTGCACCACCTCAGCTCCTGCCTAATGTTTAAAGAAGATAATTCCATATAGCTTTGAATATCTGAGGTTAAAAATTGAAACTTAAATCTTGTTGAAATGATTGCTTTAGAGTGGCAACCATTAATTGAAGACAAAGTATTTTTGAGATTTACTCGTACTATGAATCTTAGATTGAATGTTTCTTCTAGGAATTACACTATTAACAATTGTTATTTTAAATTACATTCTGTTGTGCACAAAAAGTTAGTAACATTGTCAAGTGTATGCAGAAAAAAATCAGAAGTCTTTTTCAAGTCTGATAGCATGGACTGAAATGAATCTTTGTAGTATCTCAGATATGTGTTTTAGCGATCACAGGTGAAATCTCAGAGCAGATAGTGATGAGACAGTATAGTTCCTGCATTATAATTATGCCCTTTAAAATCTGATTACTAAAATTTCAATAGTAAAATGGTAATAATACATATTTTTTATACATGTTCAGGTTTTTAATGCATCCCAGAATTTCACTCAGTGGTCATGATATTCAGTTTCTGCTTTGGTTAAATGTTGATATAAATGCTCACTGTTCAGCTTTCAATCATAATACGTATTTGGTGGACCTCTAAGAAGTATAAACAATATAGGTCATATTATCTTAATGCAATTTGGTAACACTGGAAATTAATCATAAAAGGATAGCAAAAACATAAAGTAATTTTGGAATTTGAAAAAATAACTTGGGTTTAGTAAGAAATAAAATTCATGATGAGAACACAATATACCAAAACTTACGGGATGTATCCAAATAAGCTGTAAATAGAAGAAATTCATACCTTAAATACAAAATAAACAGAAAAAGTAGGAGAAATGTATAAGTAAACAGTGAAAAATAAATAGATTATAAATTAAAAATGGTAGATATAGTCAATAAAACTGAGATCAGGTTCTTTAAGAAAGACCATTGTCATATACAAAATGCCAGAAATGGAGAGTGAATGTGGCTCAAGTGGTTGAGTGCCTACTTCCGAAATGGGAGGTCCCAGGTTCAATTCCCCTGTGCCTTCTGAAAACAAACCAACAACAAGCAAACAAATGAAAAAACCAACTCAGGGGAGCCAATGTGGCTCAGTGGTTGAGCACTGGCTTCCCACATATAAGATCCCGGGTTCATTCCCTGGACCCTGGTACCTCAAAAAAACAAAAACAAAAAAACCAGGAAGTCTAATACAAAAAAAAATTTTTTAAGAGAGAAATATATATATATATATATATATATATATATAATAGGAATAAAAAAGAGGCTATATGTACAGTTACAGAAGAAATATTTTAAAATGAAACTATAGCTACAGGCAAAAAAGAGTAAATTTTCTATGAAATGGCTTTTTAAAGAAAATCAAAATAGGAAAGTTAGCAAACCTTAAGAGTGTAATAACCACAGATGAAACTGAAAAACTGTAAAAGGACATTCATTCTTTCTCCTAAAAGACACTGGATCTAGATGATTCCTTTAATGAATGAATATTTTTGTAGTATTTGAATTGTTTCAGAACATAAAAAAGGATGGAAAGCTTTTTAGTTCATTTAACTAGGACAGTGTATTTCTGATAACAAATCCCAACTAATGTAGATTAAGAGGCAAAAAAAATTGTCAACAATAAAATAGGGTAGTATAGTAAAAGAGCAGTACACCATGACAAAGTACAGTTCATTCCAAGAATTCAAATATAATCCAAGTTTCCCCTGGATTTACCCTTTTGTGAGTTCAAATGGAATTATACTAACAGTAATAGCACAAAGTTTGATGCTTCTTGTCCTTGTCTGCTAATCAGGATCTTCAGATTGTTACGAATTCCTTCATAATTGAGAGTCCACAGAGGTGTCACGTGTGGGCTCACAAACAAATCTGCTTGCATCAAACACCACCAGTGCTTTATTAAGTAAATGCTAGGTACTACAACGTCCCCTGAGCCTCCTTTTAGGTATTACCTGTTGCATGGGACACTACAATCCTCCACTACATTTGAAGAATTAGACCCTTGAGCTACAAAGCTGTATGGTGCAAAGAAATACAAAGAAATAAAAGATATGAGGACTGGAAGGGGAAGAGGTAAAAATTCATTATTTGTAGAAGATATCTTCTCCAGAAAATTTTTTAAAAAAAGAATCAACAAAGATAAAATTAATAGTTTCAGCAAAGTTACAAAAATAGCATTTATCCATATCAGCAATAAGCAATTAGAAAATATAAAAATAATATTCCATTAGCACACTATCTAGAAATTTACTTAGCCAAAAATAAATAAGAACTTCTCAGGAAAGCTTTAAATTCTGATTAAGGAATCGAAGATGATCTGAATAAATGCCTTAAATTAGGAATTTGATGTTATGAAGATTATAATAATCTATAAATTAAATGTAATCTAATAAAAATGTCAGCCGAAAATTTGGGGGAATCAGATGAACTAACTTTAAAATGGGAGCAAAGATGATAAAGATCTATGAAAGGCAATTTGGCAATACTATGTTAATCAAAGTCCTTTTCAAGCAATGAAAATTAGAAAAATCTCTGTGGGAGGAAAGCAATTTCAAAATTTTATCTATCCAAATAAAAAAATTGCACTCAATTTTTGATCTAGTATTTGCAGTCCTAAGTATTTATCATACAGATATACGCATACATGAGCCAAATGAATAAGCTTGCATATCAATATAATGTTAAAGGATTGGTTAAATATATCTTAATATATCTCTCATTCATAATATGAAACTATTATTATGAGGAGATACATATGTGCTGCTATGGAAAGATTTCTAGGGCATATAAAAGGAAGTTGATAATATGTTATCAGTTGGAAAATATATTTATATAATATATTCATCTTTATATTATATATGTATATAATTTTTAAGAATCCATGAATAGCTAAATCAATTTTGAAAGAGAAGAGCAAAAAGGGGTGAATTTTCCTACCAAAATATTAAAACATACTACAAAGTTATGAAATGTAAGCAGTATGGTATTGGTACAATGACACATAAGTAAACAATGGAACTGAAGAGAGAGCCCAAAGACAGATGGGAATATGCAAGAAGGTAGAATAGAATGACAAACCATTAAAAAATATATAAAGTTCAGTAGACTTCGCACATCAATATAAATTAATATGGATTAAAGATTTAAATTAAACAAATTCTTACAAGCACTGGAAGAAAATATAGGTAAAAAATCTATCTAATGTAAGGATGACATCAAAAGAAAAAGCTATGACAGAGAATGTGTATATATACAGAGAATGTGTTAATGCTGGTTATCTGTTGCAATTGATGTTATGGCTACTCTTGGGGGTTCTACTTAATAAACTATTTTTCTTTAATGAATATTATTGATTTGCATAATAGAGGAAACCAATAAATAATTTTTAATTCTGAAAAATGAGTTATTATTTTTTTTGTCATTCACCAAACCTTTTGAAAACTTATAGAATTCAATGTTGGTGAAGGTGTGGGAACATGTACTTTTACACACTGCTTTTGGGAGTATTACCTGGTACAACCTTTCTGGAAGACATTTGAGTCATATATATCAAAAACCTAAAAGTGTGCACATTTTTTGATCTAGCAATTCTACATCTGAGAATTTATCTTAAGGAAATAATTAGGTATGTACCCCAAATGTTTAGCTATAATATTGTTAATTGCAGATCTCACCTGGTTTATAATAAGAAACTGAAAACAACCTAAAGGCCCCAAACCAGGGAATTGATTTTAAATAAATTGCAGTAATAATTACAACGGAATATTCAGTAGCCATTTAAAATTATGTTACAGAAGAGAAATAAACAACATAGGGAAATGCTCCTATTATGTAGCTAAATTAAAATTAGGTTTTAAAATTGTATGAGTGATTTGATCTCATTTGTGTAAAAATAGATATATTCTATAAGCCTAGGAGAAAAGGCATACATTAAAACATTAACTGTGTTTTTCTCTGATGGATTAGAGATAATTTTTGGCATAGTGTAATAGATGATTCTTCAAAGTCAGCTAGGCCCACAAGAATGGTGCAGGATTGGTAAAAAAAAATCTAAAACTGTAACATTTTATTTGCTAACTTTTACAATATGCTCAAAAATTAAAACAATCAAAAATCCTATTTCTCTGGAGTTTTCCTTATGAGACACAACACAGACATATGGAAAAAATAAAAGGAAATGAAGCAATTTTATCAACAAATAAAACAAAGTAATATATATTGACATTTCTGTTAATGGGAATTAAGATTTAGATGTGAATTTCATGCTTTCTACTAGTGAACAGAAACATGGAAAGAAAACAAAGCTATCTGTATTAGTCAGGGTTCTCCAGAAAAACAGAAATGACAAGAGATATATATGTATGTAAATATTATGAGATTTATGATGGAAATTGGCTCACATGACTATGGGGGCTGGCAGGTCTGAATTCTGTAGGCAGGCCACAAGTTGGGAACTCTGATGAAGGTTTCACTGAATTTTGCAGGACAGGCTGGCTGGCCTGAAGTAGAGACAGAAATTCTTCTTTCTGACTGCTGATTCACCAGTTCTTCCTAAGGCCTTCATCTTATTGGATGAGACTTCTCTCATTGCTGGAGGCAATCTCCTTTGTTGATTGTAGATGTTATCAGCCATAGATGCAATCAACTGATGATTCAAATCCAGGAAATACACTCACAGTAACAATCATGCCAGTGCCTGCTTGACCAAACAACTGGACCCCATAACCCAGCCAAGTTGACACATGAACTTAACCATCACACAATCCTAAGGCAAAACTTTTTATTTTCTATCCTATTTAAATAACCACTGTTTTTTGTTCTAATCTCCTTCTCAATTCTCACTTTAATTCTTATTCTTTCGATATTAATACTTTTAAATGTGTCTATATTATATGACCAGTGACACATGTTTTTCTCCCCTGTATTCTCCTGAAAAATACACTTTTTAAAAATAATTCCTTTGGGGGTAGTCTAGAGATGTAAAGGTCATTTGAAAGAGAGCCAGAGAATAATCTAGGGACTGAATAACATAAACCTGGTGGTGGATGACGATTATGGTTAATAGTACAAATACAAGAGTGTTCTTTTATGAACTAGAATAAATGTACATCACTATTACAAGGTGATAAGAATATGGTGAGGAGGAGCAAGATGGCGTTGGTGTAGGAGGGCGCACACGCAAGCTCCCAGAGCAAGGCGGATTGGGGACGGGGTCCTGCCCAGGGGTCTGTGCTGTGCACGCGTGGAGTGAGAGGCTTGGGACATCTATCTGCGCGGATCGGCGGCGTGGACCGAACGGTGGAGATTCGTGAGTTTTGAGGCTGCCGGTGGAGGTTGGCACAGGCGGCTGAGCCCCGCGGTTACGGAAATAAATAATAAAACGGCCATTTGGAGCCGCGGGCAGAGGCGAAAAAGTTTTATTTTCTGGGGAGCTGGCTGCCTGGCGCCCCTTGGACCTTGTGTGAGCAGAGCAAAAAGCTAGTCAGCACCCGGTGAACCGGAGGGGGATTTTGGTCGGTGAACGCAGCTGATTTCCCTAGCCACCCAGGGATAAAACCCGGGCCGCTGCGGAGCCAGGAGGAAGGGACACTTCCCAAAGAAGGGAGGGTTCGGTTGGAAGACAGGGAAGGCTATTTTATATTTTTAGACATCGATCTGGCTGCCTGCACCGCCCCATAGCTTTGGGGAGCAGATAAGCCGACCTGAAGCAGCACCAGGCTGAGAGCAGACGCGAATCTGCACTCAAACTGATTTACTGAGCAGCCCGGTGACGCTGGAGCTCGGCGCCAGAAGGGGCGGAATCCGCCGTCTTTAGCACTCCTCACTGACTAACATCAGAGTTTCAGCTAACCTGGGCAGTCCGGAAAGTGGGACGTGCTTGATTAATTTCCACGGGCCCAGCTAGGGTCCCTTCCGTAAGGGGGTAGGTCTAGAAGAGGAATTATTTTGGGTCCTGCATTTGGCTAAAAAAAAAAAAAAAAAAGTGAGGTCACCTCAACAATTGAAAAATAAATTCTTTTTAATTTAGTTTAATAGCTAAAAGCTGCTTCAGGACCTGCATATAGAACCCTGTGGGGAAATTCATTGATAAACACAAGTAGGCAGGAAGGATCCACTTGGACCCTAGGGGTATCATTGACCCCCCTTGTTTCCTTCTTCTTTTTTCTTTTTTTTTTTTTTTATTGTTTATTAGTATTAACTTTTTCCTTTCAGACCTTTCTCTACTATTTCTCTACCTCCTCATAATTCTAGCCTTCTAAATCACTATATATATATATTCCTCCATTTGTTTTCCCAGTCCATTATAGGAACTCCATATTTTTTCCTAGTACTCTACACTGCCTACACAAGTTAAATATTCATCTCATTGAATCTCATTTTGCCCCTCTTCTAACTTTTATCAACATTTCTATTATCCTTCTGCCTTCCTTACATCTTTTGATTCCTCTGGCCCTAACCTTTTGCCTTCAAGGGAACATAGAAAGAAGTAAGGAAATAAAATAAGAAGAAAAACTGCCAAAGAGAAAACTTAACTCACACGCAGAACCAACAGCTAAATAAAATTCTAGAGCATAGAGAAAAGCTAATCAACTGAACAAACCCATCAAGATAATATGATGACCAGAGGGCAACAGAAAAATACAAATGACTCTGAGAAACTGGAAAACATGGACCAGTCCAGTGCACAAAATAAAAACCAGGAAGCAATGCAGTACATCGAACAACTAATCAAAGCTATCCAAACAAATATCATGGACCAACTTAAAGAACTGAAGGAAGAGATTAAGGATATAAAGAAGACACTGGGAGAACATACTGAAAAAATAACTAACACACCTAAAAACGTAATGGATATGATGGCGAACAAAGACACAAGTCAAGAAATGAAAAAGACGCTGGACTCACATGGCAGCAGAATTGAACAGGCAGAGGAAAGAATTAGTGATATGGAAGACAATACAGTTGAAATCAAAGAGATTGTAGAAAACATAGACAAAAAGATGGAAAAAATCCAGTATGGTCTCAGGGAATTAACCGATAATGCAAGACGCACACACATACGCATTATGGGCATCCCAGAAGGAGAAGAGAAGGGAAAGGGAACAGAAGGAGTGTTGAAGGAAGTTATGGCTGAAAACTTCCCAACTCTATTGAGAGAGATGGATGTGCAGATCCAGGAAGCACAGCGCACCCCAAATAGTATAAATCCCAACAGGCCAACTCCAAGACATATACTTGTCAAACTGTCCAATGCTCAAGACAAAGAGAAAATACTCAAGGCAGCAAGAGAAAAGAGAACCATCACATACAAGGGAAGCACAATAAGATTAAGTGCTGATTTCTCAGCTGAAACCATGGAGGCAAGAAGACAGTGGTATGACATAGTCAAAACACTAAAAGAAAAAAACTTCCAGCCACGAATTCTCTATCCAGCAAAATTGGCATTCAAAAATGATGGAGAGTTCAAAATATTCACAGATAAACAGCAATTAAGAGAGTATGTCAAGAAGAAACCAGCACTTCAAGAAATACTAAAGGAATCTCTACAAATTGAAAGGAAAAAACAAAGGAGAGAGAGTTGGAGGAGAGTTTAAAAACAACTGAAAACTCAAAAAGAGAAACAAAACAACATATGACATACATTAACCCAAAGAAAAAATGACTGAAGTAAGAAATTCATTACGAGTAATAACACTGAATGTTAATGGATTAAATTCACCAATCAAAAGACACAGATTGGCAGAATGGATAAGAAAATATGATCCATCTATATGCTGTCTACAAGAAACCCACCTTCGGCCCAGGGATTCAAGGAGGCTGAAAGTGAATGGCTGGAAAACCATTTTACAAGCTAACAATAGCCAAAAAAGGGCAGGAGTAGCTATTCTAATATCAGACAAAATAGACTTTAAATGCAAAACTATTGTAAGAGACAAAGATGGACACTACATATTAGTAAAAGGAGTAATCTCTCAAGAAGAGAGAACAATCATCAACATTTACGCACCTAATCGAGGTGCCTCAAAATACGTGCGGCAAACTCTGGAAAAACTAAGAGGAGAAATAAATTCCTCTACAATTATAGCAGGGGACTTCAACACACCACTATCATCATTAGACAGAACATCTAGGCAGAGAATCAATAAAGAAACGAAGGCACTCAACAATACATTAGAAGATTTGGACTTAATAGACATATACAGAACACTTCACCCAAATACAGCGGGATTTACATTCTTCTCCAGTGCACATGGAACATACTCCAAAATAGACCACATGCTAGGCCCCAAAACAACACTCAATGAATTCAGAAAGATTGAGATTATACAAAGTAATTTCTCTGACCACAACGGAATGAAGTTGGAAATCAATAAGGGCCAGAGAAACAGGTTAGGCACAAGGTTATGGAAGTTAAACAACACACTCTTAGACAAACAGTGGGTCAAAGAGGAAATTTCAAAAGAAATCAGTAACTACCTTGAAACTAATGAAAACAACAACACAACATATCAAAACCTATGGGATGCAGCGAAAGCAGTCCTGAGAGGGAAGTTCATAGCCATAAATTCATATATTAAAAAAGAAGAAAGAGCTAAAATTGAAGACCTAACTGCACACTTGGAGGAATTGGAAAAACAACAACAAACTAAACCTAAAGGAAGTAGAAAACAGGAAATAACCAAGATTAGAGCAGAACTAAATGAAATAGAGAATAAGAAAGCACTGGAAACAATAAACAAAACCAAAAGCTGGTTCTTCGAGAATATCAACAAAATTGACAAACCCTTAGCCAGACTAACAAAGAAAAAGAGAGAACAGATGCAAATACATAAAATAAGGAATGAGCAAGGTGATATCACTACTGACCCCACAGAAATAAAGAGTATCATAAGAGGATACTTTGAAAAATTATATGCCAACAAGAATGACAATTTAGAGGAAATGGACAAGTTTCTAGAAACCCACAAACAGCTGACATTGATGAAAGAAGAAATAGATGAACTCAACAGCCCAATTACAAGTAAAGAGATAGACTCAGTCATTAAAAACCTCCCAACTAAGAAGAGTCCAGGACCAGATGGCTTCACAGCTGAATTCTACCAAACATTCCGGAAAGAGCTAACACCAATTCTACTTAAGCTCTTCCAAAAAATAGAAGTAGAAGGAATACTACCTAACTCATTCTATGATGCCAACATTACCCTAATACCAAAACCAAATAAAGATACCACAAGAAAGGAAAATTACAGACCAATTTCTCTAATGAACCTAGATGCTAAAATCCTTAACAAAATACTTGCTAATCGCATTCAACAACATATCAAAAGGATTATACATCATGACCAAGTGGGTTTCATCCCAGGTATGCAAGGATGGTTCAATATAAGAAAATCAATCAATGTAATACACCACATAAACAAACTGAAAGAAAAAAATCACATGATCATCTCTATAGATGCCGAAAAAGCATTCGACAAAATACAGCACTCTTTCCTCATAAAAACACTACAAAAGATAGGAATAGATGGAAACTTTCTGAAAATGATAAAGGGTATATATGAAAAACCCA
>JAKSZT010053928.1:220041-294453 GCA_026826555.1 Tolypeutes matacus
TGAAGGGGAAATAATTACCAGAACCTGGAGAAATTTGCCCGGCAGAGCAAATCAGCACACACCACTCAGAACTGAGTGGGAGAGAGTGTGGTCTACAGTGTGAACTGTGGTCTATGGTTGGTGGCAAGGCTCCAGCATGTGTAAGTTCATTGAGGTTGGTGGGCCACACTGTGGGAGATGTTTGTGTTGGATGTGGTGGGAGGTGTGGGAGGTGGGCAACATGGAGATCCGAGTGGGTTCCGTATAATATTTTGGGTAATCTAGGCGCCTCTTAAAATATATGTATATATATATATATAAAAAATAACATTTTTGTAAGCAAATACACATATATGCATATATATTTATATATCATTTTACAAATGTTAAAAAAAATAAAATAAAATAAAATAAAAAAAAGAATATGGTGATACACAATTAAGGTAACTTAAGTAGTACAGCTAACAGCAATATTGTAATATTCTTGCATCAATGTCAAAGAAGGTACTATATCAATGTCAAGGGCAAATAATATGGGGGTGTGTGGACTTTTTTCTTTTGGACTAAGGAAAATGTTCAAAAATTTACTGAGGCAATGACTGCACAACTCTGTGATGAAAGTGAGAGCCACTGAGTGTATACTTTGGATGGATTGTACAATGCATGGAATTGTATAATAAAGTGAACCATAGGGTGGATGATGGACTGTGATTAACAGTACAAATATAAGAGCATTCTCTCATGAACTGTAACAAACGTACAATACTAATACATAGTGTTAATAATAGGGCATTGTATGGAAAAAGATACCAAATGTAAGCTATGAACCATAGTTAGTACTAATATTGGGATGTTCTTTCATAATCTGTAACAAATATTCCACAATAATGTAATATGTTGGTGGAGGGATGATGTACAGGAATTCTGTACATTATGCATGATTGTTTTGTAAGCTCACAACTTCCTAATAAAAAAGAATTAAAGTAAAAAGTGACTCCTTTGGGTAATGAGGTTTAGACACTACAGATTAATTTTGTGCCGTACATGTTATTCTACTTATACGGGAGGATAAAAACTCCTTGGGGAAAGGTCTTTGACATTTTTTTCTAAAACTAATGAGAACATTACATGCATAAATCGTTAGCAGAGGAGAAAAAAATCATGTCAATCTTTAGTTGGCTCCTTTAGACTATCCTAGAATATAAAAATCAATTGGATACCAGAAATTACATGAAGAGATCTGAGATCTCATACAATGAGAAATATTCAAATGATCTCAATTCTTAAAACAGAACTATGGATAAAGCTTTTAAAATGAGAACTGTGGCTTATTCATATTTTAAACTACAGCAAAGTTTTATATCACTAATTTCTTAGGTTTATGATTTGACAAATCTATGTCCTGAGGATCAAAATATATAGGAAATTGGTTGTTATGATGGAGATATTGCTATTACTTTTTAGATTTTGTCAAAGAACAAGGGTGCATAAGGAAAGACTGAAAAATGACCAATAAAGGACCAACTTTCAAAACAGAAAAGTGATTAGGAAAACACAGACCAACAATCTTAATGCCTCTGTTTAGACAAGACCTTGAAATATTAAGTTGCAACATTTAAATAACCTTTAAAAAATCTCAATAGAAGAAAAATGGAAACCAGAGTATTTGTTTTGTAAAACTGATAGTATATCAAATTTCTATAACTTGAAACAGAAATGTAGTTTAAAAAATATTTAATGATACCCAGGACTATTTACTAGGTAGAATTTTAATTCTCACATTCCTAAACATCTAGTTGTATTGACCATGTTTGCTAATTATTATGTGCTAACAAATGAAATGGATTAATTTAGGCCACTAAGAATTAAACCTCATTATTTCTGTAAAAAATGAAATAATCTGCTAATGCTGAGGGCAAAGGATATAAAACAATTTCAATAGGAGTGGTTCAAAATACTAGCTTTCCCCCAGATATTTCCCAAAGAACTTATTATAAGAGAATTTAAATTTATGTGTAAATGGATAAGTTGGTTTGCCTACAAGGGATGGTTCAGTAGGGTAACAAAATATCTATCTTACTAAGGCAAATAGATTCATTACCTTCACTCCACCATGGTCTGCAAGAGTTCTGAGCCACAGCAAATCTCAATAAACAATTTCTTTCTATTGCAAACTCTTTAAGGAGTATGGTACATCAAATTCTAATACCTGAGTGAAAAGGAGTTACTCTTCTGAAAAAGGAGGAGCCATGCATTATAAATACGTTGGACACAGGGAATCACTGGGAGGCAGGAGTTGAAGTTGGGAGAAGAGCAAAGAAAGGGGAGGCAGTGGCAAAGGCAAACTTCTCTGACACTTCAATTTTGCCTAAGACAAACTCTAGTTTTAATCATATGTTCTTTCTGTTCCCATTCTCTTGGTTTCTATATTTCCAATTTCTTGCTAGTTAATTAAGGAATAGAAGGTCAAGCAGGCAAAAGGAGCAGTTAGAACTTTTTATATTTTAATGTTATAAATTATAGTCTTGTTTAACAGTAAAAAAAGAAAGAAGGAAAAAAAAAAGGAAAAGAATGGTGCTTCTTGGCTCCAGTGAAAAATCAGTGGGAAAGTGTGACATGGGTTGATTTCTCCAGGAAGCAAACTCTGATACAGAGATTAGGCAGGAAATTCATTAGGAGTGCTCTAGGGATCATCACCTATGTAAGGGAGGGAAGGATAGGAAATGGGACTGGACAGAGAGAGAAGCTGAGCTGTGATGCATTCTCAATAAAAGCCTCCAACTTATGAGGCATTCTGAAGATGGGATATTGGGGCTAAAGAGTAAGGCCTTTAAACTCATTTACCATCTGGGGATGCAAAACACCCCAAGAAGGGAGTGTGAGTTTAGGCAAGAAAGTTATCTTCAGCTGAGGCAGTCCCTGAAGGGGGCTGACAGCTGAGGACTATCTATCCACAGCACTCCCAGCAGCTGTGGGAAATAAGGCTTTCAATCTTGAAGGGGATCTGGGCAGTACATCACTGTGTACACCACACAAAAAAATTAGGACTCAAGGCTTCAGAATCCCTAGGGGTTACTCATTTATAATCATCTAAGACCAACAAAACCTCTTAGGTAGACAACGTATTGAAATAGGTAAGTTTGCCTACTCTAAAGATAATAAAAGGACACTGGTTGCTGGGCAGGAGACCAGGCTTGTCACATAAGTTGGTTGAAGGACACCAAGAAGAAATGATCAGGAGCATGGCTCCTCATAATAATACTTTTTATTATATGATAATATATTATTAACGAACATAGAGTAAACACCAGGAATTAATTTGGAGGATGCACACAAGATTATGTATCCATCTCCTAAAGGACAGAGGTCAGGAAGGTAGTTCATAAGTCAGGAGAGTGCTAAACCCGAAGAGGACAGTGAAGAGAAGAGAGTACTTCCCCTAAAGATTTGAGGAATATAGGTATATTGGAAGGGAGCTCAACAACTGTAGCACGTATTGAATAAAGTGTCCAACATCAGCCTACTGCCTATCTCATCATAGAAGGGAGGAGAGACCTCTAGAACAATTTGCATCGTTTTATACAGAACAACAACAAAAATCAAGTTCCACACCATAGGCAAAAAGGAAAAATAACTTACCATTAATTTTCCTCATAGTACAACATATAGGCAAAAACAATTACCATAGAAACCTCTATGAAATAAAAGACTTCTAATGCTTGACTAAAAAGACTTCTAATGCTTGACTAAAACTTGACTAAAAATGAGCAATATTTTAATGCAAGATCTGGATAATGTCTTGGACTATTATAGAGTTGGCCTTCATATACAAGGGGAAAAATGAATGTTTTTCAACATAGTTTCTACCATATTTCTAGAAAGAATATGGCATAGTCATGCATGAAGATTTTAGAATTGTGTAATGGTTAAGGACATAGGCATTGGAGACAGAAAGAAATGACCCCATATTTCTGTATATGTAAAGATATGAAACTTACTTAGTTGAATGACTTTGGGCAAGTCACTTAACTGCCTTGAGCTTTTACAAAACCAGTAAAATTGATATAAGGATACTTAACTCACAGGGTTTTAAGAAGATAAAGGATATAAATTGTTCATGGCATATCATAAACACCAGTAAGTGGTAGCAATTATTATTGCTTTTCCCATGTTATTAAACATCAGTAGCATATGCTTATATATTATGCATAGCTACTCATTGTAGCTGGTCTAATTATTACTCAGTTCCTAAGAATTCATTAGGTATCTACATAGTCTAGTTGCCTTTGGTACATTGCTTAGTGTTCTTCACAGGCCAGTATGTTTTGTGCTTACACATTATTGGTGTAAAATTTGGCCCCACTAAACACTTGGAGACTGAATATACAAATAGACAGTGACTAGGAAACTCTGACTAGCAGCAATAACTAGACCGTGAGACTCTGGCCTAACTAGCTGCAACAATCAGTCCATGAAGCTGGCCACATCTACAGCAACCATCCCAGAAAGTTAAACCATAATTCCAAACAGCAAGGACTTGATCAATACCTGGCAGCTTCCCTAATTTTTGTCCCCATTTCCAACTTAGGACCAACCAGAGAAAGCAAAATATACTCCCATAACCAATCACTAAGGATGTCCTGCTTCTAGTCAGCCCACCTTAGCTTCCCCATGCTAATAGCCTCCAGTCAGGGCATACCTGAAGTTTCCCCCTTGCCCCTATAAAGCTTTCCCACTTCTCTGCCTGCCTTGCCAAATGCAAGTGATAGTGGCTGATTCCCTTGCTATTAGCAAGCTCTGAATAAATAGCCTTTGTTCTCATTTGGGTGTTCGTTTATTTCTGTAATACAGAAAGTGCCTCTTAAAAGAGGTGAGCTAAGAAATAGTTTCCCTTCACACAGAAGGCACGGAAATGTTCAACCCAGCCTCACCCCAGCCAACTTTGTCTTGTCAAATCTCCCGGCATTATAACTGTCCTGTTTTGTCTTCTGATTGCCCTTTGGATAGGATATTTTCATTGTCTTCTCACTTGAGATTTTGGTCCGTCTGTTCATAAATCTACTTCTACCTTGCAGTTTCCTTCTGAGGCCACTCATACTGTATGCAGTATCAAGCATAATTAGACACATATTTTAATCAAAGACACAAATTAAATAACCATAAGAGTTCATTTCTCTTTTAATCCATGCTCTTGATACACTAAAAGACCAGTGGTTCTCAAACTTCTGCGCACATTAGAGTTATTTCGGGAGATTGTTTAAAATGCAAATAACTGGATTCTGCTCACAGAAATTCTGATTCTCTAAGTTCTGAGAAGGGCCCAGGAATTGCTCAGATTGTTCTGAAAGGTGTTTTTGAGAACATTTTAAGAAACAATGATAAAACCCGGAAAAGGGAAGGAATCATGACTAAGTACTTTATCCCTAGTACTTACTATAGAGCCTGACATATGCACTCAACAAACATTTGTTGAATAAATAAACATTCTTGTTCTTTCAAATTGCTAAACCTCCTACTTTTCCCAAAAGAAAAACGAATGTGGTACTTTTAAAGACAAACAATTGCCTTTAATATTTTTTTTTGTCACGTGGAAAGAATGATAAGATATCCTTTTGTAAGGAAGCTGTTCTTGTGGCCAAGGAAACTGGGTTTATGTGACAAATATCTGTGAGATTCTGCTGTAACCTTATGTGCATTCAGTTTTGCATTTTTGTAAAAAATAAAAAAACTCTTTTCATTTTGAAGCAATCTGAAACATAACAGAAAATGTGCAGAAGTTCTGTGTTTTGGACCATTTGAGAGTAAGTTGCTAACATAATGCTCCATGACCTCGTAATATTTTAACATGCATTTCCTACATACGTACACTCTCCTACCTAAACCATAATACAACCAATCAAGATCAAGCAATTAACATTGACATATTATCATCAGACTGCACACATTTTGCCAAATATTTCAATAATGCCATTTACAGCAAAAGGATCCAGTCCAGAATCAGATGTTGCATTTAGTTGCATGTTTCTTTAGTTGTCTTCAGTCTGAAACAATTCCTCAGTCTTCCCTTGACTTTCATGACTCTAACTTTTTTGAAGATTATAGGTCAGTAATTTTGTAGAACGTCCCCCAGTTTGGCTTTGTCTGATGCTACCTCATAATAAGATTTGGCTTCTGTGGCAGGAGTATCACAAAAGTGATGCTGTATTCTACTTGTTACATCTTATGAGATAGCCCAGAGTTTCAATTTGTCCCATTACTAGGGTGTTCATTTTGATAATTTGAGTAAAGTGGTGTTTTATGAGATGTGAATATGATCAAGCATTTTTTTTTCCCATTGGTCATGTCATTTAACCAAACTGTGTCCATTTGTTCATCTTTCAGAACACTGGAAAAAGAACTGATTTTCTTTTTAGGGTTAAATAAGATAAATGTGCTTGAACAGAGATTTTTAATGCTTCTATAATTTGTCAAGCTGCACTTTGTCTGCTTTTTATTTTTTGTTATTTTATTTTTTGAAGCTTAAAAAAAAAAAAGCAAAGAGGGGAAGGTCAAATATAGTAAATCTTCATATTAGCAGAAGATCAGAACCATAGAAGCAAATATAAAAAATGGTAAACAGAATACATAAAATAAAGTGGCAAGAAATAAGTAAAAAAAAATAATCAATTATAATAAATATAAATGGGTTAAAGTGACCTATTGAATGGCAGATACTACCAGAGTCCATAAAAAAAAAAAAAGTCAAACTACATGTTGCTTAAAAGACACACCTGAAGCAAAATAGACACAGAAAGTTTGAAGTAAAAGAGTAAAAATATACTAGTCAGAGTTTTAGAAATGAAGGAGCTTCTATCAGACTAAGCTTCTTATAACTATAATTATAAACTCTGGGCAACATATAAAAGAACAAACAATTGAGTGCTCTCTAGAATAAAAATGAACACTCTTCTGCGGAAGATAATAGAATCAAGAGTCTCTATGATGATTTATCTACAATGACCCATATACAATAAAAATTACTAAACATGTGAATGTTCATTACAGCTTTATTTATAAGAACCCTAAATGGAAACAACCCAAATGTTCATCAACAGAATGGATAAACAAATTGAGGGGCAGTCTTACAATAGAATTCTTACAACGGGATGCCACTGATACTTACCACAGCATGGATGAATCTCACAAACATTATGCTGAATCAAAGCAGCTAAATATATACATACTGTATGTTTCCATTTATGTGATATTCTTGAAAAGGCAAAGCTAATCTACTGTGAATAACATCAGAAAAGAGATTGTTTCTTATCAGGGACCGATGAATGAGAAGGAGCATGAGGGAACCTGGTGTTTCAATGGAAATGATCTTTATATTGAAGGGGTATAGGTGTCAAGAACTGTGAAAGGTCTAAGATTTTACCTTACTTGCACGCTAACAAATTACCCTGCCACAGTTTCATGGCTGCTGGCATAAGACACAAACTTCTGGGTCAGAGACAAAGGAGTTTATTACCCACAGCACAATAAGCAGTACGATGTCCATGCTTGCATTGGCTCATATTGTCCCCTAAAATTTTACAGGAGTCAAAGTGCCTAGGTGGTTGGTGTACACATAGGAAATTTATATGACATCTGAGGAACACCAACTATAAGGCTGCCTGACTTTACCCTGAAAGGGGTATTACCTTTATTATTCCTGGCAGTAAATAAATCTG
The DNA here is from genome assembly GCA_026826555.1 of Tolypeutes matacus. Lineage (NCBI taxonomy): Eukaryota > Metazoa > Chordata > Mammalia > Cingulata > Chlamyphoridae > Tolypeutes > Tolypeutes matacus. The sequence continues at coordinate 227,733 of JAKSZT010053928.1, forward strand.
CACTTTGCTTCAGAGAGAGACACTATTTGCCTTCCAAAAGTGTTCGTTAAAAATATATCCTTGAAATGATAATGCCTCTGCTTCCAAGATGTACAGAAAGAGACCCATGGAAACAGTCTCCAACAGTGGGCTACATGTTTATGAGCTGTCAAAATATATTAAAACTTAAGATTTGTGTACTTCACTATAATTTTTACCTCAAAACAAAACAAAACAATCAACCTTGTAAAACAAACAAAAAAGAATGAAGTGTGGACAAATTAAGGAGGACAGAAAAAGGGGAATTCTTGTTTTGGTGAATTATTTGAAAGTAATAGGTTCTGGGGGAGGGGAGGTGGCAACCTGTCCTACTCAAGTGGCAAATGATCCCTCATTAAACTATTTCTTCAAACTACATCATAATTAGTCTAAGCTACATAAGGGCAAAGAAGCCATATATTTTTCTTTGTAACATTGTGACCCTGGCACCAAGTACATAGGTGCTCAATATATTTGTTGAATAAATATCTACAACCAAGCTAAAAAAGGAACCAACACTTTGACCCAAAAGCCACTGAGCCATCCTCTCTTTATCCTGCCATCTAGAATCCTTTTCTTTTGCTTTCTTCACTTTATCTTATCTCCTCTTTTTTCCATTTCCATCTACTCCTCTCTCTCAAAAGGCTGTAAAATGGGATAAAATCATACATTCATGTATAAATGAGATAAAATTAATAAAAATAGGGTGTTTGAGGGAAAACACAAAACAAAAAAACCAAAACAAAACAAAACAAAAAAAATGGGATAAAATCATCTCTCCGTTACATGAATATATATTTTACAAATATAGGTAGTAGAAAGATTTTTATTCTTCATTCCTTATAAACTAAACAGTGGTTGAACTAAATAGTGTGTGAATTTAACTGAGGCCATAGAGTCATACTTCCTGAATGCATATCCTAGGCTCCATTACTTCTAGCTATGTGTCATGGCACAAGTCATTTAGCTTCTCTGTGCTTCCTGGTATCAATTTGATAGAATTGTGATGATTAAATGGGAAATTGTATTTATAGTACGTAGAACAGTAGTGACATAGTAAGAATTCAATAAAAGTTATTACCTTGCAAATATTCTCACTGACCTGATTTTGTGATAATCATGGTAGGCTAAACATTCGCTATATTAGAAACCATGCATGTGTACTCAGACCTAGTTTTTCTCCTTAAGTCTGGTTTTTAGAATGCTGGTGATAAACTAAGGCTGATTTATTATATGACCATCCTGTATGGAGAAAGACTGTAACTTTGGGTATCTTTCGCCAACCTTAAGAGATATAGCAGGGAGACAGATGTGGCTTGGGTGGTTGGGCATCCATCCCCCATATGGAGGGACCTGGGTTCGATCCCTGGGACCTCCCAGTAAAAATTAAAAAAAGAAAAATATAGAAGGCACGTGGGCCACCAGGCCCCATGCGTGGGTGAGCCATCAGGCCCTATGAGCCATGCAGCAAGATGATAATGTAACAGGAGAGTGACACAGGGAGAGCCATGACGAGATGCACCGAAAAACCAGGAACTAAGGTGGCACAGGCAGTTGGACACCTCTCTCCCACATTGGAGATTCCGAGGATCGAATCTCAGTGAAGACAGGAGGAGAAGGATGAGCAGGGGGGGGCAGGAAACGGACATAGAGAGTTGCCCAATGAATGAACATAGAAACAGCAAAAATGGGGGGAGGGTAAAAATGGATAAAAGTAAGTAAATAAATAAATAAATCCTTAAAAAAAAGTATAGGGGAGGAAGATACAGACTATAGTTAGTAGTAATACTTTGACAATGCTCATTCATGATTTGTTAACAAATGTTTCACAACAATGCAGGGTGTTTGTGTGTGTGTGGGTGATATGTGGGAGCCCTGTATGATGTTATGCATGTTTGTTTTGTAAGTTCACGATGTTTACTGAACGCTTATAGTTTTATGTATGTTCATGTACAAATGATATACTTCAATAAATTGTTTAAAAATAAATAAATGTTATTACCTATTTTTAAAATCACTCAGATTTGCATGGGTCTATGATTAGTTGCTAGTAGAACTGTAAAAGCAATGAACAAAAACATAAAATGCCCAGAAAGTTGAAATTAAAGTTAGTAGTATCCTCTAAAGTGAGCCTAATAAGTAGGGTCTTAGTTTGAAAAGACGTCATCTACATAATTATTAGGATATTCTTTGAGAATACGGATGTGTTTACAGAATCTCTGCAGTAGGAAATACACGTTTCTTCTTTTTTAGTTTAAAAACATAGGGATCCTTTATGTTGCAATTCAAATGAATAAATATTTCTTTATTTTGTGCCTATTATGCATAGCTGGGTTTGAGGAGGTTGCAAAGATAAATAAGGTATAAGTTTTGCTCACAAAGAGCTTACAATCTAGTGGGGGATAGAGTATACTTTTTAGGTTTTTTAAAAAATTATAAAATAGCATTTTTCCTTACCAAGGAAAAATGGGCAATAATCAAAAGCAAACACACATTATGGCTTCTTTTCAAACTCTTTCTAGATTAAAAAATTGTAAATCATAGTATATGTAATTTTGTAGCTTGCTTGCTTTCACTAAATAGGCATTTTTCTATGCTATCCCCTAGTTTTGGAAGGATTTGTTGATGTTGTAAATATTCAGTTGGAGTGTGTTAGTTTCTGTTATCTTTGTTCTAGTCATTGATATTTAGTATCATGGGTTGAGAATGAACTTGGATTAAGGCTCCCTGTATTTGAAGTCCAGCTTCCCCATTTGCTGGCTGTGTGGACTTGTGCAAGTAACCTCATCTCTCTGAATGTATTTCAGCTCTCTCTCTGTAAAACAGGAATGACAGTACTTACCTCAGTGGGTTGTAGAGATATACATAAAGCAATTAATCCAGTGCCTGGCAAATAGATTTTTATAAATTTAGTTATCTTTTTAAGAAGCAGTTTTAGACACTGCGGTAACTTCACCATGTCCATTCCATGCCTTCTCCGTTATACAGCAGTCATGTAGTTGGAAGTGGGGTTAGACACTGATTTAAACAAATCAGGCTAACACCCTTCCTCCAGCTAGTAATTGTTTCAAATATACAAAAGCATAACTCAAACAATCCACAGCATTTGCATGGTCACAGTAACAGATAAGCAACCAATTTGGACAAAGAGATCTCATTTTGGTCCTATTACAATATATATTATAATCATTTTCCTCCCTAATGTGAATTGATCTTTCTACAAATGATAAATGCTACTTGGTAATGGTGAATTGTTCTTTTAATATTATTTGTATTTTGTAATATTTTATTTAGATTTGTTTGCATCCCTATTCATGGGTAAAACAAACATCTTTATTTTTTATTTTAATTGCCTTGTTAAGTTTTGGTGTCAGAGTAACATTAGTGATACAAAATGATATGCCATCTTTTTCTGTCTAGAAGAAACAAATTTATATACCATCGGAATAATGTGGCTTTTCAGAAGTTTGGAAGAATGCATAAAGTGATCATAGATCATCTGAGTAGATGCAACTCATTGATAACTCCCTGAATTTCTTCTTTAGTTATTAACCTGTTCAGGTTTCCTAATTCTTGTTAAGTGGATTTTCTAAAATTGTATATTGAATATTTCATGAAAAAAATGTTCAAATTATTTAAAATATAAATTGAGGTTAGCACTTATTTTTTAAAGTCTCTCCTTTTTTTTCATCCTTTGTCATCCTTGTTTTCACTCTTTTACTGCATTTTAATTTTTCTTGATAAAATAGCTGCTTAAAAGAGGGTTGATTTTATTTTCCAGGTAATTGTGCTTTTAATATTTTCTAGTTTTATTACTCTATGATTTAAAATAAAAAGAGCCTGCATAACTTCTGTTCGTTAAAATGAATTGCCGGGGAATTATAAGGATTGCTTTCAGCTCTTTTACAGTCCACTCATATGCTGATGTAATATCCAGCAGTTGGACAACAAATGTTTGAGCATTTCATTCCTCTAGGAATTCCAAGGAAGCCTAACAGATTTAGGCTTGAGGTAAAAGAGGGTAAGTGATTTCCCTGCAATAAGATTAAAGTTCTTAAGACATAGAGGCTGGAAAGAACGTTTCAGGTTTTTTGTTTTATTTTTTAAATCCTCCTGCAAATATTTGAAATCATCTGATGTGCAGAAGACGCTAAGAGATCTTTCTGGGTTCCTCATGCTGCCTTTGTCATTCATCATTGCTATCTGATTAATTTGTAAACTATTCCCCTTGAGAAAAAGCTATATCATCTGCTTATTCTATACATATAATTTTTAAAATTATTTTTTCCATTTCATCCATTTAATCTGTGTTATGATAGGTCACAGAACATGTAGTATTAGGTCTCCACCATAGTCCCCATACTATTTTAAAGCCTCTTGTACTTCTCTATTTTAAATCCTGTGTTATCTTGCACAAAAACTTTAGGGTCTGTTTTCTTCATTACTGATTGAAATTTTATTTATGAATTGGCCCCTGGTATTTGGTTGTATACTTTCTCCCTTAAATTGTACCAGAGACTTTTTGTGTTATGTGTGGATGACAGAATTTGATTTAAAGGTGAGTTGTTCAAAGAAGGAAGTCATTCCATTTTGTTTTTAAATCCAAACTATATACTAACTTTTTAATAGAATTTAAACAATTCTGGTCTCGATTGCTTCTCTTTTTCTTTGACTTCATCACATATGCCATTTCATTTTTGTCTTTTTCAAGGATTTGGACAGAAGACATCCTGTTATTAATTTTATTGTTAACTGCCTTAACAGATTTTAAAAAGATTATTAAAGTTACATTTAACTATCAAAGTAAAAAAAAAAAACACCATAAAACCAACAGAATAAGTTCTAATTTTTCTTTAGAAAAGATAAGGAATTTACTCCCTATCCCATAAAAGAATCTCTTCTTGGATTTCATTAATTTATTCTGGAACTATAAACCCCATTAAAAATTTTTGGATTAGATAAATCATATAATAAATTTAATTTTAAAAACTGAATTCGTAACAATTATCTGTATTAGCCTAATAATTTCACTGATTTCAATACTCACCAACTGACCTTTGTTCTTCGTTCCTTTTTTTCTTAATTTTGATTCATCTTGGTGATCTGGTGATTATATTCAAGTAATTTTTTTTTTCAGGAAGGGTAAACGAATAGTATATTGCATATCAGAGAATGTCTTTCTGTTATTTTCACAACTTGGATGAGTGGAGAAATCTTCAACATTGCTCCATTCTGGCTGGTATTTAATATGCAGTAGAGGATTTTCAGACTTGAACCTTTTTTAGCTCAAAAAGGTTTCGTTTATTAAATGTGATTATTAACAAAAATTTTAAAAAGTAATTATTGTTTCATTTGTTTTGGTGTCTTCTTTGGGAAAACCTATTACTCAGAGGATAAATCTCTGTGATTAGCCATTTTTACCTGTATCTGTTCTCTCACCATATTCATCTGAAGGTGTTTCATAAGTGTTTTTTACTCAGGTGTTTTTGGTTTATTATAACTTATTTAAGCTGCAATATCCCTTAAATAAAAGCTTAAATATAAATGTGTAACATTGATGAAGGCATCTCTGCTCTGGCTGATGAACAAGTAGAAATAATCCCCTTTACTTACCCTTTGTTGGCTCATAAGAACCCCCATGGTTCTACAAAACATTTGATGTTCACTTTTCCTAATCAGGGATTAGATTTTTCTCAGTGCTATTTACTGTCCTGACACAAATTTTAATATAGCTTCTCTCCTTTTTATCTAGCTTCTCCCTCTTTTTTTTTTTCTAGTCTCTTACTTTTTTTCCTGCCCCATTGTCATCATAAAGCCCTCTTGCACCGTAGTGGGAGCTGAAGCAGATGTTTTCTAATATTTCCTGCTATACATCCATTGGAAGAATAAAGAAAGCACTTCCTTCTATATGCCTAGGACAATGCTCTTTTCTTACACTGCAGAACTGTCTGCCACAGTGGCTTCTTGCTGATTTTTCTTTACTCATTAAGAAACAAAAACTATAATTGAAGTATAAGATAAATACACAAAAATGCACAAACCATGAAGAATATAGTTTAAAAGATTGTTAGAGGCTACCCTGATCAAGGTCGTGGAGCTCCATCTACCAGCAAGAACTAGCAGAAACATCTTTCTCAAAACTCCAGAAAACAGCCAAAAGATTGCAGTAAAAAGGCAAGTGCCAAATCAAGAAAAAGGCCACTTAGAAGAGGTAGGATCTCATGGTACCCTGGCTACTCCCTTCCCTATTCTTCACCCACTGGGCGCAGAGCTGGCCCAAGCTCCCAATGTGGATCCCTGGTCCCAGTTCCAAAGGGAGTAGAGTAACCCCGTGCACATACTGGGAGCATGTATCTGTGGTCTAATCTGTCTGGTGGTGGCCTGAGGGACTGGCCAACCCAGAACTTGCTCATATAGCTCTCCTGCAGAACTTTATGGGAGAGCAGTCAAGTCATGCTACTGAAGGAGGGGATCGCTGGCTGTAGGGCATAGAGTATAGAGTGCCTGGGACTGTGAGAAAACTGTTTCTTAGGAAAGAGGGGACATTTGTATCTGTATAAAAGAGGGAATTCATAGGGCCACACACACATGCCCAAGACTAGAAGGCAGGCTCATGTGCAGAAAGGATAAGGCAGGCCCCTATACCCGGGCCTAGAGCTATTCTCCAAATTTTTGTATGGATAAGCCCTGATTTGTACAGGTCAATCTGCAAAGACTCAGAAAGACCCAGTTTTTTCCCTTTGTGTGTGTGTGTGTGTGTGTGTGTGTGTTTGGCATTCAAGGAAAGCTGTTATAACATCAGCTGTATATAATCTTAAGGAACAGGTGCCTCAGAGTCTAAATTCCAGTGATAAAACACTAAAATATAAAAATGTAAGGGTTTCAACAAAAGATTCCAAAACATACAAAAACAAACAAACAAAAAACACAAAAACAAAAAACCAACCAGGAAGGGACGACCCAGGCAAAGGAGAAGATTAAAGCATTAGAAACCATCAGTGAGGAAGATCTGACCTGGGACATTCCAGACAAAGTTTTAAAAAATGGTCCTAAATATGCTTGAGAGATAAAGGCAAACAGGAATAAAGAACTAAAGTAAATCAGGAAAATGACAGATGAACACAAAGGGAATGTCAATACACATGGAAATTATGAAAAGGAACCTAACAGAGTTGAAGATCACAGTAACAGAGCTTAAAAACTGCCTAGAGACCCTTTGTTTCTCTCTCCCCTTGCCATTCTGCCCAAAGGTAAATTTTGCTTGATTTTGAACTCTTTACTAATGGGAATCATACAGCATATATTTCCTTTTTATGGCTGACTTCTTTAGTTCAACATTATGTTTGTGAGATTCATCCATATTATTACATATAGCAAGAGTTAGATAATTTCCTTGCTGTACAGTATCCCATTGTATGCATTCTATTGATGGAAATTGAATTTCCAGTTTCAGATTATTATAAATCATGTGGCTAAGAATATTCTCATGTCTTTTGATGCATATATGTACACATGTCTGTTGGATATATGCCTAGAAGTGGAACTTTTGGGTTGAGGGAATACATATATTCAACTTTAGCAGATTTTGTGAAATATTATCCAAAGTCGTTGAAAAACTCCTACCAGAAGTTTATGAGGATTCCTGTTGCTCCATATCCTTAACTAAACTTGGTATTAATATTTTTAATTTTTGCTGTTCTCATGGGTGTGAGGGTATCTTATTATAGTATAAATTTGCATTTCCTTGATGACTAATGTTTTGAATATTCAATAGATTTTTGTATTTTTTTTCCTTTTTCTTTTATAAGGGAGAACACGAATGCAGTCCCCTACTACCACAAATTATTTCCACATTTGGAGAAATCGCAGGGGTCAGCACATCTGGAGTACAATGGATAAGCCTTGCTCTGGGAAAACCACCTTCATGATCATAGTATCTCCCCTGCCAGGTAAATATCAATAGATTTTAAAAAGATTCTTAAACTTACATTTAACTATCAAAGTAAAAAACATAATAATGTTTTGTTTCTTTAAAAACATAAGGAATTTACTGAACTCTCCCTGTCTCTGCCAAAAACAAAAAACCAAAACAAAACAAAACAAAAAACTACCATCCTTTCTTGGCCTTCTTTTGTGAAGTGCCCATTCAAATTTCTTGCCCATTTATAGTTACTTCTGAATGAGGACAGATTTATCTAGGCCAACTGCAGAATTGTCAGGCTCTAGGATTCAGCTCTTTTACAGTCCAGTGAGGAGCTGATGTAATATCCAGTAGGTGGACACCAAATGGTCGAAACATTTCATTCCCCCAGGAAATCCAAGGGGACCTACCTGAATTAGGTTTATAAGGGGGAGAAGTGGGTAAGAGATTTCCTTGCAATAAGGCAAAAGTTCTTATGACAAAGAGGCTGGGAAGAACATATTTGAGGGTTTTTTCTTCTGTTTTAACCTTGCTGTAAGTATTCTAAAACAGTTGGTATGCAGAAATTAAGAGATCTTTCTGGGTCCCTTATGCTGCCTTTGTCATTCAGCATTGTACTTCTTGTCAGAGATGAGATCTATCTTACGACCCCACTGCCCAGGTACAATGCCAGCTGTGGTTCTCTTGGTTATGTAAAAGCTCCAAGGCAAGGTAACTTCAGTGCCACCAGTTAAATGCAGAATAAAGCCTATTCTGATGGGACTCTCAATATCTGTGTCAGATTATTAGTAGACCCTTCTCATATATAAGTTAATAAGGAGTGTTAGAAGATGGGAAACTAACACCCGACAAGATGTTCATTTACTGACAAGTTGTTTGGAAGTGAAACAAGAGCCAGCTGTTTTTTTCTTTCTTTCTTTCTTTCTTTTTTTTTTTTTTTTTTATGGTAACGGAGCCAGGGAATGAGCCCCAGGACCGCCTATGTGGAAGCCAGTGCTCAACCACTTAACCACTGAGCTACCTCAGCTCCCCTGAGTTAGTTTTTTCATTGCTTGTTTGTTGTTTGTTTTTGTTTTTAGGAGTCACCAGGACAGAACCCAGGAGCTCCCATGTGGGAAGCAGGCGCTCAACCGCTTGAGCCACATCCACTCCCCCTTTTTATCTTTTTAAATTCCTCTCCCTAGTGTTTTGTTTAAGAGAAATTCATCCCAGTTTCCACCATTCTTATCTAAGTTTCTTTGACTGATACTTATTTTTTTCTTTGAATGTTTTCTATTTTTGTAGAAAATTGGGAGAGGAGGGTTGCAGGTGTTTGTATTTACACTGCAAACCATTATCCCTATTATTTTCTGTATGAGAAAACAGGTCCAAAGAGGTAATGTGACTACCATATATGAAACTTGCTCTTGGGGAATTGAAGGCTAAAGAAATCAACAAGCTCTAGAAGAGATGATAAAGTCCTCTGTCACAAACAACTGAAAGCTATTAAGTGAAAGTTGGGTATTTCAGGCACACAGCTAATCTTTCAGGATGATGTAAAGGAGATCGATAGCCATTCTTTGTGAAATACTTCCTGTGAGTTACTGCAGTGAATTAAGATTGGGCTTGATGAAAGATGGAACTACATTACAGTGCCTGGTATAGACTCCTAATTGTCAGAGAGTCCCAGACATAGGGTAAAAGTTAGGAGATGATCTGTTTTAGGAGTTTCTTGTGACAGGGTTAAGCCAAGATAGTATCTAATGGTAGATGGATCCTGGTAGGAATTTCTGATGATAAAGCCAGGAAAGAACTATCTCTCTTAGTACAGCCTTTTTTTTGTAACTGCTGGTTCAATTTTGACTTTGCCAAAGTAGATCAGTCTGTCTAAGTAATCTCAGCAACTGCTGTAAATTCCTCCTAAAGTCAGTCCTACATGTAAAAATTGTGAACTTTTTCCACCATCCCCAAAACATCACATTGGCACTTACACTTAAGTTACCAATGTACTAATCTGCAAGCAGAAGGAAGTCTTTCCTGCCAATAGGTCAATAATGTAAGAATGCAAAAACCATCTACTTCTTAGGGCCAAAAATGCAATCCAGTAGGCAGGTTTTGCTGATGATGAGAGAAAAAATTATATTTTTCATATATAAGATCTTTCAGTAAATTAGTTGATGTCTTTATCAGATGACTTCAAATACTTCCTATTAGTATTTTTAAAAAATTAAGCAAAACAAACCAAAAAACAAACAAAAAACTCCTTAGGACCCTGTGCTAATAAATGCTGTAAATAAAAGCTAATAGCTAATGCTGGAAAAAATTAATTATATAAGCAAGAAAATCAAATAGTTTTAATATCATTTACCAACAAAATTAGAAATGGAGACAGTGGATTCATAGGGTAATCTGTAAGTAAGCACTTTGGTTCCCTACTGTGTTCAATATTTCCTCCAACTTCCATGAAACAGTTCATGCCTGTTTACACAGCTACTGATTCTTACCATCTCAAATACAAATACTTTTCCTTAGAAAAGTTTCTGCTGCCTTCTTTCCACCACTTCTGCAGCAGTATTGCTAGAAAGGCAGTCTCTATGGCAGCAACAGTGGATTTTACAGCCTTTGTTAACTTGTACATTAGCTAGCTCACCTGGACCTTGATAACCAGATACTGGCTGCAACTTATGTATGACAGTCAGAACTCCCTTCTCCTGTGATAACCACTCAATTGGATTTTTACAGTGCCTGGTAACTTTCTCACTGTATAGTGGGAGCTGCATTTTCTCCTGTGTATAAGTTTTTTCTATCTTAATTAAAGTAAAAGCATGGTTATCAGAATGAGTACTGTGACAGTTTGAGATTATTTATGAATTCCAAAAAAGATAAGGATTAAGTTTGTAAACTGGTCTGTTCCTCTGGGCATGATACTCTTTGACTGTATTAGCTTCAGCTGAGATGTCTTTGATTAAATTATGTTAAGATTAGGACTTTGATACAACCAGTCAGTAGGGTGTACTCAGGTCAAGTACCCACCCCCTTGGTGGCTGATATAAATGGGCACTCACTCAAGAAGACACAGAAGAAGATACACAGGAAGAGAGAGAGAGCTCCACAGACTGGACAGAGGCAGAGGAGAGAAATTTGATCTGGCAGCCTGAGAAGAGAGATGAGCCATTTGCCTGATAGTCTGCAGCTGAGCCCGGAAGGAAACAAGCCCTATGCTAGCTGAGAGAAAGGAAGGCTAAACCCTCACAGAGACTGCCCGCCATCTTGCTTCAACACATGGCAACTGACTTAGGTGAGAAAGTACCTCTTATGGTACCTTAAGTTCAACTCTTTAGGGCCTTATAACTGTAAGCTTTTACCCCAAATAAATACCCTTTATAAAAGCCAACAGATTTCTGGTACTTTGCATCAGCACCCCTTTGGATGACTAATACAAATACACTGCAACTTCATATTTTAACTAAATATTTCTATCCGATCCCCTGGCAATACTATACCTTCAGTTCCCAGGATCCATGTGATCTTGAGTTACTGTTTCTAGAAAAGGAAATAATGCAATCCATTTATTAGAACTCAGATATTAAAATGGAACTTATCTAATAAGGATGACCTATTTTCTCTTTTTATTGAAATCATATGCAAAAATAATTTCTACTATTTTTAATAGAGCTTACCATCATGTATGGAAGAAATAAAGCCTGTGTGTGGCTACAACTCTGGATGAAAAGCTATATAAATATTACATTTGTTATTGACCTTAAAGATTTTTATTTATCATTTATTTAAGTTATTGAAAGTTGAAATGTACTTATAAATTATAAATCAACACATTTTGGGTGCACCAAAGAAGCATTCATTTTACAAGAGGACTGTAAACTTAGGATTTACACTTTAGGATTGCAAGAACACTCACATACATATAGATATATTTCGATTCCCTTTGGATTATTCTATTTCAGCTTTTTAGGCACTGCCATTATTATATCTTCTTTATCATTTAAAAATAATGAGGGGGACAGATGTGGCTTAAATGGTTGGGCATCCCTCTCCCATATGGAGGTCCCTGGGTTCGATCCCTGGGACCTCTCGGTTTTAAAAAAAAAAATATATATATATATATATATATATCTAAAAAAATAATGATATATACCTTGGTACTTCTCTAGACCCCAAATCTTTTATGATGAATAACTTACTAATATAATTTCATTCAAATTGAATGTAAACTAAAAATAAAATGAGGCAGCAAGTTTGAATGACTTAAGCAAATAATCCCCATCTTTTAAAAACATAAAAAAAATTGCTAGCATGTAAAAGCTGGCCTGTCATTTTGTTATTTGTGAGACTACCTATGTTTCCAATGTCATAGTTTACTGGTACTAAATGGAGGGAAAAGCAGCTCAATTCTAAAAAGTTTCCAAGGTAAAAAGACACGAACAATTTTCTTAATGTCTCATTTTTTCAGTCTATCCTAAGACCTAATATATGGAGTCTATTTGGCCAGTATATTGCAAAATGAATGCTATCAACCACCTCATCAGAATCACTTAGGAGCTTGTCAAAAAATGCAGACTCCTGAAGTCCATCTCAAACATGCAGAATCAGAATATCTGTACTTTAAACAAACATCCAAGATGATTCTTGTACATACCAAAGTTTAAGAACCACTGCTTTAGGCAATACAAATCCTATCATTTCAGGTTCAGTGCCTTAAATTATGTTGCCGTGCTGTACTTCACCGCTTTTGAGTGAGTGATAATGTTTATCACCACCTTGTGGTAAAATCCCTTATTTCTATTTTCCATCAATTAATTAATATTATTGACTAGGATTCCAACTAAACAACTAAAGTAGAACAAAATTCAGAAAAAGTTAAAATTTTAGAGTAATAAATTCCGTAGTATTTTTTGTTAATTTTCTTATGTAGGGTGGGATAAAAAAAGTTTTAAAAACTAAATTTGTAAATAAAACCACATCAGATGATGAATGAAAATATATGTTCCAGAAGAATCTTGCCTAAAATATATTCCTTAGAATACCAGTGCCCTAGTACTGTTCATCTAAAAACACATTCCATAGTCAAAAAAGGTTGGAAAGAGTGAATACTATGGTCCTCTCTTGGAGGTTTCTGGTGTTCATTAGCATATTAAAGCCTCTTAGGAAGTCCTATGGTCAAGAAACCTGTGGACCTAAGATTAACTGCTTTCTGAATGTATTTGACCATGACAATTTTTTCCTAAGGAATACATATCGACTTTTCTCAAGACACTAGTATTTCATGGAATATAGTTTAGGAGATAACGCTCTGGGAGCAGCAAATTTGATAGCTGCTTTCAGTACCTATAATCTACCCATTGGGTCAATGAATTTACAAGAAAGTTTTGACTAGCTTTTATTTTAAATGCTACATATTATTTGAACCACATACCCAAGAAGTTTATTGACCTGCATTGTTTAACATCCTTTTTTTTTACTTTTAATTTTATTGTGGTAAATTATATAGTAATGTTCTATATCTTTTTTTGAAAAATTTAAAAAAATATTTTAAAATTAAAGAATGTTAGCAGCTTAAATAACTGACATATAGATTATCTAAATATCCATATATTGTATACTTATACTCAGAGTATATTTGAGAAGTAAACATTTAGCTGAAGATATAAGGACTAGTTTGCAAAATGCTATTTTTAGGTTCTAGAATTTCCTAATTTTAAGAAAAATATGACATAAAAGTTTTAGGGATCAGTTCCAAGATACAGGAAAGCAGGACTAATGATAAACTATTGAGAGGAATGAGATTAAATGTACACTGAAGCCAAAATAAGCATTGTTCATTGAGACATGCAACAGGGAGAGAAAACAAATCAGAAGATTGCGATGCAAAAGCAAAAAAGTGTTTTGTAGGCAGAGAGGTATTATATAAGTCTCTTTAGAACTTACATGATGGTCTCAAGGAAATAAACCCATACAAAGCATCTTACTGAACTTACAACTGTTTGCTGGGACTGGCTGGCTGAATTAAATGTCAGAAGTGTTGAAGAAAGTGGGTTAATTTAATCTTACAGAAAAATCTGGCGGGCAGGAGGATATATGATCACTACCATGTCAGAGATTCAACAACTTGAATCTATGTGTCTCAGTGAAAAACTTAAAAGATTAATGGGTAAAAGCTGTAAGGAATTAGATACTAAAAGTGTTCCTTTTTCACTGTTTAGGAATAATCACATCACCTAGTAGGACTATTTTTAAGGGAATTCAAGCATTAGTTAGATGGTAGAGCCAGATAACTTTAAGGGCCTAATTCACTTCCAATCTATGAAAATTGAACTATGTATGCAGTTTTTTTTTTTTTGTTTTTTTTTTTTAATATGTCCTTTGGCCCATAGAAAGATATTTGGTTCAATTCTCGTTTAGTAAGACCTGCCAGAGAAGGTAAGACTGGAAATTTTCTCATCTAAATTTACTGATTCGAAAAAGGGATTTAAATTTTTCAATAGAGAGATGTCCAAGTATAAAATATTCTATTATGCTCAGTGATTTTAACCTTTCACTATACTTAGTTTATCTCAGGATGTAAGAGGCATATTGAGGAGGTAATTAAGCGATGTTTTAATTACTGCATACTAATTTCAATGCCCCCTTTTTTGTGTCAATTTCTTGACTTAGAGATATCTTTTTTAGGTAAACATCATTTACCTCAAGAGCTGATAAAGTTTTCCTTCTTGGATTTTCAATATATAAGCATGGTAGTTCCTAATGAAATTTTTAATCTTTAATTTTGAAATGAATATACCTCCTATCAGAGTCTGTCTTGAAAATTGTTTAAATATAATATTTTTGGAGTTTATGCAGGGAAAATCTCTGTATTAATACAGAAAAAACTGTCCATCCCCAAAGCCACTGACATTTACTTAATCTTATTTTCAACTGTAACTTAATTTTTTCGCCTTTAACACTGTTGTTCTATAACCTTAAAAGCTTTTCAAAATTACCAACAAATTTTGGTATAACTATAAAAATATAAAAATATTTCTAATGATATAAACTTTTGGCTCTTGTCTTTAGAGTAAATGTGTACACTGAGTAACAATTATGATATTTTATTGAATCTAAGATGCGACTGATGGAAAGAAGACCTTTATTTTATGTTTCTTTAAGAAAGAAAATAGGTTGACAATTACACTATGGCACACACTCAATATCAATGTGTCCAAGTTCAAACATGTTAAAATGTAAAAAAAAGTGCACCTCAAAATCAACGAAATATGTCAAATTTTAAGCACTCACTGTCTATCAAATTTTCATTTTCATTTTTCACATAAATAAGGCATGATTTAGTTAAGCAAAGAAAACTTTATTTCTGCTATACATAACAACATGTTGCTCTAAGAAACAACTACTAAATTAATTTTAGCATTAATGGGTGGATTCAAAAATACATGTCAGCAATCCCTGCCCCCCAGACAAACAATGCTGTGCACAGACTATCAGGTTTTATAATTAAAAAAAAAAAAAAAAAAAAAAAGCTGTCAACTGTCCACAGGGAGTGCGTCCAGTCACATTTTCAGTCAGTCAGCTGAGGATTATGTCATTATATAGTCTTTGTTCTGTAGAAAGAACACAACACAAGTATGAAAATCATCACCTGAAAGGAAATAGCTGTTGTATACAGTATTCCTATTATTTCCTAATTTTCTTTTATTTCAATAAAACCAATGCTATCTGCTTATTTAATCACAGATGCCCCAAAATAAGCAAAACCAAACTTACTCAGAAGGATGATGCAAGTGGGTTCTGAATTTCTGGAGGGAAAATGCTACGAATTAATACAAAACCAAAATTCTCTGAAATACTAAAATTTCTAATTTCCTCAAATAAAAAGACAAATATATTGTGCACATAAAATCCTTCTCCTTAAAATTCAAACTCTACTTTCAAAATTATATTCTAAACTAGTTTCTTCCCTATTTCCTTGGTATGGCTCACTTAATCCTAGGCTTATTCCTCAAAGACAAAAGGAACTAGTCTTCATGAGGTAAAGTAACTAGTCTTCATGAGGTGAGCTGTGTTTGTGTTCTCTTGAAATTAAAGACATAAACAAAAAAGTGCCCCCCCAATTCTTTCTATCACAATGATACAAAATTTAGAAAAGTCCTTCATAGTATTTTATGGAAACTTAATTAAGGTAATATATTCATTTAATATATGAATAAAATAGAAGAATTTCACTATGGAGACCACAGTAAATAGAAGATCTGTGGCAAAAATAAATTATAAGGCCATGCTGCAATTAGAAGACATTTAAAACCAGCATAGCTAATTATATCCTACTCAACTGCAACTAATTCTGACAAAACTCTATTCTTGCCTGGATATTCCTAACTGCTTGATAATGGGAAAAATGATACAGTTTATATTTTTATGACTAGCCTTGCTGAAGGATATGTAATTCCTCTAAGGTAGAGCATTGGGTGACTAGTACATCACTTTTAAGGGGAAACATGTGGTTCTTAGAGCATCGGCTGGCTACAAGGCAGATTTGTATCATTAAACTTTTTGTTTCTGGTCATTTGGACAAGATGACATATCAAAGGTTTCACTGAAGTCACCAATGCATGAGTTTTAGCTTACACATGCAAAGCATTTTTTATTTTATAAGGAATTTTGCTGACTCATTGTGCTCAATAACCCCATAAAAAAACAGCCTCAGAAAGGTGAACAGTCTGGCCCAAACACAGTGACATGGCAGAGCTAGAATTCCAATCCAGATGTTCTGATTTTAAGACCAATATTCTTTTTACTATGTAAATAATCATTAGGAAAGGCTCAACCATGTGAATAATTTACATCTTTTTCTAGGCTAAGAGGTCAGCATTGTTGTCCTTTTTAAGGACAAAGATTCTTTGAATGAAAGAATTAGCAGGAATTAATTTTTATCTAATTCTGAAATATTCAGACAAAAATAAACATTATTTTAAATGCTATTTTAGAGTATACCTTGTCTAAACAGAATTAAGTTTTCATAAACACCAAAAACTGCTTTAAGAAAAGAATTGCTAATTCTTTTACAGTAGCAATTTAACATTTCCAGGATTATATTGCTAACTATGTGTGGAGTAACGGGATTGATTTTTGTCATTAAATAATATTTTAAAACATTTCTAAATTAAGATTATTCATAATGGGCTTAATGGGCACCTCTTAATGCTAACTGCCTTCTCTGAAGGAGGAACAAATCACTTGACTTGCTCTATTAGAGGAAGGGTCATCAGAAGCAAGGCAAGAGCCAATCCATTCTGACACTTCCTGGCTCACATTATTGATCAGAAAGAAAACCTGTAGTGAAAAAAAGACACACTTTCAAGCCAGTAATTTCAAACTGAATTCAAGGTGCTGGCCAATTGCTACTATCTGACCTGCAGTAGGGAAACTCTCAGCTTCCCCTGAAACTCAGAATTCATTTAGAAAATAAAAAATAGAAATAGCTCAACATTTCTAACTTTAAAGAATATTTCTCCAAACCATAGGCAAATATACTGTCACAGAAAAAGAAGTTTAAATTTTAATTTTTGAAAACTAATAAACAAAAAAGGAATTCATATGGCTGCATGCATCATTATTTAGACAGCAGAGTTTTTGGTAAATTGTCGGTTAATCTTTAAATATATATATATGCACACAAGAATATTTTCTGACTGTGTAGTTTTAATGTACAAACTCATAAATATATGTCCAGAAAATTACCAACATTTAGGTCCAAAAGATCCAAAAAAGATGAATTATTTTAATTACTTTTAAAGCATTTCATTAGTTAAGAAGTCCAAACATTCTTTATATATAAATCACTTCAATTCATACATCAATTCTGCAAGTTAAAAACTGTTAGAAATATCTTAATTTTAAAGTTAATGTAAGCACATAGTAAAAGACCAAATCATAATATCTAAGACAGTCACAAACAAGAAATAATTATTTAATTTCATTTTCTAAACTGAAACCCGATTTGTTTTACAGAAGGGCAAAATTGTTCTTCCAGTAAGTTTACTTTTTAAAACAACTTGTTGTAAAATTAATCCCTGGCTGTGGCTTTATCAGCAAAGTTTTAAGCCAAAATGCTTTTAACTGACAACTTTAAAATCCCTAAAAAGAAAGTTCACAATTAAGTGCTCACTATTCCTCTTGCTATCCTATTTAGCCAATGTGTTTTTTAAAAAATTCTGATTAAAAAGAACTTACCTCAAGAATCAGTAAGTTCTTTGCCGTTTGTTAGATTCTTCTCTTGGGGAATCTGCCAGCATAACTTTAAGCCTGACCCCATTCAGGATCTTTCCATGTAAAGTAGTAATGGCATCGTTAGCGCTTATTCTATCTGCATACTTGGCATACCCCACATTTTTTCCTGACACAAGGTAAACTTCGATCAGGTTACCAAAACGACTGAAACAAAGTAAAAAATCAACTGAAATTGATAAAAACAGCTGCTCAAGCCTAAAACTTGGGGTCCATTCTTGACTCCTTTTTCACCCTACTCCTCACATTCAATCATCAGCTCAAGAACTAAACTTCTCATTTAGTTACTTTCTCTGGATTCTCACTCAGGCCCGTTTCCTCATTCAGTCCATCATTATCTATCTCACAGATTATGCAAGTACCTTCTTTACTGTTCTTCATTTCTCCTTGTTCCCTGGGCTTGTCCCTCTCACATCCATTCTCCACACTGTCTTGTGAGTGACCTTTCTCAAACACAAGTATGATCATTTGCTCCCTAAAAATCCCATTAGCAACTCTCCATTGTCTCCAGGATAATGACAAATTCTTTAATATTGCTCATGGACCTGTCTTGACATGCTCCTTGTCCTCTACATATTGCTCTTTTTGGCAAGAATAACCACCCACACCTTCAGCTTTCTTCCTAAATTATTTTATCCTTCAAATTTCCACGTACCTCTTTTTTCTTTCAGGAAGACTTCTCAAATTTTCCAAGACAGGTGCCCCACTCCTCCTCCCCTATGTAATTCATAGCCTGTGCATTTCTTATCAGAGCACCAATGTCATTATGTTATAATTTCTTATTTACTTGTCTGTCTTCTATATGACTAAGTGCTAAGAGGGCAAAGACTATAATGTCTTGTTTACATAATATAATGTTTTATTTACATAATATCTCTAGCACTTAGCTCAGTGCCTGACATAAAGGAAAAATTCAATAAACAAACCAAATGAAGCTGTTAAATGAAAGTCAAAATACCTGGTACACATCTCTGATAACTTGTACAGCTCCTTAATAACCTACCTATCTATCCTTTTAAAGCAAAAGGGAAAAAGTCCAAAAAAGAAAAGGTTAGGGAAGTAGTTATGTTAAAAACATGGAAATGAATAAGTGTCTTATTTTTTACACTTACTATATACTCTTCCCTATAATCAAATAATCGTTTACACAATGTTATTATATAATCCCTAAGGTCCAATAGCGCACTGACAAAATAGAAGATGTTTAGTAAATACTGTTCAGTTGAATCACAACTACAAGAGAAAAGGTATATGAAAAGAATTCTAGTAGATTCAACATAGATGAATCTTCTATTAAAAGACAAGTGATTTGTACATTCTATGCACGCAGATTTTCAAAATAATCTTACATGTTTTATGTCTTTAAAACAAAAGAATAGAAAATTCTGTGTGGAGACATAAGATGAGAGACTGACAAAGATGAGAAGGGAAAAATTATAATTGAAAGAGGTGGGGAATGGTTGTGGCTCAAGCACTTGAGCGCCATGCTTCCAACATGGGAGGTCCCAGGCTCGGTTCCTGGTGCCTCCTAAAAACAAACAAGCAAAACAAATGAAAAAAGTCAACTCAGGGTTGCTGATGTGGCTCAGTGGTTGAGCTGAGCGCTGGCTTCCCACATACGAGGTACCGGGTTTAATCCCTGGCCCTAGTACTTAAAAAAAGAAAAGAGAAAAAAAAGGGGTAATATAAATAAGGAGTTTTTTTTAAACCACAGAACAAATCATCTCTACCTGATAGGTATTAGATATGGAGTATTTCAAGTCTGTGAGAGTGTTTAAATTGCTGATTTAAATGAATTACATTATAAAATATAACTTTGTGGATTTGAAATCTTACCAGAATATATCCTCTAATACGTCTAAAGGTAGAGGATGAGGATTAAATACAATAAAAAGTCTTTCTTTCACAGGAGTTTCAGGAGGGGCTTTTTTTTTGCAGGATGGAAGTACAACGTCTGTCTGAATTTGAGGCAATTGTGATACAGAACTTCCTCCAAATTGCTGCTGAAGAGTAAGGTACAAAATGAGAGAAAGAAAAATTGCACTTCAGGAATTTCTAGTAAAGAGCTAAAGAAAGATGTATTTCATGGCAACTATGTGGTCTTACATTATATAGCTCTGAAAATTTTCTTTTGTAAATTATAAAAGCTGCATTTATTTCATACAGTATTGATGTATTGTGAAGGTTAAATTCTTAGCCACTTACCAGAAATTGCTGCTGATTTGGGTTATTCCACACCACTGATGCAAGTTGTGCAGCTACCATCTGCGTTGCCATTTTTCTAAGGAGACTGGAGAAATTAACTGGTAAGTTACAGAAAACCAGAAATATTCAGTTTTTTAACAGAAGCTCATTTTGTGTGACTTCCTTACCTGAGAGGCCAATTGTTTTCTATTTTTATTCTTGAAGTCACAATCATGTACATTCAAAGGTTGGCTTAAGACACTCCTGGAATGGTACTTACTCTGTTGCATTACTTCCATCATCAATGAAGGAAACACCTATCCGATTCCCAGGAGGGTACTGAAATCCATGTAACTTATATTTTGCATAAATAGCTGATGCTACATTAAAATACTGAACCACTCCATGACCTAAAATAAAGTAAAAAACATACAGGTATTAAAAAGCAGATTGGGTCTAAAGTTATGTTGCAAAGTGTCTCAAAAATGAAACAATACAGAAATACCCTAATATAACAGGTAAGCAGAGGCATCAGTTAACAAACGGAATTATAATAAGGTGGGATGAGGAAAATTCTTAAGCTCTACTCTGTACCTCAGAGTTTTTGACCCAAAAGGAATATAAAGCATGTACACAATCCTAAGGTAGAAAGGATGTGGTTTAATACATGGGAGGGTACAAAGTACTAAGGAACGTTAGAGAAGGAAGAGAGAATACTTTTGATTTGGAGATCAGAGGTTTCACTAAGACCACAGTTAAATCAGACCTTGGAAAATGGGTAAGAGCTCAGAGTTTGGGCATTCAGATAGAAAGAACTGTCCTTAGTCAATAATCTGTATTTTCCTGAGGGATTTGTCCTTCTTCTGGTCACAATGAAATTCTCTACCACTATAGGATGTATTAGTGGTGCTGGAGAGCAGCAGGAGACTTTAAGTGTCATCATTTCAGGAGTTTCAATAGGTGTTCATAATATGATGATGATAGAGATAAAATGTCCTTACAATGGCCTGTTTATTGCATTCTAACTGTTACAGTGATTTGAAAGAAAGATAAATACAATTGCTCCCCCCTCCAATTACCAGCCCAAATCAGCAAATACAATAATTTGTAAACAAACAAACAAACAAACAAAAACAGCACCAGTTTACCACCCTGTATTTATATAACAAAAGGGCTATTTGGGGAGTAACCATATCTAAATGTAACAAAAAGTAGCCCTTAAAAATTTAAAAGTAAAGTTTGCTTTGGTATTTATTAAAATTTTAGAGGGTTTAGGAATAAATAGAACTATAGGAGAAATTAGAAAGCCTGGGAGTTAAATGGTAGAAAACAGTGATTTTGAAAGACCAAAGATCAGGGCAGATAGCTCCGAAGTTTGATGCCTTGCCAATGGGCCCTACTTTGGAGTTTGTCTCCTGAGAGTGATAGAGTTGGACACAACTATGTCTTCCCTGCACATGGCTCATCTGTATTTTCTATTTAAACCTATACTTGGTGCTGGAGTTTAGGTGTGCATCGAAGAGACTCGAGTCTTTGGGCTGTACTTGTGCCAGCTGGGCCCGGAACCTCAGCGGAGTTGCAACACCTACTCTACAGCTCATTGGACTCACCCAGGACAAGTAACAAAGAGATGATGATGGACAACGACCATCCCAAGAACAGAGAGAGTCTACAACTGCAAGCAAGATAGTCCCATCCATCTTCCCCATGGGATATAAGCTCCCTCTCAATTAAAGGTAGAGTGGACATCACCATCCCAGAATCCTCAGGATTGGGGAAAGAACTATGGACTAGAGTGGACTTACTGGTATTCTACTATAGACATATTGTGATTCTAGCAATGGAAGAAATCACAACATTGATGTGGAGCCAGTGGCACTGGAGGCTCTGGACAGGGAGAGGGAAAAATAGTTGTAATACGGAGGCTTTTTTGGGACTTGGGAATCGTCCTGAATGACACTGCAATGACAGATATAGGCCATTTTATATCATCACATAACATGCAGAACTGTATGGGAGAGAGTGTGGTCTACAATGTGAACTATGGTCCATGCTCAATGGCAAAGCCCCAGGATGCATATATCAATTGCAATGAATGTGCCACAGCAATGAAGGATGTTTATGTGGGAGGGTGTGGGAGGTGTGGGGAGTGGGGCATATGGGAATCCCTATATTTTTTTGTGTAACATTTATGTAATCTAAGTATCTTTTAAAAAATAAAAAATGAAAAATATGGACTTGGAAAAAAAAGAAAGACCAAAGAGAGAAAGGGTGTGTGTGTGTGTGGGGGGAGGGGGGATAGAGTAGAGCATAAGTTGAGAGAAGATAGCAGAACCAAGTCTTTCCAAAGAATTCTCCCTCAAATTGCATGCTCACTGCTTTTTTTTTTTTTTTTTTTTTTTTGCTCACTGCTTTTAATACTCCTGTTTGTCTTGCACTGTTATCCCTGTACTGTTCCTATTGCCAATCTGCTTTACTTTGGGGCCAGTTTGGCAAGTAAAAGAGCAGAAAGCAAAGAGGAATTCCTAAAGTGGTACCAAGTAATCAAAGATTCAACTAATATTTGAGAATGCATACTATGTGTCAGGGGTAAATGTGGTAGACCTTTCACACAGTTATTACCACATTTAATTTTCACAACTCATAGAGTTTCTTGTCTCCATTATATAAGGGGAAGTTGGGGCTTGGTGAGGTTAAGTAATTGTCAAAGACATACAACGAATAAGATATATAAAGCCAGGAATCAAACAGGAGTAAAAGTACCAACAGAAAGTAGGTGGCTCAATAAAGTTAAGTTTCCTTTCCTTTCTAATTCTAAGACCTATGTTCCTTCCAATAGTCTGGAGGATTTGCAGCATTCTGTCATTTAATACTTTGTAGAATGAGTTTTATCAGTTTCATGAAGCTAGAATCTGGGCAGGCTAGAGAAGCTGGCTCAAAATCCCTATTATCTTCCATCCTTTATCAAGGCTATGGGGCAGGTAAGATGATAATGGGCAAGAAGGGGAATAGGGCTTTCTTCCCCTTTAAATCTTACTTTCCTAAGGAGCTTTTCTTTTCTCTAATAATTGTAGAGAACATGAGATGTGATAAAGGCAATACCACGGCAACAAACTAAAAATAAGCAAGTATTTTCAGTTGCATATTTTCTTTATAATTTCCTTTATTTTCTCCTTTCCTGCTTCCTAATGATCCCTCTCTTCCTTTCCCATGCTGTAAGGATATTATCTGGCCATCTTTCATCACTCCAATATTAAAACTGGCACCACCACCTAGGTTTGACATGGCAATTCATGCCCTACTGCCCTAGATGTCAAAAGTACCCATTGCTCTTGTCTATTCACCAATGTTTTCACATTACTGTTACAGGAAAAACAATTTGATTAAACTACATTAAAGAATGAGTGACCACTAACACTTCATTGTACTGTCCCAAAGATCTACATTTAAAAAGTGATATTGTAAACTAAATGGACCTCTAACTGATGAAATTCCAGGTGAACTAAGTGTTTTAGCCAATGGGTAAAATGGAGACAAGAACTAGGATAAACAATGGAAAAGCTACAACAGAGCCCTTCTAGGAATCTTGGAAGCAAAGATACATAGGATGATTGCATACCTTTAAGGATTCGTAAACCATCAAAGGACCAATTTTATTCTTGCATTTCAAAGCAATTTTCAAACTTGTGTAGTTTGCAGCTACCCTGACACCATTCTATCTGCAGCATTAGCAGTGGGTGATGTTAATCATGTTTGGGTCATCCTGACATGTTTTCCCATCTATGACAGAAAAGCACAGCTTCAGGAACAGAGAGATCTTAGTTCTGGTTCTGGCTCCACCATAAACTAGAGCAAGTTACTTAACCTTTCTGGGCCCCATTTCTCTGATTTGTAAGTAGAGATGAGGGAAGGAGTGATAGACTAATTGATATCTACATTGCATGACTTTCCTGGAAGGTGGACTGACCTAGTGGGTCTCAATAGCTTTATGGTTCTTGGGCAATTACCCAGTGAGAAATGTGTACCTTCCCCAGATATCAAACTTGGAGAAACAGCTTTGGAACCATACTGTTCCAGAAGGCTTTTCCACTTTAAGTCAAGGTAGGCCAGGCTGTTATATTGTATCACCCATTCCCAAACAATCAACTAAACTCTATTCTGAGGTACTTAACATCTCCATAGTTTTCACCATAGCAGAGTTCTCACCATAGTTTGTTTAGCTTTAAAAAAAAAATCTAATGAAAACTGATCATGAGATGAATTAAAGAAACATAATAATAGCAATGTTAAAACAATTACTACTACTATTATGATACAGACAGACAGTGCCAGGCCCTGTTGTAAGCACTTTTCATATATAAACTTAATTCTCACAACATCACTGAGGTAGGTGTTACTAACATTTTCATTTTATAGATGAAGCACAGATAGTATAGGTAACTTATCCATGGTTATACAACTAGTAAATAAAGAATCAAATATGCCCAGAAAACAAAGTTCTGTTATACATGTGTGCAATAGCTGTGTTCCTAGAAGGCACATGAGATTTTGGTAAAAATATGAACATGAGATTTTAAGGAAAATGGAAATCATTTACACAAGTTTTTTCTACTGAATATAGTTTTAGTATATTGACATTCTTATAAGACACAGATATACCTATAAACCAGTGCTTCTTAAATTTTTATTCTTTAAAATCTACTTTGAAATTCTAAAATATTCTCTTATCAACTAAGTAGGAAATGAAATGAAAAGTGATATATAAAAAAACATTTCTAGTTATATGAGATAGCTGCAGCAGGAGAGAAAGGAAAAGTGATATGTACGAAAAATAAAAGGCAGGGATCAGAGGGTCTCAGATCAGATGTCACATATTGCACATTACTTTGGAGAACTTTTTACTATTGGGACAGATTTCAACTTAGGACAAGAGGGATACTTTTATACTGGAGTCCTTAGTGGAGAGCCCGGGAACTTGTAATACAACTGAAAAAATCCTCAAGATATATTTATAATGCAACCCACTTTTGGAAAAAACACTGTTATAATTTCATGTACCT
Organism: Tolypeutes matacus; assembly: GCA_026826555.1. Taxonomy (NCBI): domain Eukaryota; kingdom Metazoa; phylum Chordata; class Mammalia; order Cingulata; family Chlamyphoridae; genus Tolypeutes; species Tolypeutes matacus. The sequence goes on from JAKSZT010053928.1 coordinate 253,191, forward strand.
CTCTAAACCTAAGTATCCCAACATTTTGATGAAATTAAAACATAGAAATCAAATGACCATATAAAATTAATTCACATAGGAGGCTAACTATATGATGGCACCTCTATTATTGAAAAGGTGTTCTGGGAAGCGGCTGTGGCTCAATCAGTAGGGCTCCCGTTTGCCATATGGGAGGCCCTGGGTTTGGTTCCCGGGGCCTCCTGGTGAGGGCAGGCCCGCCCGCATGGTGTGGTTGGCTGACCCAGCGAGCACAGGCAGCAGGGGGGGGATGAATGAATAAATAAAAAAAATCTTTAAAAAAAAAAAAAAAAGAAAAAGAAAAGGTGTTCTAACAACACATATATTTATCAGATACATCTTACAAAAGAAACAATATATAAGGTATAAGAACAAATATTTTTCAACATACCAGATAAAAGGGAAAGAAAATACAAAACCATAGAACTACATACAAATTTAACAACAACATGTGCCAGAAAACACAATATGTGTGCCTTGGAGTCTTAGAACACAGAATGACAGTATAAGATTGGGTTAAGTTGGAGATGGCCCAAAGTAGGTTCCCATGGGCATTTGTGTTAAAAGACCACTGCTGGGTAGGGTAATATTGAGTATGTGGGGGCATCGTGGGGCACCCCAGCCTATTAGTCCACACAACCAGACCCTCTTCCCTACAAAAGTGTTCTACTTCCCTTCAACACTGACATTACCCTGAAAGGACTAAATCAGGCATATGCATAGTACTGGAAGAGATGCCAAGTATGATTTCTCCATACACTTCTCATCTTCAATTCTTTAAAACAAACAAACGTATAAAAACTCAAACCCTTAAAATGTATCGAGTGCTTATTATGTGCCAGGGCAGACATTAGGTATTTTACATATATTATTTCTAATTCTTACCTCAATCCTGGCATGGAGGATATTAGTAAGACCAATTTACAGATGAGTAAAGAGAGGATAAACAACTTGCCAAGGTCTCAGAGCCATGTGCCTTTGCTGGGATATGCACCTGGGTTTGTCAGGTGGCAACATTTTTCCCATTATGCCAAAATGCCTCCATTAACAAAAAGCCTTAGTAAAAATCAAAAGGCTTAACACACACACACACGTTAAGTTCTTTAACATTAGATGATGAAGTAATCAATCAACTAGTTAACAAGTTCAAAGGGCTAATATGAGAGCCATGCTTTTATTGAGAGTGGGAAGAAATAGTGCTTGAAATGAAGGAAAGGGGTTTCATTTAGGTATATAAAGTTTAGGAATAAGAGAGTTAGGGATGAAGAGAAAATTAACTTTGTCTAGCATTAATTTAAAGAGTACAAGCAATCAGAGATTTATTTTGAGATATTTTTGTTCTACAGTTAGAAATAGAGAATGCTTTATTTTTGTGGTAGTTAAGTGAATGATTTTGTATAAAGGAGATATATTCCCAGGAATTAATCTATTAAAGTATCACTGTGTTTAAAAATCTAAAAGGGAGAACAAGGAAACAAAACTTCTCTCATCTGACTTAGAAATTGTCATTGGTGAAAAGCCATTTTAACAAAACAGTTTAATTAAAAAAATTATAAACATTTTACCATAATTTGAATAAGGATCTCGTTGAACTTCACAATATTCCAATCCTGGTACTATATCAAAAATGCTGAAAAGCTGCTCTTCAGTGAAAGGAACTCTTGATACAACCGATAAGCGTTTGGAGATAGGTTCCTGGCCTCTGTTGTCATTCTTTTCAAAACCTGAAAATTCAGGTTGCTGTTCTACAATATAAAAAGAGAGTAAATCTTTAAATTTCTATTCATTAGGAATTCTTTTAACATTTTAGATACAAGAAAGCAAAATTAAACTTCATTAAGTCTGTTGTACTGAACATAGACACTGTATTTTATAGTATGCTCTCAGAGCAGAAGGGATCAATGACAAGAAAACATATAACTCCACCTACTCCCTCACCTTCAACATTCAAATATAGTAGAAATGCATAGTCTAACTCCACAAGAATAAATTTAGTATACAAAACTGCAAAATATAGCAAGTATTTCAGGTGAAAGTAAGTTTATGCCAAATATTTTTAAGATCCATAGGCCTTACTTTCATTATTTATTTTCCCTTTCTTCTAGTTTTCTAGCTTTAGCTTTTGTCATTCCTCTTCTTTCCCTAGCCCTAACTTGAAAACAGCAGTAGTTAGGAGACAAAGTTTTAGAATCTACACTGAGAGATATCTGTATATATCTTTTGTACTTTCTGGTCAGCTGCAAAGAAGCAGAAGTTCACCGAAAAAAGTAGCAGTGACATGGTTTAAATATTGCTATTTATATTATTAAAATAAAGGTAATCTACTTACCAAATGGAAACATATTTATTCTAGGTTCATGTCCCAAAGTCTCCTGCCTCATATTACTGTAATAATCTTGTTCAGAGGATTCAGATGCTTTATTTTTAGGTTCAGCCAAGATAGCTCTAAAACCTGAAAAAAAGAATCTATGAATTTCAAACTTCATAGTAAATTTAACATACTTGAAAATATATTTGATTGCTAGAGCCTGACTTAACTTTATAAATATGATTGCACAAAACAAAATTCACCCAACGGCCATCTCCACCAGACCTAGTTCTTTGTCTTCTGGAAGATGGCAAGGAGTAAATGAGAAACAACAAGAATCCCAAATTATGGATCAATGTATACATGAAAGATCAGTAATTCTATGCTATCCCTTCCACCATTCATTCTCCCAGGCTTTTCAACATCAAAATCCTGTATAGGGGAGCAGATGTGCTCAAGCAGCTGAGCGTCCATCTCCCACACAGGAGGTCCTAGGTTTAGTTCCTGATGCCTCCTAAAAAAAAACAAAAACAAACAAGAAGCAAACAAACAAAAAAACCTACTCAAGGGACCTGATGTGGCTCAGTGGTTGAGTGCCGGCCACCTGGGTTCAATCCCTAGTTCTGGTACCTCAAATAAATAATAAATAAAATCCTATATAGAGCTCTACACATTCAACTTGTTGTCAAGATTCTTTCTTTGAACTATACTTAGAATGTGTTATCTTCTACTCTAACATTCTGCCTGTTTTAAATTTACATTCTCTTTAATGAATAACATTAGCCCTTTAACTGATCTCCATGCCTCTGGACCAAGGGTTCTTAACTAGAGGTCCAAGGATGAAGTCTGGAGGATAGGAAGGTTCCATGAACGCTCTGAAACTTTAAACAAAATGATTATGCAAATATGTGCACATGGGCATTTTTCAAGGGAGAAGATTCATAGCTTTCATATTATTCAGGAGCTCTGAAAAGGATAAAACCAACCAGTTTGGATTCTTAATCTAAAAATTCATCTTTGACACTGTAGTCAGATCAACTGTTCTAAAACAGCTTTCACTATTTTCCTCCTTTTAAGCAATCTACAATGGATTCCTAATATGGACTAAGCGCAAATCTTCCTAACTTTCCATATACGGTTCTAGTGTACATCATTAACTCTGTTTCATAATTTCTTAACAGGAAATTTTTTTAAAATTCGGACTGTTGCCTTCATAGTATTAAGCATAAGACATATTTCTTCCTGGCTCTGTGCCTTTGCTAACACTGCTCTTACCTTCTGTCTTGCCAACTCTATGCCAGACTCAAGTCTTAACTCCTCCCAGATTCTTTCCCATGCTCATTCAGCCCACTTGTTTTTCCCATTGATATACTATACCACATACTTAGGAATATTTCTTCATTTGGCAAATTTTTAGTGAGTCTACTATAAATGGCAGGATCTTTGACAAAGACCTCACTAAATCTTCATTGTAGGCTGTAGCAGTTTGATATTAATGATGAATTCCAAAAAGAAATATTGGATTATGTTTGTAAACTGTTTTTTTCCTCTGGGCATATTAGAGTATATTGGATTCAGAGGTTTTACTTTTAATATTAAATTTGATATTAATGATGAATTCCAAAAAGAAATATTGGATTATGTTTGTAAACTGTTTTTTTCCTCTGGGCATATTAGAGTATATTGGATTCAGAGGTTTTACTTTTACTTGATTAAATAATGATTAAGGCTTTGATTGGGCCATGTCAGTAGAGGACGTTGCATCCCTATCCCCTTGGTGGTCAGGAACTCACAGAAAAACTGCACCACAGAGGAGTTGGAGTTTTTGAGCTGGAGCCCCAGAAAGTAAGCACACAGAGGAGCTTGGTTGTAAGGAAAGAGAAAAGGCCCTGGCCCGGGAAGAGAAACACGCTGTTTGTCTGATAGTCTACAGCTGGCCTTGTGGAGATAACAGAAGAGCTGAGCCTGGAGAAAAGCAAGTCCTGGGAAGAGAGGAACCCAGGAAGCCTGAACCCTGGCAGATCTCGGCAGCCATCTTGCCCCAACACGTGCCAATAGACTTTGGTGAGGGAAGTAACATATGCTTATGGCCTGGTTAACTGTAAGCTTCTACCCCAAATAAATACCCTTTATAAAAGCTAACAGATTTCTGGTATTTTGCATCAGCACCCCTTTGGCTGACTAATACAAGGGCCTATTACTATGCTAGATACTTGAAGGGACAGAAGGATCAATAACACATATTCTGCTTTCAAAGAGTCTTTTTTTTTTTCTTAATCATTTATCATTGTTAAACTATTAGGTTTTGGTTACCCAGTATAGCTATAAATTCCTTAAAGGCCAGGGCTGCCAAACATTCCATTTGTATCCATCTACTCAGCATATTAATATATATACTATAGGAAGTCAATTAATGCTGGCTAAATGAAATTAAGTTAGAAGGATCTCAGAAAACTTTGGTGTGCCCCTTAAGGGTATCAAAGAATTCTGATTAGCAGTAATTCTGCAAGTATTTTGAGATTTTTATAATATCCTAAAAAGCCACTAATTCAATTAGTCCATAACTCATATCTAAAGGTCAATACAACCAAAAGCATGACAACAAAGAATATCTTTTTGGCTTCTTTAAAATTCTTATTCTTTATTATGTATTCCAGCAACAGCAGAAGATCCGATAGCTCTAGCTTGAAATTAACCCAATCTATATTTAACAAATCTTATAAATCCGATCCTTAATCTATAAGGTTATTGGTATACTTAATTCTGTTTAGGGTTTAGGCCACTTATGAATAAATATTGCAGAAAACTTATTGTGATTTTTTTTTTACTATAAAGAGTAAAGATAAGAAAAACTGAAGGGGAAAGTCAGTTTTTAAAATAATGCTTGGTAATGCATTATTTGGAAAAAAATACACCAATACAAATAATAACCAAAGTACAGCAACAGCATTTTCATTTACTATCTAAAGTAATTCAGCTGCTCACATCTCCTTTCAAAATAGTGCCTCAATGAATGTTTAACAGAGTATAGGTCCAAAATAATTTCGCCCTAGGATTATGTATATTTAAATTCCTACTACTAAGCTTAAATTAGCAGATGGTTATTACTAAAAACCAATATTAGATTCAGCTATTTAGAATAATCAATATTTTTTTAAAAAGGTCTTTAACAATGTTAACCAAACATATCCTTACTTCGATCACAGTTTTCTATTGCTTGGGCTGCTTGTGATGGTTTTAAGTATCGTACATAGCCCAAACCTTTACTTTCTCCAGTGACTTTATTCTTAATAATGCTGCAATATTCGATATCTCCATACACCTATAAAAGTTAAAAGAAATGATTTTAGGGGAGTAAAAGTTAATAATTGAACAAATTCTTTCAGCAATAACTTTGTGCCTCCTACTTGCAAAGAAATTAGAATTTCTGTCTGTTTTTAATAATAGCATCAAAATGTCACCTACTAATGAGGACTAGAAACATAACCATAATAATGATAAAACCAAAAATGACATAACCAAAATAATGATAATTTTTATTTACTGAGAATTTGTTTTATATATCTTACCTTATTGTTTCAACAATCTTTCAAGTACATATATTATTATATGGCTTATTTCACAAAGAAGCTTGGTCTTAGAGAAATGAAGTAACTTGCCTAAGGTTATGGAGGTAGAGTAAGAATTTGTACATGGTCTTGATAGCTCTAGAGCCCTGCTTAGTAGTGGTTAAAAGTTGAAGGTCTGGAATCAGACTTTCTAGATTCAAATTCTGGCTCTACCACTTACTAATTGGGCAGTTTACTTATCTTCTCTGTGCCTGTCTCTTTATCAGTTAAATGGGGTTAACAGCAATACCTACAGTTATTGTATGAGTTAAATGAGCTAATATAATCTAAGTGTTTACACAGTACTCAATAAGCATTAGCAATAACTTTTTGTCTGCCTCCTAATAGAACAAATGATTGTGTATTCTTTTCATGGACAGCTTGTGAAAGTATAGCTCTAAAACACACTGGTTTACACAAGAAGTTTGTAATTCATGTGAGAAAAATGGGGTATTTACTTCTGATATTGGAAGAAATATGGAATATAAATTCTTGGTAGTTATTATTTATTTTATAAAATCCTCATGTATCCAATTAGCAACCAAATTACTGTACATTTAAATTAAAATGTGTTATTTGGTTCATTCAGAAAAAGATAAAATTCATAAATATAGAGGGTAAACTTTCTTCTTACTATTGGAGGAAGTATCGAATATCTATTTTTGGTATTTGTTATTTTTTAAGAATTTTATTCAATTCTTAACTGGGGTAGGAGAGAGCAAGTTTGAAAATTACTTTTTATTACTTGTTTTCTTTCTTGCTTACTGCCCACCTGATTCATAGTATGAGAAGGATTAGTAGAGAAAGGGTAAAGAATTACAATTCAAAATAATTATAAAATTGCTTTTTAATAATTTTTGTGAAAATATATCACCACAAATAAAAATCAGTGACTAAGAAGATTTAAAATTATCTTCAAATTTCTTTTACTATGCTCTTGTTATATGTACAGAGTGATAGTAAGGTTTTTTCTTTAAATACAGTTCCTTTGGAGGCCTAATTTTAGGATAAAAGCTCTTTGAAGAATAAGCTTTTCTGTGAAGGAGTAAAGTGTCAATATATCATGGGCCCACAGTAAATATTAGACAATGCAGTTCACACACTCAGGCTTGCCTGACTCACTTCTAAACTGCAGGCAACAGAAGGAGATGATTCAGAGGAAACTGAAATTTTAAAGACCAAGAGCAGGCTCTGGGTTCAGAAAGCCTGGGCTCCGCATACTAGGTGGGCGACCTTATCTAAAACTCTGAGCTTTACACTTCATCTTTCTGGATATGTATTTTTATTATAAAGTTTTTGGGGAAACATATAACCACTGAAGTCAGAAAATCTATTAATAATTATTATATCTTTTTAAATTTAAAATGTTACTTTATTCTAGGCTTAATATTTAAAGACTAGATTGAAATTGATGACCTTAAAAGTCAGAAATTCCCCACCACCAATCTAACAATCTAACCCCAACAATATTTACTTCAGATTTCAGTAACTGAACAATCCATTTAGAATTATGAGTTAACACAGATGCTAGCTGATTAGAAAACATAAGTACCTTAAATTTTTCTCTTAGGTCTTCTTCTGTGTAGGACTTTGGTATCATAACAAAGATTCTTGTAAGTTCTTCATCTTCAACATCTCGATGACTTCCAGATGATCTGGACTGAGCAATGAAAACCTAAGAAAAACACCCAAAAATAAAGTTAAAAAAATTAGTCAATTGTTTTCTATTCCTTATGTATACTTATTTCATGATTCTGTTTATGTGATTCCTGTGAGGTTAAAATGCAATGCAATGGGGTTTTATCAAAACATTTTTTTTCAAAAAGCAATCTTCATTGAAATGACTTTTTATATGAGAAGATACTAATTTTTACACTGAATTGTTTTTTCCAATGTATTTCTACTTTTGCATTTTTGTTTAGCAACAGCAATAGTCAGGAAGACTTAATTTACAAGCTTTATTAAATCAACGGCTCTTGTTTTGACAGCTATTATAAAATCAATTATACAAAGCAATCTTCTCAATTTTTTAAAACATCAGAGGGGGCGGATGTGGCTCAAATGGTTGGGCGTCCGTCTGCCATATGGAGGGACCTGGGTTCGATCCCTGGGACCTCCCGGTAAAATAAAAAAATAAAAAATAAAATAAAATAAAACATCAAATAATATGAACAAGATTTTAATGCTAAGACCCTAATATTAACTCATGTGTCTAGTCAAAACTTACATAAAAATGTGTGTGTGAACTCCTTAATTCTGTACTCTAGAGATAGCACCTTGATTTTGATTGTTGTATAAGTCATTTGTTGTAAATTTTACATTTCTGCTACCTGACTAGCTAAGGTTTATAAACCACCTCCTGCATAGGGGTAAGTCAATACTTGGACTTACCTTTCTGTCCAAGACACCTGAACTCTCTTATTTCCCCTCAGAAGAAAATGAGGAACCTAAAGTTTTCATACCTAGTTTTAATTTCTAGTTTTTTGCTGCTGCCATTTCTTGGCCCTGGTATTAGATGCTAGCCTTCCCACGTGGCCTTCCACTGGTCCCCTTTTTTTAATATTTTAGTATTCTCAAGCTACTTATAACTAACCTTTGTTACTGAGAGCCTATTAATGAAAATAATGACTTGTTTTCTTATTTCTACTCCTGCTTCTGCCCCTCAGCTTCTTCCATACCTCTCTGTGAAGAGCTTCTATTCAAATTGGTCAGGTTCCAGGTTAGGATGTGTGTGTACTGGCTTGTCTGGTAGCCTATCCAGCCCAGCCATCTTGCTCTCCTCACTCTGCCTAAGTTGTAAGGAAAAGCATACCTGGCCAGTTTCTTTGTGCTCTTTTTATTCCCATATTTTGGCATGTGCTTTGTGGTCCAGTTCACATTAGTACTAAGCTGGGTGCAAACTTTCTTTTCCATTTATTTTTATTTTTTTAATCCAGGAGGTACACCCAGGGCACAAATCTTAAGTATACCAGTTTGAGGTATTTTTACATAAGTGTATACCAATGTAACTACCACCCAACTAGAGTATTCTCATTACCCCAGGTTATCTTGTGCCCCTTCCTATTTATCCTTACCTTCAACTCCAGGTAATCATTCTTCTGAATTCTATCAATAAGGAGAAAATTCTTACTTGCTGCCTCTTTTTTCTCATGAGGTGCAAGGAGTTGCTGTTAATTGTTTCTTTCTTCACTTTATGGTGTTAAGACACAAACATTTGTGTAGGGGGGAGGGGCGGGGAGCAGCACAAATAAAATATAGACTTAATAGTTTGGGAAGCTCAACTGTGTATATGCAAAGGGGACTGGCAAGTGGGGAGCAAAAAGGGAAACTGAGGCTCTTACTTTTGGAGGAGCTTCTAAACATTCAATTGCAAATGTGGCTATGGCTAATATTAGCAGGAAAATGGATTTATATTTGGGATCAAGGTTGGCTTGTCTCAGACCTCAGAATGTTGGTTCAAAAACATGCCAGGTATTTTACTATTAGAAAAATGTTAAATGTTATATGTCACAGAAACAACTAAGTTTCCCTGTAAGTTATAATGTTTTCCATGTTCAGGTATCTAGACAGACAGGGCCTTTTAAACAGCTTGTATGTTACATAGCTACATACTTTTATGGGTATAAACATAGGCTTGTTGCCATAGAAATGTTTTCTGGATAGAGGCTTTCACAGTAGTTAACAAAATATTAAACTTCCCTCCTGGGGAAGTCTTGCTGCTTTCCCAAATAAGATGGCCAGAAGCTCTGGAACATATAAACCTTGCCTAATAAAGGAAAATAAGCCATGATTTCTATCTTAAATGACTGTACTTATGAACCTTATCCCTGTAATTATAATTAATGCCTAAGAGTTGCCTCCTGAAAATCTCCTTGTAATTCAAATGTGACCTCTCTCTAAGCCAAACATTGCAAATAAACTCATTACCTTCCCCCCGATGTGGGACATGACTCCCAAGGATGAGCCTCCCTGGCACCAAGGGATTATTACCAAGCATTAATCAGCAATGCATTTGAAGAAGGACCTTGATCAAAAGGGGGAAATATTAGAGAATATAGAGATTTTATGGCAAAGAGATTTCAAAGTGAATCAGGAAGTCATTCTGGAGGTTATGCTTAATGCAGGTCTCAGCCAGACTCCACAAAATGCCACAGTAAACAAATCCTCAAATAAAAGTTCTCCAGAGGGCCCTAAGGATGTCCGGACAGCATAGGCAGGCCACACAAAACCAATACCCCCTCAGTAGGCCCTATCTTGGAATATATGAAAAGCTATTTCCTCAATATACATAGTTATACTTAGGCATAAATTCCATAATCATGATTCTTCTACTTCTTGTATTTGAACCTATAGTTTTCAATTTACTTAAGTATATTTCTCAGAGACTTAAAGTCTTTGGATTGTTCCTAAATCAGTGGAGTCCTGAACCCCAGCAGATATGTGGCCAGCTCCTACTCTCCAGCTCTTCAGGCCTGCCCTGGACAAACAACAAAACAAAGATGATGGACCAGCCCATGAACAAAAGGAAGGGGTATCTTCAACTGCAAACAAAACAATTCCATTCCTCCGCCCTATAATATCTCTATCCCTTCTCAGCCTGAAGTAGTCAGGGTGGACATTGTCCCAAATCCCACAAGATTGAGAAATTAACAAAAATAAAGGGGAGTTTAACTGCTGACTAAAGTAAATATATTGCTATTGTAGTTGATGTCTTATGTTAACTGAATAACATGTACCATATATTTATATATATAGATAGAACATGGCAGGATCTCTTTTTTTTTAATTTATTTATTTTTTATTGTGGGTAAAAATCAAAATTTTCACAATACATACCAATATTTGTAAAATGATATATAAATATATATGCATATATGTGCATTTGCTTACAAAAATGTTATTTATATATATACATATATATTTTAAGAGGTGCTTAGATTACCTAAAATATTACATGGAACCTACCGGGATTCCCATGTTCCCCACCTCCCACACCTCCCACCACATCCCACACAAACATCTCCCACAAGTGTGGCCCATCACCCTCAATGGATTTACAAATCCTGGGGCCTTGCCATCAACCATAGACCACAGTTCACATCATAGACCACACTCTCTCTCACAGAGTTCTGAATGGTGTGTGCTGATTTAAAATGGCCTATATCCGTTGCCACAACGGCACTCAGGACAACCTCCAAATCCTGAAAAAGCCCCAGCAGAATCTGGTTTTAGCCAGAAATAGAAATTCTTTTCTGGGGTCTGCAAGACTCCTTGCAGAACCTTAGACTTGCAAGGGCAGTTGCCCTGCTCATGGGATGCGAGCTATATGGAAAAAGCAAAACTCTTACTAAGGCAAAGAAAGGCTCACCTCAAGCAGACCAGTATATATCTTTAGTATAGATGCTTTTAGGCATTGTGAGTAGCAGAAGCAAATAAATTCCTCTTGGGCTACAGAGCACAGGCGTGAGGTTTTGTTTTATTTTTGGCATTGGATTATTAAGGCTGACAATGTTTTAAGACTGGCCACTTAAAATTCTGTACCTTTGGATCTTGAATGGCATCCAGGTGAAAGGGGATTTCTGTGGCATGTCTAGTCTTTCTGGGCAACTAGAATCTACAAGTATCTCTATCACTTAGGAGACCACACAAGGGAAAATCTGGGTTGCACATAAAAGCCAGAAAACAAGAGAAAAGATACTCTGCTCAAATTACAGTGTAATTCTATTTGTGGTAGAGGGGGAGCAGGAGTTACTTAAGAAGCATGCTGAAATTAAAAAACAAACTCAGCCAATTATGATTAACTGAAAGAGGTGAATAACAGAAGGATATGAAACACATACTCCACTAATGCAGCAAAAGCAGTGAAAATAACTGTTTCTGCTGCCACTTTTAGGAAGGAACAGTACTGGTTCTCAAAAGTCTCTATGTACACAGGGTGTAGAAGCATCACTACTAGCAGCTTTGGTTAAGCATTCTCTAGGTCAGTGGTTCTCAAAGTCTAGTCTCAGAACCAGCAGCACTGGTATTACCTATAACCCTGTTAGAAATGCAAATTCATGGGCCCCAGCCAACCCACTGAATCAGAATCTCTCAGGGTGGGGCTCAGAAAATCATGCTTTAGCAAGTTTTCCAGGTGATTCTTACACACAGTAAAGTTTGAGAACCATTGACTAGGCGATTCTCCAGCTGGAACAATATGGATATAAGAGAGAAAAACTGAGCCTAAGAGAAAGGCTTTATACATAAGCCTGGGTGGGGAAAGGGATATCATATAATATTCAACAGTCTCACTAAGGGTTTATCAATTTTATTAATCTTTTCAAATAACCAACTTCTGGCTTTGCTGTTTTTTCTCTATTGCTCATTTTTACTGCATTGATTTCTGCTCTTTATTGTTTCTTTTCTTCTCCATACAGTGAGCTCAATATGTTCTTCTTTTTCTAGCTCCTAAAGGTGAAAAGTTAGATTGTTTATATTAAACTTTCTTTTTGTCCAGTATTAACATATCTAATATAAGCATTTCTTTTCTAAACACTGCTTTACTTGCAGTCCACAAATTCTGATATGTCATTTTCTTTTTGATTTAGCCCAAAAAGTTTCCTACTTTTCCTTGTGATATCTTCTTTGGCCTGTGTACTATTTACAAGTGAGTAGTTTAATTTACATATATTACTTTTTTTTTTCTTTCTTTCTATTTCTGTTGTAGTCAAGAAAACAGTCTTTTATTTCAATCCTTTGAAATTGAGACTTGATTTATGGTCCAGCATATGATCTGTCTTAGTGAATGCTATACATACATTTTAAGAAGAATGTGTACTCTGTAACTGTTGATTATAGTGTTCTACAGATATCAATAATATATAAATAGTCTTACTCAAATGTTACATATCATTACTGATTTTGTCTACTCGTTCTCTAAGAAAGGAGTATAAAAATCTCTATGATTGTGAAGTTATTTTTCTCCTTTCAATTCTATCACTAATACTTCATGTATTTTGAAGCTCTATTATTGGTTGCATAAACATTTGGGATGGCTATGTCTTCTTGATTAAATGACACTTTTATCCTTAAGAAATGTCCCTCTCTCTCTGCTAATACGTCTCTTTTGAAGTCCACTTTGCCTGATACCATGCCAGCCTTTTCTATCCTTTTACTTTCAGTCATTCTATATCTTTGTATTACAGCGTGTCTCTTATAAATAGCATTTAGTTGGGTCTTGTTTTATTATTATTTTTAACCCAGTCTGACAATCTCTGCCTTTTAATTGGAGTGTTTAGTTGTTTGATCCATTTATGTTAAATGTAATTATTGATATAGATGGATTTAAGTCTAGATAATAACATTTTAACTGTTTTTTTTTTTTTTTTTTTTTTAATACTACTACCTTAAAAAGAGATACCATAACCATTTTCTGAATCACAGTGAACTGGAAAATGCACAGGACTAGAATTGAGGCTCTATTTTTCTACTACTGGTAATTTAATTTTATTAAAACATCATCTGTCACAATATGTTATTACTTGGAATTTAATTTGCCTTGTAGTATTGCATTCTTTAATTTGTAAATTTGTTTGTATTTTTTTCCCCTACTGGAAACCGGCAATATATACCAAGCACTATATGAGGTCCTAGTAATAGAGTATTGAATAACAGAATAATGGCCCATTAGAAAATTATTCTAGTGGATGTAATGAATGGTCAATAGGGAAATACAAATAAGGAAGTTATAAATACATGGGAAGATACCAGGGATAAAAGGAGCCTCAGGTAAGGTTTGAGATCAAAGGTGCCATCGTATCACAAGTTTCTAAATTTTATTAGACTAGAGTGTTTAAAAGCAGTATCTATGTGGAACATATGCATAATAGTTAATCTCTTAATAAAGACTTCTCCTGAGATTCACATTTACATACTATGGACTCTATGTAAGAGACATTCTTACAAAACTAAAACCAAGATTTTTCTCTTCTCTTTTCTAGGTTTACCCTCTTTACTTCACATAACACAACTAGTTCCAGCATGACTTTAACTTGAACATTCTTTCCTGGCTCTAGGCCTGGTGCTGTGATATTATTTATCTTGTAGATCCTTTGGAACTTTGTGAAAGCAAAGCACATAAGAAAAATTGAAGTTAATTAATTGAACTAATTAATTTAGTTAAGTTAACTGATTATAGAATTATTGAAAAAAACTACCTTGGATCCAGTGGATGACAGTCCAAAAATGCAGATGCTGAAGAATGAACCTAGGCTGGTTAGCTAGGCACTGTAGTGAAACTCTCTGAATAAAACTGCGCAGACAAAAATGTGAACAAGAGAACTGCAAACTTTTATTCTCTTTGGGAATGAACATTTTAATTTTTCCAAGGCTAAAAGGAGGGTACATTTCAATGTTGGGACTTTAATTTTTCTTGTGGGAATTTAATCAAGGGAAGGGTCCAGATATTTCAAAATTGGGGCATTTTTTTGGGTTGCCCACATACTCTAAGCATAAAAACCATCTTTGCTAATAAGCTATGATACTCATAATTAGAATGAGATAAAAATTATCAAGCTAGTACAGGGGTCAGCAAACTACTGCTCTGTTTTTGTATAGCCCATGAACTAAGAATTGTTTTTACGTTTTTAGAGGCTGTTATAAAACAAAAAGAATATGTGGCAGACACTGCATGTGGCCTGCAAAGTCTAAAATACTTACTATCTGGCCCTTTACAAAAAAGTCTGCCAACCTTGATCTAGTATATATTATGGCCTTAGAAAGAATTTTGTTGGTGCCCTGTTTTGACCCATTTCAGAGGGCTGAGGGAGAAGGAGAGGGAATGTCTACTGTGTTGTTGGTTATCTCAGGCTCTATTGTTTTTGTAGGTGGAGGTAAAGAGAAAATCTCCAGAGGCTGAAGTATCATTCATATAAATCCATATTAACACTCTTCTCAAGTTTCTGTATTAAATGGGAAGCATTTTTGAAAAAAGTTGGGGGAAAAGTGAATTTTTTGTGGAAAGCTCTAACACAATTACACATACAGCAACCATTTCCACAGGACAGATGAAGGGTACAGTTTGAGTAACTGCCAGATTCTCAGGATTGGTTCCTGATTAGATTTCACAGCACGTAAGGACTGACATTTGGTTACTATTGACCAACAAAGGAAGTGAGAATTTATCTTGTGCCAGGCACTGTGCTAAAAGCATAGATTATCTAAAATAACCCTCAAAATCTCCATTATTGTAGGTGAGGAAACTTAATATAAATACCACTAGGGAGAAGTGAGAGTACACAAAGAAGCATTTAATAATGTAAAACCCACACTACCATCACAATGATTTGGCTCTTAAGTCAGCTTACTGTGGCCTGCTTTCAAAGAAAAATAGCAATAACAGAGAGGAACATTTCACAAATATTCACTTACATTACAGGCTGAAGGGATTTTATTCATATATATATTTATACCAATAAAATGATTTTACAAGTGGAAAAAAAAAAGAACAAAATGTTATTAATACCTTCAAAAGTAGGGCTTATTTAAAATTATTTTTAAAAACCACAAAAGTTGTGATGAAGATGTAACAGTAGCAGTTTTAATACCCTGCGCCAATATTATTTACATACATATTTTTGCTTGGTACTGGGAAAATGTTCAACACCAGAGGGCCATAATTTAATGCACTTCTATCAAAAGTTAAGTCCCATATCTATCTTGACAAAGCAAAGTTATCCATTTTTTAAAATGTAGTAAACCGTGACGTCTGAGGAAGGAGGGTCAGAAAAGTTCTCCAAGCAGGCCACGGCCAGAATTAAGTCCCCGATGGGTGAAGGGCAGGAGGTCGGGGACCCCAGCCGCTGCAGCTCTGCCGCCAACCCTTGGGGCTGCCCAGTCCGCTTCCCGGTACGGAGGTTCTCTCCTCACCCCCTTCCCACCGCGGCCCGGCTCTGGCTCAAAGGAAAGGAGGACCCGAGAGACTCTCTCCCCAACGCCATCCAGCTCTCGGAAAGCTAGGTGCTGTCTGGTCGCTCTTGGGACTGACGTACCTGCCCCATATCCCTCTTGGAAGAGCACAGGATGAAGCAGAACCGAAGAGACCCTTTCCCCGAGCCCCACCCCGCTGCTGCCTAGGCCGCTCCGGCGCCTGACGTTCTTTCTGCATTTCCCCACCTAGCACAGACTCAGCGGCAGGGAGGCTCGAGAGACCGCCGCCTAATAGCGCGCCGCGGGCATCCCTACCCGGTCACCCGCACCTTGATGGGCTTCGTATCGTTGGGGCTGAGGCACTGGCCGTGCATCTCCTCCATGGCCCTGCAGGCCTGCGAGCTACGGGCGAACTTGACGAAGGCGATGCCCTTGGACTCTTTGGTGTGCTTGTCTCGCACCACCCAGATGTCCTGGATCTCGCCGAAGGGTGAGAAGCGCTCCCTCAGCACTGACTCGGGCGTATACTTGCTGATCACCAAGAAAATACGACTGTTGGGAGGCTCGTCCAGGCTGTCTACGCCCGGGCGGAAGCCGCCGCCACTCGCACAACTGCCGGATTCGTCCATGGCGCCCCACCCCAGCTTGGGAGCCAGGCCCTGTTCCCCCTCAGACCTTGTTTCCGCCGTGTCCGCCACGGCCACGGTAGCAACCGTAGCGGTTGCCCGCCCGGCACTCGGCTTCCGGAAGATGCAGGAGTCAGACGCGGCGCTCGGTCCCACCCTCCCGGCTGCGGGATTCCAGAGAACGGCCTGCAGCGGCCCCTAGCGGCGCGGGGGAGCCTGCCCGGGTGCAGCGCTCCAAAGGGGCCACAGCTTCAGGTGTGCGATTCTTGTTCTCTGTGGCCAGAACAGTCCCACCTGGTGCACAAGCTTTCCTTGCTCTTTCTTTACCCCAGCCCCAAAGCCCAAGTATCCTTCCTCTTGCCTTCTTGCTCATAGGCTCAGATGAGGGCCACTATAGGGCAGAAACTTAGAGCTGAAATGAACTTTTGAGATCCTCCATTTGCAGCCTCTTCTGTTAGAGTTGAAATTGAAACCCATAGAATAGCCAAAAGTCATAGATATACAGGTAACAGAGCCAAAACCAGAATCAACTCCGTGTGTTGCTCAGCTCAGCTCAGCTCTCTTGAGCACCCCTGGAGGTTCAGGGCTAAAGACGGACTCCTCAGCTGTGGAACTAGGAGAAATCATGGGTGTGGAAACAAAGTGGGCTTCTAAAGCGTCTTGTTTATTGGTGGTAGAGGAGAAATCGGCAGAAAACTAGAATAAATCCAGGAACAAGGCCTGGTTTTGGCAGCATTGGAATGAAGTACAAGGAATAAACCAGAAAGTCCATCAGGAGCTACTAAGACCTGGTTTGCTGTGAAGTCAGATTCATATTTATTGTGAACCTACCAAGTTCCAGGCTCTGTGTCAGGGGCTAGGCATACAATGGGGAACATGAAAGACATGATCCCTGGGGTCGTAGAGCTTTATTCTATTGTAGAAATGTTACATGTAAACATATAATTCTAAAGAATGTCAGATTACAGAATTGAATGTTACCATTGAATTGTGTGAGCTTGGACAAATTACTTCATATTTACAGCTTCAGCTTCCTGAAATGTAAAGTAGAAATATTACCTATTAAATAGAATAGTTGTTGTCAAGCTTAATTAATTCTTTCATTCAATCAGTAAATGTTTTTGACTATCCTTTATGTGTTGGACACTCTGCTATACTTTAAGGCAGGGGTTCATAACAAGGGGTCCATAAGCTTGAACTGAAATTTAAAAAAAAACATTCTTTTGGGGACATGTTGGTGCAGGTATGATATATTTATTAAATAATACACAATATAGTGTGGACTTAGTAAGGGGTCTGTGGTTTTCACATGACTGGCAAAAGGGGTCTGTGGAACAAAAAAGGTTAAGAATCCCTGCTTTAAGGGATATAGTTTTAAACAAAATGGTTACTCTTCTTCCCTCATGGAGTTAATAATTTTGGATTATGTAGTTAAATTATATGAAATAATATATATGGAGTCAAGATTTTAGGGATTGAATGAGATATGTGCACAATGGCACAAGAGATTAAATTTTCTTCTTCTCCTTGACTATTGTGTCCACTCCCTCACCGTTGCTATTATATAGTTGTGTGATGGCATTTAAGAGTTAAGGGTTCTGGGTTCTCCCCCTGGCTTTGCCACTAACAATATTGTGGTTTGAGCAAGTCAATTTCTCCTTGTATTAATTTCTACACCTGTATAATGAGGTGTTTACTTTGGGGCTTAACAAGTCTAGGAAGTATCTAGTCTTAATTTTCTCTTTTTCATAACAAGATCAATCAATGTGAATGAAAATAATGTGATACTATAATAATTTTATGGGTGTGAGGAAGTGCAAAAGCTCTGTGATAATATTTGCACACCACTGCCATCTAGTGGAAATCATATAAATTTTCTTAAACCAGCACAGACTGGGTGATCTTTGTAAATCAAAATTACTGATGGGTATCCTGAAAAATTGAGGCTGAAATTCAGAGTGGTTAATTTTTTTCTTAAAGAAGGAATAAAAGATCTCAGTAACAGAAATGTTGATAAATTTAATATATTCAAGGAAAATAAAGAAATTTATTTATACATTACTCAAGTAAAATGAATACATTTTATTCATATAACTTATTTTTTTAACAATTTTTGAGATATGTCACATACCATACAATTCTCCCATTTAAACTGTTCAAGTAGATATTTTTTAATATGTTGAGGGTTGTTCAACTATCACCAAAACAATTAGAACATTATCATCACTCAAAAATGACAAAGTCATCAGGTTCAAATCATACATAATTATATTTGAATGGGAATCACATGTAATTAAAACATCTGAAAATTCTGGAGTTCAAAAAATGATGGTTAATTGGACTTATGTTAGAGAAAAGATGTACTGGGTATTTGCAGATTATATATATTTTAAGGTTGTAAAACATGTTACCTATAATGTACACTTATTAGCATGATAAAACATACATTTATTTCATATGAAATTCTGATGTCCCTTGAAACATTTTTCTTCTAAAATTCTTTTTAAAAAATGAAACAGGTGATATTATGACTTATTTTTCAAATGCAAGGAAAATAGTAAATTCTTGTCATTTTCCCTCCAAATTTCTAAAACTATGAGGTAATTACAATGAGGCTTAACTGATTGGAAATGTTAGTCTTCATACACTATACTGGATTAAGTGAATTTTTTGCCCTATTTGCAAATTTGCAGTGGATTTTACAACTGATATTTATTGTTGATCTGTTAGCAACTTTTAGATTGTTCTGAATGAATATAGTTCTGTGCATCCATTTTTCCCACCTAAAAGGCTACTGATAATTATACAAGCACCTAGCCTGGCATGTGGTAGGCACTCAATAAATGGTAGACCTGAGTTTGGAGGTCTTTGTATGAGTTTGAGAATAATATTTAATTCCTAATTCCCCCCCCCCCCCCCAGGAGACCTGGTCCTTTTGATTAAATTTTTTATTTTTTATTTTTATTTTTTTTAAAGATTTTATTTATTTATTCATTTATCCCCCCCTTGCTGCTTGCGCTTGCTGGGTCAGCCAACCACGCCGTGCAGGCGGGCCTGCCCTCACCAGGAGGCCCCGGGAACCGAACCCGGGGCCTCCCATATGGTAGACGGGAGCCCCACTGATTGAGCCACAGCCGCTTCCCTTTTTGATTAAATTTAGTGACACACTTGTTTAAATGTGTAGATCACAGGACAGAACTCATAAGTACCACCAATAATGAAACCAATGGTTACATTTAACCATTTTATTTTCAATACAATTCAGATGGTGATTGTGATTATTTAAATTAAAATTAATTAAAAATATATTCAGTTCCTCATTCACATTAGCCACATTTCAAGTGCTCAAGAGCTACATACAGGTAATGGAGAGTGCAGACAGAGAACATTTCCATCATAATAGAAAGGTCTATTGGACAGCCCTGCTCTAGAGAACAAGAATATTGGGTAACCCATCCCCCCTTACCTAATTCACAAATTTTCACTATCACATTTCAAAGTACCTTGACTGTTGAACAGTTTAAAAATGACTTTAATATTCCTATTTGACTGTCAACAGCATCCACGTCTCAACAAACTATGTAACCACAAATAAGCTTCTCTTCTGTGATGGCTAGGCTAATGTGTCAACTCGGCCAGATAATTATGTCCAGGTGTTAGGTCCAGCAAGCACTGGGCTAATTGTAATACAAGAGCATTTATGGACTTTGATCACCAGTGAGTTTACTGCATGGATGGCTGATTACATCTGCATCAATCAGGGAGATTGCATCAGCAATGGGTGACACTTTTATCCAATCATTTGAATACCTTAAAGGCGGAAGTGATTTCAACATGCAGAGAGAATTACCCAGCTAGTCTTTGGACAGCCAACTTCTCCCAGAAACTCATCAAGGACCTTTCATCAGACTTCCATCAGAGCCCCTAGCTTGCAGCCTGCCTGCGGAACCTGGACTTGTGCATCCCCACCGTAGAGCAAGAGACTCTTATAAAATCTCATGTTATTGACAGATAACCCCTGTTGATTCTGTTTCCCGAGAGAACCCTGACTAATATATCTTCCTGCTTATATTTTTCTAACTTTGACTTTCTCACCCTCAAAACACTTGACCTTGTAGCTTTCTCAGTTCTTCCCTCCATATGTCCCTCCATTACTCCTTCAGCACTAATCGGTTTCTATTCATGCTCTATGCCACTCTTTTGGCAATTAGTGACGTGCAACCCTGCCGTTGGTTCTTGTAGCTCATTTATAACGATTTAACTTTTAATGTATTTACATGTTACCCCAGCCAGTTTGTAACACATGGAAAATTGGGATCGCAGTTTGGCATTTGTATTTCCAAGTTGCTTGGTACAGTACCTCGCCCATAGTAGCACTCGTTTTGTTTGTTGAACGTGATTTCTTTGCTTCAATCAAATGCTATTGGACCAATTCATTAAAAAAAAAAGTTGGGTTCCTACTTCAAGCAAAACCTCTGTACCCATTGTAAACATATACAGAATTTAACTCTTTGGTTAGGTAAAAGTTAAAAAGAAACTCAGGCTTCACAGAATTAGGCTCAAAGGACTCTGACTTTACTGCTTTAGAACTCAGCCAATGATTGCAAAATTAGGACAGAGCTCAAGCCGCTGCGAGAGTTGGTATCCCGCGGGATCCAGGGACCAATCAGCAGCGCGGATGGAGCCCGGCCTACCATTGGCTGGTTTCCACTGGAAGCACCTGCCTGTTGAGCCTGGGGCATAAAGCCTCTGGGGGGTGCTGCGAGGCTGCACTGTCCTGGCAGTGTGTTGGGTCCTAGAATCAGGTGAGACAGAGGCTTGAGCTGTTGGTCCTACGGTAGGTGTGGAACTGGCTGGCGGTAGTGGGCCGGCAGCAATGGGGTTGTTTTTACTCTGGGGACACCTAGAGAAGAGCATCCAAGCATCCGGCCGCAGGAGGCTCACCTCATCCCCAGCCTTGCAGGGCCCGTGTGTCCCAAAGTGCAACATAAAGACAGTTTCTAGCGAGGGCCTTCTCCTATTTTAGTATATGTGCTGCCGAAGCGAGCACGTAGCGAGGGCCCTCTCTATATCTGCTCAGATTTCCACCTAGGACTGATCCTAAATAGAGCTTTTTGCCCATGCTTGGTGAAAGTCAGACTTTACGTGGAGGCATCGAAGAGCCCCAGGTTGGGATTTTGGATAGCTGGATTCTTGTTCCACTTACGGGGCTCAGTCACAGCCTTTTAGAAAGGGAAAAGGCTGTAAACAGCTGTGGAGTTTCATAGACCTGAAGTGATTTACCCAGGGCCACACCTTTATGACGACATCCCACTTCAGGGCTTTTTCCACTACAACAGGCGAGATCCCACCTAATCCTTTTGAGTCTGTTCTAAGGAGCTTCCTCTCCCCTTGTTACATCACTTCACTTTGGGTTTTGTATATTTGAAGCTTTATTGGTGTGTTGATTGTTCTTACTGCATTCCCCTTTTTGCAAAGTTAGAAATGGCAGTGATACACTATTAAAATTTTCTTCGTTTAGTATTCTTCACGCTCCCTCATCCGTTAGGCAAAAAGATTTTAAGCTTCTGCAATGTGTCAGACATTGTGTTCAACTCAGGGTTGCCTAGATCACTTTTAAAAGGGGATTGTTAAACTTAAACCTACAGAATTAAAGATCTAATATGACATTGTTTCTGTAATGGTTCCATCTCCTTATCTGTAAAAATGAAGATAAAAATAGTACCTACCTCACAGGGCTGTTGTGAGGATTAAATGAGTTAATATATAAAGGGCTTAGAACATGTCTGGCACTTAAGTAGCATATATAAGCATATTTAAGTGCTTATACCCTTACCCTGTCCACTTAATATTGGAATTACTCCATCCTTGAATGAGTGGTCATTCTTATAGTAGATGTTAGTAGATGTTACATCTTTGTCTCTTTCAGGCAATATTTCTTCTTAAATGCTGATAGAGTGCCAGATGATTCCAGGACAAAATGAATTCCTTTGATATCCTTCTTAGTTTTCTTGCCCTCTCTCTTTTTGCCATTGCAGAATCTTTATATGTTTTTAATGTGCTTTGAAGAGGGATATAGGTACTTGCTTGGCAGTATTCTTCTGTGACTAAAGGTGGCAGCAGTGAAAGTTTTTTGATAAACAGTGATAATGGAACTTTTCTTCTAAGTGACTTTCATGTAAATTCTATACCTTATGAGCAAAGAGAA
Source organism: Tolypeutes matacus (assembly GCA_026826555.1). Lineage (NCBI taxonomy): Eukaryota > Metazoa > Chordata > Mammalia > Cingulata > Chlamyphoridae > Tolypeutes > Tolypeutes matacus. The sequence continues at coordinate 275,865 of JAKSZT010053928.1, forward strand.
TATTTTTTTTTTGTCTTTTTTTTATGTCTAGTTTCCTGAATTACCAGTAATGCATAATTGATAAAAAGAAAAAGCAATCCAATCTTTGTCTTGTTTGTAAATCCTTAGAAATAAGGATTTTTTTTTTAGTTAGTACTTAGATGACATTTTGTTTTTCTACGATACAAACTTTCTGGCTATAGTGAATGTATTTTGCTAAAAGCTCATAAGCTTATTTCTGTGACTAAAGTTTTCCCATCTACGGTGTCTCACTCAAAGGCTCACTGAATTTTATATTTATTTTGAGAATTGATAGAACCTCATATATGTAGCAATTGAATGCAGTATTTTGAGTGAAGTTTGGTATTTTAAAGTAATCTCCTCTTGGATAAAGTAAGCTTCCTTGCCTTTCTTTTCATCAGACCAAAAACATTAACAGTTTAGTTGTTTTTGGATACTGCCTAAAGAAATCTACCTTCCCTTTAGGTGGGTTATTGAAACTGTTATGGGTTTCTACATGGATTTAAAGAAATTAGAAAGATAGTAATATCTCAGGTTACTGTATTCGAGGAAGTAGGCCTTCCCTGAGTAATATCTAAATTTAGTTAAACAATGCTATATTTGCCAACATTGGCAGAATAACACAAAAGTTTTCTATTTCTGACTAGAGTTATATAGGTAAACATATGTTAGGACTGCACTGTCAAAGAATTAGTTCTCTCTTTTTTTTTTTCCATGATTTCTATAATAGTAATTCTCCATGTTGAAATACACTTCATGCCCCCTGCCTACATCCATTCTTCAAAGAATTCAGAAAACAGGAAAACAAAACCCAGGCAGTATATCCATTAGCATTTCAAGTGACATTTTTTTCTCAATAAGTTGGAATTATTTTAATTTTTGCATCTGTTTAGATGAAGTTAGTTACATAGCTAAATAAATTAGTATTAAATGCATACTGATGTTGATTGAAATCAGTAATATTATTTCTGATTCTTTCAGATAACACTTTCTCTAGCCTGGTAAGATTTGTTTAAAACTGAGAGTGTAAAGTTAATAAGGAATTATGTTACATAGAGCTTGCTATAGGCCACTGCCTTTTTTGTATGATTTTTTATCTTATCGTTCTATTATTGCAAGTATATAAGTACTTATAATAAATATCATGTGTAAGCACCTTTCCAATTTGTTTCTATCTTTATCTTTAAATAAGGAGATGCAAAATTAGATCTATATGCTTCACATAATTTTTTTCTTTTATCTCTCATGTTTTTTTATTATTAGAGAAGTTGTAGAAATACAGAAAATCATGCATAAAATACAGTTCCTATATACCACTCCACTATTAACATCTTGCATTAGTGTGATATATGTATTGCAATTGATAAAAGCACGTTTTTGTAATTGTACTATTAAGTATAGTCCATGGTGCACTTTAGGGTTCACTGTTTGTGTTGTACAGTCCTATGGAATTTCCCTTAATTTTTCTACTAGTAACATATGTGCAACCCAAATATTTTTCCCTTTTAACCACTTTCACATGTATAATTTAGTGCTGTTGATTACATTCAGATGGTTGCGCTACCATCACCACCATTCATTACCAAAACTTTTCCATCATCCCAAATAGAAGCACTGTACAATGTAAGCATTAATTCCCAATTCCCTACCCCCATTCCAGCTCCTGGTAACCTATATTCTATATTTATACTCTGTGAATTTGCTTATTCTAATTATTTCATATTAATGAGATCATACAATATTTGTCCTTTTGTGTCTGGCTTATTTTACTCAACATGATGCCTTCAAGGTTCATCCTGTTGTTACATGTATCAGGACTTCATTCCTTTTTACTGCTGAATAATATTCCATTGTGTATACACCATATTTTGTTTATCCATTTATTGGTTGATGGACACTTGGGTTGCTTCCATCTGTCACATCAGTTTTTTTTGCATGCACTTTTTGGAAGTGTAAAGAAAAAGGGAATTTGGTTGACTTAAGTTAGTATAATTGTTTGAAGACTGTAGTGAAACTAGGTTTAAACCAATAGCACTTTCTAAAATAAGCCTGATAAATGAGATGATCCAGTCTTTATAAATTGTATGCTATAAAAGGTCTATGTTTTTGAGGACTCAGACTTTACAGCATGCATGCTTTAAATTAGAGGGTTTTGTGTAATAGCATTAGCATTTACTTCAGCCAAAGTGATGGAATTACTTTTTTTCCAGCTTTGCAAATCTGATCTTTTCCTTGGTCTGTGGTTTAATGTTTCATTGCAGAACAAAATGGGAGATGCTGAATCAGGCAAGAAGATCTTTATTCAGAAATGTGCTCAATGCCACACAGTGGAAAAAGGTGGAAAACACAAGACTGGTCCAAATCTCTGGGGCTTCTTTGGCCGAAAAACAGGACAAGCACCAGGATTTTCTTATTCTGAGGCAAATAAAAACAAAGGTAAAAACCAGGCAGTTGGGAGATGACCAGATACTTTGTCACAAAGAAGAAAGCACATAGTTTGTCATTATAATAATTTCTTAACTTGAGGAATTAAAAATGAATACTGATTTATGCCATAGACCTGAATTTGGATAACTGGTCATCTTTTTTATCAGAGGAATTCGCAATCTTGTGTGGCATAGGTTTTTGACTATACAGGGTATTTCATTTTATGCAGTAGATTTATCTTGAAAACATATTTGATTTTTTAACTTTAAAAAAAAAATCAAATCATCAAATCATATTTTAATGATACAATTGTATTTTTCTATTTGTTGCTGTGTTCTTATGATGGAGGGAAAGTTTTATAGTTTGGAAAGTATATTCAACAATTTCTTTCTTGGTGGAAGGGGTATATGGTAAAGTGAGAAAACATTTTAGGATTAAAAGATTAAAAATGGTTGGAAAAAATTATAACAGATATCTTTGAAAAACACTTTACTACTCCTGGAGATATATAAATATATACTCGATGTAGTTAACTGGATTATCATATCAGATTTTCTTAAAGTAGGGTACAATCTATTTTGAAATTTTTCTTGGGTGACTGACATTTCTAACAAGCTTGGATATCAGATTACTACTGTTTGGAAAGGTTTTACATATGCATTATTGGCACCTATAATTCTTCTTCATAAATGATTTAAATTTAGTATTTTTAAAATTTTCAATGGATTATAGCACTACATAGACAATAATGTGCCTCATTGGATTGTTATTTGAGCATTGCAGATCATGCTGCAGGAGAGGGGCTTTAAATGAGGGGAATTGGTAACTGGTGCACTATTTTTTTTTTTTTTTAATGCACCTATAATAGCTTGCACTTTGTCAGATGGAGGATTCTGCTTTATTTAACCTGTGTTAATGTTTCTGTTAAGATAGGTAAGATATAGTGACCTTTTTCTGCCATTTTGAGGGAAAGGCTCCTGTAGATAATAAAATAGTTTGGTTAAAACAAAATTGTGGAGGACAGATGTGGCTCAAACGGTTGGGTACCTGTCTCCCATATGGAGGGACCTGGGTTCGATCCCCGGGACCTCCCGGTAAAAAAAAAAAAAAAAAAAAAAAAAAAAAAAATTGTGGGAAACGGATGTGGCTTAAGTGATCGGGCTCCCGTCTACCATTTAAAAGGTCCAGGGTTCGATTCCCGGGGTCTCCTGTGAAAGGCAAGCTGGCCCACATAGAGTGCTGGCTCACGCGGAATGCTGACCCATGCAGGAAGTGGTGGCCCCTATAGGAGTGCTGGCATACATGACGTGCTGGCCGCGCGGAGAGCTGGTGCAGCAAGATGACGCAACAAAAAGAGTCACAGATGAGAGACAATAAGAGATGCAGCAGACCAGGGAGCTAAGGTGGCGCAAGAGATTGAGTGCCTCTCTCCCACTCTGGAAGGTCCCCAGGTTGGTTTCTGGTGCTGCCTAAAGAGAAGATAAGCAGACACAGAAGAACACACAGAGAGCAGACAGCAAGCGCAAAACAGTGGTGGGGAGGGGCATAAATAAATAAATCTTTAAAAAAAAATTGTGTATGAAGAGGGTGCCAACCTTTTAAATGAAAATAAGATACTTTTCACTTCCTGAAGACTGAGAGCAGTACAATCATAGTAGATCATAGTAGGTCATAGTAGGTGGCGAGCTGGAAAAGCCCTGTTCCCTAGATTTTTCTTTGGTTTCCAAGAAGACTGTCTTGGGTTGGGGTGGGGAAGATATGGTAAGTGTAACTGCTTTAGAGCCAATAGATCTTAGCATTTGAGGACTACATATATGTATAAAATGCATAGATGATTGATAAAGTCCTTATACTAAAATTAAATAGAATTAAATTTAATCTTCATTGATTCAGGAATACTTCAGCATCTTTTCAAACATCAGCATAGTTAAAAACACAATATCATTGTATTTGGGACATGCAAAAATGCTGATTAATAGGCATTTCCAGTTGATAGCCTGCTGAATAAATCAGTTTTTAACTTGCATTTATACTTTGCATTTATATAGCTCAATTTTTTTCCTTTTGTTTTTTCTTTTTTAATTTAATTTTTAATTTTTATTTCTTTTTTTAGCTCTTTAATTTTTAAAGTAATATTTCTCTGTAATGTTATTTTATTCTATTACAAGAGCAGTCAACATTTGAACTTCCTATTTGTAGACTATTTATAATATACTATTTCTTCCCTTAGCAACCAATAGTTTGAGTATTTTATTTCCCATTAGCATTGTTTTGAAATTATATTAAAACTCATTACAAATATATCATTTATTATAGATTATAGGTTGAAAGCTGTATAAAAGTCTTGTTTTTAACATTATTTAAAAATTAGAAATAAAATTTCTCTAAGTCAGAGCCTTTAAGTACTATTTGTGACTTATTTGGGGATATTATTTGTTAGTTCTACTGATGAAATAAGAATAAGTAACTTACTATCTTAATTAAACTAAGATTTAAAAATATTTTAGCACAACTTGGCCAAAGACAGACTTGAATAACTAGGAAGAAGAAGAACCAGGAAGACAGTAGTTTGGTGTTCATATAAATTATCATACTGTCAATCATATTTTACTTTCTGCCGCAAATAATTAAACTTTTAATTGTCAGAAGAATAAGGAAAATCTAATGTTTTAAAAGAAGATTCTTTGTATAGTTTTACAGAATTCATGATTGTAGCTATAATCTTAAATTGTTTTTTGTTTTTTTTTTAAATTGGTAAGTGGATAAAATTTTTCCTTTGAGAATAATGCTTTGATAGTGCAGCAAAAAGCTATTTGATAGGAGTGATGGGGCTCAAGCAGTTGCACGACCCCCTCCCAAATGGAAGGTTCTGGGTTTGGTTCCCCGTGCCTCCTGAAAGAACAAAAACAAACAAGCAAAACAGACAAGAAAACCAAGTCAGAGAAGCTGATGTGGCTCAGTGGTTGAGCATTGGCTTACCACATTCAAGGTCTTGGGTTCAATTCCTGGCCACCGGTACCTCAAAAAAAGAAAAAAGCTCTTTGCATTTTGGGGCAATGATAATTAAAGCAGGTATTAGAAACAGATTATTTGAATTAATTCGTGATTTGCCAAGGGTTCTGTGCTAAACAGTGACACCTAGGATTCAATCCCAGGCCTTCTTGGGCCTCTGAAGAAATCATGTCATGGGGTTAGCATATTATCCAAACTCACTTATTTTTAGGGATTAGTCTTTACCTTTTGCCCATTGTCATGTCAAATCTAGTTAATGGAGGTAATAAGACACACTGAATCAGAAAAGTGTTAGAAATTAAAAAAAAAATTTAACTACTTGTACCTTAAATGAAAATGAAAATGACTCAAGAGGGTACTTCCCAGTAAAATGATGAGGAAATTATGTATGTTCACTTCCTTCTACCTTCCCCTATTCCTTTCCTTCTGCCATCTGATTTTGTTTGGTGGCCATGTTTATATTTCCAATAATATCCATATGCCTCTGTTACTTGATTTATCCACTTTAAGCAACATCTGTTAATCTTCTGCTATGAAGGATAAGAAAATCAAACTGTTGGTATCACCTCTCACTTTCTTACATTCTCTCCTAACTTCTGCTTCTTAGGTTATTTCTATCCTGACATGATATGTATCATTTAAATCTTATGTAACTATACTCACAATAGCTGTTTTAACACTTGTTCTACATTTAAATGGTATGACTGCTTATTCCCAGCTTTTCCCGCAGTGTCATTTATTATGTTTTGGTTGGTGCAAGGTTATCTATTAGTAGTTAGATCAAGAAAGAGCATTGGAATTGTATTATCCCAGTTTTTGGATGTTTGGAACTGTGCATTGCCATTGTACTTTAATTCCTGAGGATTTTGTATGCTTCATGCTGAATGATTATTTGGACAAATCTGAAGCCAGCTTGATTGTTTCCCATTATAAATTACTTGTTTTCATTTTTCTTTTATTCTCCTCCCCCCATGGTTTAAGTAAAATTCTTTTAATTGAAATTTAGTACCTTTGCTAGGCTATGTCTAAGGTTTCATTGACCTGATTCAGTATTTCCTGAGACATGGTGTGCTCTTCCAATTGGCGCATTGAGGGTTTTTATAGCTGAAAATTTTCTTGAAGTATATGTTTTAATAATTTTATCCCACTTTAAAAAAAATCTTGCATGGGCCACCAATTATGCATATTTTGGAAATCCTTTGTCTAATATTTTCTGTTTCTATAATTTTTCCTTTGATCCTTTAAAAAATATTCTCTTTATCCTTTCTGTTTCATTTTTGTCAATATTTTCAAGCCTAACTGCTATCATTATCTATTCTTTTTGCTGTCCTTAATGTCTTTCAGTTATATCAGTGTCTCCTTGAGCCTTTGAGCTCTGCTTCAAGCCCTTGATTCATAAAAGCCTTTTATGAATCCATGGGAATGTGCTCATGATTTTCATCTGCTTAATGTACACAAATAATTCTGATATGTATTTTTCATTTATCTTTTGTTTTTTATATCCTTTTCCATTATGTGTATGTGTGTATTGTGTGCATGTTTTCAATACTCTTTTGTGCTGGCTCCTCATCTTTTGATGAGGATAGTTCTTCCTGGACCAGTTATATACAGGACAGTAATATTGAGGAGCCAAGTGGTCCAGTTAGTTATGAGGTTTCCCCTTACCCACAGTTTCGTTAGGGATTTATGTAGGTGTCTGAGTGTATATGTGTGTATGTTTTTTGGGGGTGGGGTTGTCTCTTTACTTCAGCTGACAGAAACTAGCAGGTCTGGGGTTATCCAACATTTTTCAGTTTCTCTTCTGCCCTATAACAAGGTAAAGTTCTTCTTTCAAAGATGAAATGTCTGTGTTTTCTTTTTCCAATCCTGGCTCCCTTGTCCCTCCATGGTGTCAGACTGAATATAGGGAGGCTTTCATAGCCAGCCCATGTATTCTACTCCTTTTGAGGCAAAAAAGGATTATGACTTTGTTCTTTTGGGTGTGTCACTTTCTTTGGAGAACTTTTCTCTTCTTCTGAGATCATAAGTAATAGGTGTCCTGTCACTGTGGTCCAGTTTTCATGTTGGCAGTTGTCTAATTAAACGAAGTTTTGGGGTTAGAGTTGATTCCTCAAACGGTTAATAAAAAAATGGCATTAGTATTTCTGTTTTTCTTTGTCCCTTTTGCTTTTCACTGCCTTTAGAAAGGAAAAGAAGGTAGACACAAACTTATCTGTCATCTTAAAACTGTATTTCTAAGATCAAAGGTTTTAATAAAGAAAAATAAGGACAGAGGTGGTTTGGTATGAGTGGCAGAAAGAACATGGAAATATAAGTTAGTAGCCACAGATTCTTATCTCTAAGTAGCCTTGTCTTCTTAAGGGTAAATTACTTAACTCTTTGGACCATCATTTACTCATCCTGCAAAATGAGAGGTTGGATTAAATCATCTCTAGGGTCTTTTTGTAGAAGGAACTCTCTCTGATTCTAGGAGAATGGGGTACTGCTTAGGCACAACATCTTTGAGATGATAGTTCTGTGGAGTACCTTGAATAATCCCAAACAGCATGTAATTACTTGATTTTTACAGGAAAGCCAAGGAGTGGAACAGACGGATTTTGGAATTTTCTTGTATGTCAGAAACTCTTAAGTATTCTTGGTTGTATTAGCCCTCATATAGAGCCCAAGAGGAATATTTTGTTCATATATCGGGGGGTCACATAAAAAAATAAACCTTACTAATGTAACTGCATAAACTTAAAACTTATTTTTACCTTTACAGATATTGTCTGGGGAGAAGAGACTTTGATGGAATATTTGGAGAACCCAAAGAAATATATCCCTGGAACTAAAATGATCTTTGCTGGTATTAAAAAGAAGAGTGAGAGAGAAGATCTAATTCAATACTTAAAAAAGGCAACATCTTCATGAAATACTATTACAACTTCAAAAATATTAGTGATAAGCCAAAATTTTCTAATTTCAAATATTGCATATTTAAAGAAGTCATATTTGATCTTTCTTGATCAGCCTGTAAGAAGTTTAACATTTTAAAATAAAGATTGATATTTTTCATTGTGTATAATCTTCTGAGCAAATACTCTTCAGAGTCTGAACTTGCTTTTGTCTACTTACTAAGGATGAGGATAAGATCAAGATGAAGGAGGAGAGGGATGGAACTGAAATCTGTGCTTCAATAGTCTCTACATGTGTAAAATATTTATAAGTTTAACAACTGCTATTGATGGAGAAAGCATCCACATACTTATTTCTCTGTAATTTAAATGTAAACAGCAGGCATTATCTTTAGTTTTCATTAATCTGTGTTTGGCTCTTTTTAAAAAATCATAAACAGTACTTAAAGTAACTTTTTAAAAAGTAGGAAGTAGGGAAAGTGAATTCAAATATTTGATTCTACCTTAGGAGTATTACTGGGGGTGGGGGGAGCAATTTGTTGACCATGGGTGATATAAAGTGAAATCTAGAGAGAAGGGGAAAGCATCTTTTATGCTAATAAACATATTCCCTAATATATCATCTTTTTGCTTTAATTTCAGTATTTTATTTGCTCTTCTAATTTTGAATAATGTAAAGCCATATGGTAGGGATAGAAAACAGGGACTCCGAGGAAGGAGAAAGCATTAAAAAAAAAAAAAAAAAAAAAAAACTCACCATATTGTGAAATGAATCTGAAAACAAAACCACCTCACAGTAAGTGGGAGTGAGGCATGGCAGGGCAGTTACACAACAGGGCCTTTGTGCAAGGGAGCAGTGGCTCTGCAGTGTGAAGCAGCACCTGGAGCAGTACTCTATAACCTAAATGATGTGGTTCAATGCAACAAGGAAAAGTTATTTCCCGACCAGTCAGGGAGGTAATGGATTGGGTAGGGGTCATTATGAGATGGGATAGGACATACATTTCCTCATTTACCCTTCACAGAAACACCTCTGTGAGGTGATTAAGTTGAGGCTTACAGAGATCTGTTCCCAGAACCCAAACCCAGATCTTCTACTTCAATTTCTAGGGACTTTTCACCATGTCATAGGGATAATGTTACTTAGTTACCATTAGCAGACCCCACTAGTGAGAAGATACCCTAGCATAAGGTTTCCAGTCTCGAGAGGAAAGTGGTTGAAAAAGCAGTGATTTCCGGGAGCTGGTGTCATTAAAGCTGCCAAGTGCCCAGAATTACTCTAAATGCTTCTGGCAAGTGGGGAGGATGATCTCATGTAGCCCAGTATTGTGCCAGTGCCGGTATTATGTAGGAGAGTGTGTCCCTTGGGCAAAGACAGCTTCAGGCAAAGCTAAGCTTGTTAGTCTCACCCTGGAGGAATTCTTACATGAGGGCAGAAACGTTTGTACGGACAAAAGAGTGTACTGGGGATGTTGCTATCCCAGGGCTGAGTTGGATTTGCTAGAATATCTAATTTGGTTACATAGTTCATATTCTAATTTGCATGAGGCCAGAGAACTCTGGGAGAAAGAACTTAAACTCAATTAACATTCACAGTTACTGTTCATATTTATACAACCCTGACAGCTGGACTGTGTGGTGGTGACAAAAGCCTTATTGCAGGGAGGAGTAAGAGGGCTTTCTGTGTTTGGAGTTTAAATACTTTTGACTTAGGGAAATATAAAGAACATAGTGGGGGGCAGATGTGGCTCAAATGGTTGGGCATCTGCCTCCCATATGGAGGTACCTGGGTTTGATCCCCAGGACCTCCCGGTAAAAAAATAAAAATATAGAAGGCATGTGGGCCAGTAGGTCCTGCACATGGGTGAGCCCCCAGGCCACGCACGTGTGTGGGCATGCCAGGCCCCGCCGAGCCATGCAGCAAGATGATGATGTAACAGGAGAGTGACACAAGGGAGAGCCAAGATGAGAAGTGCCCGAAAAACCAGGAACTGAGGTGGCGCGGGTGGCAGAACGCCTCTCTCCCACATTGGAGGTACGCAGGATCAAATTCCAGTGAAGACAGGAGAAGAAGGATGAGAAGAGAGGGCAGGAAACAGACACAGAGAATTGCCCAGCGAATGGACAAAAAAACAGCAAATGGTGGTGGTGGTGGGGGGTTAAAATGGCTAAAGTAAATAAATAAATGTTTAAAAAAATACAGTATAAGGAGAGCTGTGCTGAAAAAAGGTAATTGGGTGGAATAGAGAAATATTAAGTAGATGTCTTCCATTTTAAAAATATTCAGTTAATGATAAGGTGTTAAATGTTGCTTAAACTTATGTTTCCCTTGGTAAGAGCAAAAATAAGTTCCTCTTTGCTGCTAGCAATGTTTCCTGTATCCGAGTAGGAAAAAAAGTTGGAGGATAATTTGCAGACAAGTGCCATAAGGAAGAAAAATTGTACGTTGTAGTAGGCTTTATTATGGACTATGTGCTATCTCTGAGAGGCTTAAATCCATTTTGGGATCAATTTACATGATGGGACTTCTGATCATGTGATGATTTTGTAGTGTGACAACTCAGCCAAGCTGGAACTCTTGCTAGAATACTCTTCTCCCTATGGTTCCAGGTTAGGATTGGTCAGAAGAGAAATTTGCCTGAGATTTGGAAGGCAGAGAAGTGAGACAGAAGCCATGTTTGGAAGGTCAGGTGCAACTCATGCATGTTGTCATTGATCTGTTGGCTCACCTTTGTGTGGTGGGGCCCTTAGCTCTTCCAACTCCTGCCAGATTTCTTTTTTTAGCATCTCTGAGTCCAAGACAGGTATTGTGTACAGCTTTGAGGTGAAAGGCCCAGCTTCAGTCATCCAAGCTTTTGAGGTTTGAAGGGTGAGAAACAGATGACGTGTACCACTTTGTCTTCATAGGTTTGTCCTTGTTCTCACGCTTTGCATCCAGCTTCTCTTCCGAATTACCTAGCCTACCCTGCTGATCTGCAGCAACTTCAGGCCACCACCAGATTCAGAGCCAACAGGAGGAAGAACAGAGGATGTCCCACTCTATCACATCAGGATGGTTCTGTTGTAAATAGATTTTTAAAATTATCTTCTTTACCATGCACAGTGGATATAGCACCAGCTTCCCTTTGTAGTCTTAGTGACATTGCTCTGATCCTTTTGTTGTCCCCTTCTGGACCTTTATTTCCTTAACTTCCCCCAAAATAGTGTAAGGTCTGTGCAGTAAAAGATTAACTCAGGAGGCCCACAATGTCCAAACCCTACATGTTGCAAAGAAAGGTCTGGCCCTTGCTCAACTCGTTGGAAATAACCTCTAAACCCTGGAATATCCTGCCTGATAAAAGCATCTTTGTTTTTGGATGTGTTGGAACCTTGAGTCATCCTAGATAATTGGTGCTAACAATGTGATTTATGGTAGGTGCTTGGGCCACACAGTATCACTTTGACTCCTGGAAAGGCTGGAGCATGAGTAATATCAGCCATGTGGCCACTCCTTGCCTAAGTGGACAGACCCCCAATAAAAACCTTGGACACCTTGGCTCAGGTGTGATTCCCTAGTTGGCAATACTTCACACATGTTGTCACACATAATTTCTGGTAGAATTAAGTGCTGTCTGTAAGACTTCTTGGGAGTGACAACCGGAAACTTGTACCTGGTCTTTCCTGAACTCCACCCTATGTGCCTTTAAATTCATATCTTTTTGTTGTAATAAACCATGACCATGAATATAACAGTTTTTCTGAGTTCTTTGAATCCTTCTTGAGGGTTCATTAAACTTGAAGGTCTTGGGAACCCCTGACTGAATTTCTAATCCTTATAATAATTCCCTTATTCACACTACTCCTAGTGGTCTTGCTTCTGTGTAATATATCTACTTTGTGAATGGAAAGAACCTCTAAGGGCATTACTCTCTGAGTGCTTTTCTACCTACATTTGGTGTATCTTGGCAGACTAGGGAAAGAATAATTAACTCTTACAACTGTCTAAAGTTACCAAAAATATTAAAGTCTGCCAGTGTCTCTTAAACTTGATTTAAATATTCAATAGAAAAAAGACTCATGCTAATCAGTGAACAGATAATTCCCATGATCATGAAAGCTAAAAGAAAAAGTATCCTTGTTTTATTGCACTGTTAGGAACCAGGAGACTTCAGTGACCAGGAAATGTTATGCTGATTATGTATCAATAAAAATATATTTGAAAATATCACAAGTGTTTGGATTATTACACAAAATGTAAATTTATGGCTTTTAGCATAGGCAATTTAATATATATTTTCATAAGGATCTGGATGAGTAAAGTGTATCTTTCATTTAATTACAGCCACATGTGAGATTAGTTAATATGAAAATTGTGTGTTTCAGAAGGAACAGAGAGAGCTTTGCAGAAAGCAGTAGATGCTATATTCTTACAATATTAAATTTAAAATATAGGTGCTATGTTGTTAACAATTTTTCACACTAGTGAGTTAAATATTTCCCAATTATAAACCACAAGTCAGTGGTTCTTGTAGGAAATGAGATACCATTTATTCTTCAAGAAGATTAATTTTTTGAATTGAACCCTTGAGTCCTACAAGAGGTCTTGTACGATATAGCATAATTTTGAGAATCACATTCTTCTAAAATATTAACATAGATAGGAATTTAGAATCATATTTTCTCCTCTGTATATTTCAGTCAGTGATCTTTATCATCAATCTGTAAGTTAGAAATCATAACCTCATGCAGGTTTTCAACTTGAATTCCTCATTCCTTGTAAAGCAGGGCCTCATTTAAAGCACGAGACACTGTGCAAATAGGGCAGGTTGGAGGGGGACACTACAGTAGGGGTGGGAGTTGCATGAGGGCACAAGAGCTCATGACCCAAGTACTAAGAAGGCAGAGGGAGGGTTGCAGAAAGGGGCAATATTTACTCATCTATAAAATATGGGGGATGGGCCAGATTTCTCCTTTTCAAATAAATTTTATCTGTAGAACCATTTGTTTAAATACAATCTTCCTCCAAAGAAAATCTATTTACAACAGAACCATCCTGATGTGATAGAGTGGGACATCCTCTGTTCTTCCTCCTGTCCCCATCCTGCCTCCCTACTTCCAGTGAGTAAGACTAGTTTTGAATATGAAACACAGAGGCTAAAAGACATTTGAAAACTGCTGGTTCCTCTTTTTACATTAAGGAAACTGAGGCCCAGTGATTTTTCCAAAATCAAACACCTAGTTCATTGTAGAAATGTGACTAGAGTCTGGGTCTTGATTTCCAAATATCTGCTTTTCCTTCTTCTGTGGGGTTCTGGCTATGAAATCCATATTCATTTAATTACTGTCATCCATCCACCTACTCCCTCACATTTAACTTTTTGTCCTTCTAGAAAAAGTGCAACAACACCCTTCAATCACTTGGAATCAAATTCTTTTTAATAACATATTCCTGTATTAATTCTGCCAAGAGATTTATTTTTGGTTTGTTATGCTTTTTATGTAAGGTATTTGGAATAGTATGTGAAAATACTGTTATAGAAATGCTATTTGATCATGAAAAAAAAGATGATTTTAAAACATTTTGTGTTCATCTCTGCTACAATAAGAATGTGGTCTGCTCAGTGGATGGTCATTAATTAATTAGTTTATTCAGTAGATATTTATTGTGCAGTGTGGCCCCAAAGATGGACCCAAAGAACCATTTCTCCAGGTATTCATGCCTGTGTGCAGTGCTTTCCTACATTTAATGTAGGCAGACCTGTGACTCCCTTAACCAGTAGAATGTGATTAAAGCCATGCCAGTTCTGGTCCTAATCTTTAAGAAGGCCTGGCAGCTTCCATGCTTGCACTTTTGGGAAACCTAAGCCACCATGTAAGGCTATCCTGCTGGAGAGACCATGCGGAGAAAACTCATGGAGAGTGAGAGGCACTAGGACCACAGAGAAAAAAAGAGGAGATAGAGGTTTCAGAAGGGAGTGGGGAGGAGGAGGAGGAGGAGGAGGAGGAGGAGGAGGAGGAGATAAAGAAAGGATGAGAGATAGTGATTGATTCAGCAGTCCCAAAGTCCCGGCTGAACCCAGACTTCCAGTCACCTCTGGGATGGATGTGAGAGTGAGCTAGCCAGTCTAATTGATCTACCAAATGACTGCAGCCTGAAGAAAGCATGTTATATATATATATACACACATGTATATATATATATATATATTTTTTTTTTTTTTTTATTAGAGAAGTTGTAAGCTTACAAAACAATCATGCATAGCATGCAGAATTCCCATATATCACCCTTCCACCAATACCTTGCATTGTTGTGGAACATTTGTTACAGATTATGAAATAACATGATCAGATTATTATCACTAACTGTGGTCCATAGCTTACATTTGGTATATTTTTCCCATACACTCCCTATATTAACACCGTGTATTAGTATTGTACATTTGTTATAGTTCATGAGAGAACGCTCTCATATTTGTACTGTTAACCAAAGTTTATCATCTACCACATGGTTCACTGTCCCATGCCTTGTACAATCCATGCAATGTGTACACTCAGAGGCTATCACTTTCATCAGCGTTGTGCAGTCATCGCCTCAGTAAACTTTGAAAGTTTACTTAGTCCAAAAGAAAAATTCCCAAACTCCACTGTTTTTGAATCTTAGCATTGATATAATACCTTCTGTGACATTGATGCAAGAATATTACAATATTGCTGTTAACTATAGTCCATAAGTTACCTTAACTGCATTTTTCCCATGCATCATCATATTCTTACCACCTTGTAATAGTGACGTACATTTATTCTAGTTCATAGAAGAACATTCTTGTATTTGTACTATTAACCACATACCTCATCCACCACTGGGTTCACTATGTTAAGTCCCTAGAATATTTTCTAGCTTTCTTTCAATTGACATTTACATCCTTAGACTAATCCTTTCAGCTACAGCCACATTTATAAACCATCCGAGTTAGTTATACTCAGTATAATGTGTTACTTTCAACTCTATCCATTCCCACACTTTTACAGTCAAGCTAATTAAAAATTAAAAATTCTATATACATTAAGCATCAGTGCCCCTTCTCAGTCCTCACCCTATCTCTTATCTCTAGGTTTTAACTCCATGTGTTTATTTTTCATATTTAGTTCATATTAGTGAGTCCATACAATATTTGTTCTTTTGTGTCTGGCTTATTTCACTCAGCATAATGTCCTCAAAGTTCAAACATATTGTCATTAGTGTCCCAAGTTCATTTCATCCTACAGCAGCATAGTATTCTATTTTAAGTGTATATCACATTTTGTTTATCCATTTATCGATGGCCACTTGGGTTATTTCCATCTTTCGGCAATCATGAATAATGCTGTTTTGAACATTGGTGTGCAAATGTCTTTTCGTGTCCCTGTTTTCAGTTCTTCTGAATATACTCCTAGTAGAGGATGGCTAGATCATGCAGCAGTTCTATAATTAGCTTCCTGAGGAACTGCCAAACTGACTTCCACAGAGGGTGCATCATTCTACATTCCCACCAACAGTGAAGGAGTGTTCCTATTTCTCCACATTCTCTCCAGAACTTGAAGTTTTCTTTTTTTGAATAATGGCCATTTTATGAGGTGTGAGATATCTTCTAGTAGCTAGTGATATTGAACATTTCTTCATGTTTTTTTTTTTTTGCCATTTGTATTTTCTCTTTGGAAAAATGTCTATTTAAGTCTTTTGCCCATTTTTAAATAGGATTGTTTGTCCTTTTATCGTTGAGTTGTGTGATTTCTTTATGTAGCATGGAAATCAGACCCTTATCATATATGTGGTTTCCAAATATTTCTCACATTGGGTAGGCTCTTTTTTCAACTTCTTGATAAAGTCTTCTGAAGCACAAAAATGTTTAAGTTTGAGGAGGTCCCATTTACCCATTTTTTTCTTTTGTTGCCCATGCTTTTGGTGTAAGGTTTAATAAATCACCACCTACCACCAGGTCTTGAAGATATAGCCCTACATTTTCTTCTA
The DNA here is from genome assembly GCA_026826555.1 of Tolypeutes matacus. NCBI lineage: Eukaryota > Metazoa > Chordata > Mammalia > Cingulata > Chlamyphoridae > Tolypeutes > Tolypeutes matacus. The sequence goes on from JAKSZT010053928.1 coordinate 292,185, forward strand.
GAATTTTATAGTTCTAGCTTTTATATTTAGGTCTTTGGTCCATTTTGAGTTAATTTTTGTATAAGGTGTGAGATAGGGGTCCTCTTTCTTTCTTTTGGATGTGGATATCCAGTTCTCCCAGCACCATTTGTTGAATAGACTGTTCTGCCCCAAAATAGGTGGGCTTGACAGCCTTGTCAAAAATCACTTGATCATAGATATAACGGTCTGTTTCTGAATGATCAATTCAGTTCCATTGGTCTATATGTCTATCTTAAGCTAGTACCATGCTATTTTTACCACTGTGGACAGGTTATATGATTTAAAATCTAGGAGTAAGAGGCCTCCAACTTGGTTCTTTCTTTTCAAGATGTTTCTGGATATTTGGGGCCCCTTACCCTTCCAAACAAATTTGACAATTGACTTTTCTATTTTTTTTAAAAAAAAAAGACTGTTGGAATTTTTCTTGGGATTGCATTGAATCTGTATATCAATTTGGGAAGAATTAACACCTTAATGATATTTAGTCTTCCAATCCATGAACACAGAATATTCTTCCATTTATTTAGGTCTTCTTTAATTTCTTTTAGCAATTTATTGTAGTTTTCTGAATGCAGGTCCTTTATGTCCTGGGTTAAGTTTATTCCTAATTTTTTTATTCTTTTAGTTGCTGTTGTAAATGGAATTTTCCCGACTTCCTCCTCAGATTGCTCATTACAAGTGTATAGAAACACTACTGATTTTTGCATATTAATTTTGTATCCTGCCACTCTGTTGAACTCATTAGCTCTAGTAGCTTTGTTGTAGATTTTTCAGGGCTTTCTAGATATAGGATCATATCATCTGTGACTAGCAAAAGCTTTACTTCTTCCTTTCCAATTTGGCTGCCTTTTATTTCTTTTTCTTGACTGACTGCCCTAGGTAGAATGCCTAGCACTATCTCGAACAATAGTGGTGACAGTAGGCATCCTTACCTTGTTCCTGATCTCAGAGGGAAAGCTTTTGGTTTTTCACTATTGAGTAAATGTTAGCTGTGGGTTTTTCATATATGACTTTTATCAAGTTGAAAAATTTTCCTTCAATTACTATCTTTTGTAGTGTTTTTATTAAGAAAAGATGCTGTATTTTATCAAATGCCTTTTCTGTGTCAACCGAGATGTTCATGTGATTTTTCTTCTTCGATTTATTAATGTGATGTATTTACACTGATTTTCTTGTGCTGAACCATCTTTACATACCTGGAATAAAATCTGCTTGGTAATAATGAATAATTCTTTTAATGTCCCCATTTTCATTTCTGATTTTATTTACATCTTCTCTATTTTTTCTTTGTCAGTCTAGCTAAGAGTTTGTCAATTTTGTTGATTTTCTTGAAGAGCCAACTTTTGGTTTTGTTAATTCTATTGTTTTCTTGTTCTTTATTTCATTTATTTCTGCTCTCATCTTTATTCAATTCCTTCTGCTTGCTTTGAGAATAGTTTGCTGTTCTTTTTCTAGATCTCCAGCTGCATAGTTAGGTCATTGAATTTAAAGCTCTTTCTTCTTTTTTAATGTAAGCATTGAGGGCTATAAATTTCCCTCTTTCCACTGCCTTAGCTGCGTTCCATAGGTTTTGATATATTGTGTTTTCATTTTCATTTATCTCGAGATATTTAATGATTTCTCTTGCAATTTCTTCTTTGACCCACTGATTATTTAGGAGTGTGTTGTTTAATCTCCAAGTACATGTGAATTTTCCCTTTTCTGCCTCTTGTTGATTTCCAGCTTCATTCCACTTTGATCAGAGAAAGTGCTCTGTATAATTTCTATATTTTTTAATATATTGAGATCTGTTTTGTGACCCATGATATGGTCTATCTTGGAGAAAGATCCATGAACATTTGAGAAGGATATATATCTTGCTGTTTTGGGGTGCAATGTTCTGTATATGACTATTAGGTTTACTTCATTTATCACATTATTCAAGCTCTTTCTTTATTGATCCCCTGCCCAGATGTTCTATCCAATGATGAGAGCAGTGTATTGAAGTCTCCAACTGTTATTGTAGAGATATCTATTTCTCCCTTTAGTTTTGCCAGTGTTTGCCTCATGTATTTTGGGGCACCCTGGCTAGGTGAATGTACATTTATGATTATTATTTCTTCCTTTTATTAATATATAATGTTCCCTTTTCTCTATTTGCTTTTCTTTTGCTTTTTTTATTTTTTTTTGTCTTTTTTTTCTTTTTTCTTTTTGTCTCTATTTGCTTTTTTTTTTTTTTTTTTTTTTTTATTAAGTTTATTTTTTTATA